>JAZGTH010000026.1:5732500-6182500 GCA_036877525.1 Chromobotia macracanthus
GTGTCGTGCGTGTGAGCTTATGTGACTCAGCTGTATCCTGGTAACGCAAGCAAAAGAGGGAGGAGTGTAGTACTCTGTCTCTCTCTGACTCTCTCTAAGGCAGCGTCTGTTTTGAAATATGCATGAGTGTGAGTGGAAGAGAGCACAGTTTCACTTTTCTCTTTTCTGTGTGCTTGGAGAGCAGGTCCATTCCCTAAAGAGCAAACCTCCAGCACAGCAGCAGAAGCTCGCAGCGAGCGCAGCACAACGCGCATCATTAGGGGTCAATCCCTCATGCAAAAATTCGAGACGATACAGCCCATGGGGACACTTATTACAGCTTGAGAAGAATGAGAAATTTTCTTTTTAGGTTTTGTTCTGCTGCAGTTGTCATAGCAGTGTAATAAAATTCAGATTTATTACGAGTCTGGTTTCTGGCGTTTCGATAAGCACTGCGTACACGCAACATTGCGACACCCGAAGCAACAACTCCAGAGACATAAACACAGACGCGCCGCTCATCTTCATAATCTTTGAATTTGTTATCTGCTTATTTTAGGAATTGTCTGCTTTAACCAGGAAGTTCTAGAACTGACCTAGAGAGCTTGACTGTCAGCTACAAGACATGGTTTCTTATCTCTGTCAAGCACAAGCACACAGGTTCTTTTTGTCTGCATCTTCTCAAACTTTGGGAAAAACCATTTCTTGGCAAACTCTGATCATATAATGAACATATAATGAAATACATTGCATTGTGTAAGTGCTGTATTTTAGGCGATGAATATCACTGCTGCATGGTGCCATGCACAATATCACTGCTGCATGGTGCCATGCACAATATCACTGCTGCATGGTGCCATGCACAATATCACTGCTGCATGGTGCCATGCACAATATCACTGCTGCATGGTGCCATGCACAATATCACTGCTGCATGGTGCCATGCACAATATCACTGCTGCATGGTGCCATGCACAATATCACTGCTGCATGGTGCCATGCACAATATCATGCTGCATGGTGCACAATATCACTGCTGCATGGTGCCAAGCACAATATCACTGCTGCATGGTGCCATGCACAATATCACTGCTGCATGGTGCCATGCACAATATCACTGCTGCATGGTGCCATGCACAATATCACTGCTGCATGATACATTGTACCGCCCACCCTGCTCCTTATTAACATGGTAATACACAGTAAGACAGTTGCCACAACAATGACATCATCACACAGGCCCTCAAAAAATGCTCCGAGGTCCACTAATTGTTGAGTAGCACTATATTAGAATTTGTTCTCCTTTTTCTGTCTATGTGACTATTTATTAATAATTTCTCTTACGTCAGAAAAAGCAATCTTACCAAGCTGTAGCTGCTTGATTATGACTAAAATCATAATCATGATTATTTTGCCCAATATTTATTTTTAACATTATTAATATTAATATATTTAAAAATGGATTCAACTGAAAAGCAAATAAAACAATGTAAAAAATAGATTTATAACAAGAAGAAATGAGAGAATCCTTGTGAAATGGAATTTGGTACAATAATCGTTTTACCCTGATTATTTTGTTTTTGTTATTGTTGGAAGCCATAACTGAAATTGAAAATCGATTACAATTAATTGCACAGCCCTATACCAAGCTCAATAAGAAATAAGACTGACATATTCTGAACTTGGGAGGAAACGAAAGTATCGAAAAACTTGTGGACCACCTAAACACAAACCTGTGTTCTAACAACTGCAGATCTGACCGATATTCATCAAAATTTCATGGTAAAATAGCATGCATGCAGACACGTGCATCCACAGTTATTAGATAATTAGACCCAGACGGCTGAGAGCATGCAGGCAATCCACAGTCCATTAGGTTTCTGGGTAAGAAAAAATGTCAAAAACACATGCATGTAATCATGCACTCACAACAGATACTTCCACATGTTGATCTGAACACCGCCTGCATGTCTCTGATTGTTTATGTGAAGGTTTTTAGATTCATCTTCTATGGCATCTGTGAACATTAGGGCACTTCATTATCCAAGATGGTCAAACTGAATTAGGTCTAAAAAGTCTCTCTACACACTGCAAGCAAAAGACTTGACAAACCACAAGAAAAATGATAACCAGTAATGTGCAAGTTACTGTACGGGTGCAGACAGGCAGATTGTGCTCCAAAATGGGGAAGAGGCCCAAGAGGAAGGAAATGAGTTAAGAAACTAATGTGTTTAAAACAGAACATATACATAACAACATGATCTCTTAGTATATGAATCACGAGGTATAACAAATAAAGGGGTTAAATTGAAGCCTTAAAAACTTATTTTCTTTGTCAGATGTAATACATTCTTATGCATTTAAATACATTATTTTATTTTAAAGCTGAAATTCCACACAGACTTGATCAATTAAACAAAAACACCTTGTTAAAATGTTATATCACGGGTAGTTGACATGAATTTTCGAGCTAATTTTGCTTGTTTATCTGGTCTAAGCCACAGAAGATTAAGACAACAAGGACTATGTCTATTTTATGCTGATCTTCTTTTAGCAAATAACAGTCAGTACACAAACTCATTTCGAGAGGTTGATGCAACGACGTTCTACATGCAGTCCATACTGTATTGCAAACAGTTCTACAGCAGCCTGCTGTTCTTTACACTGTTGGTCTGTTCTGTTTTGACATGTGTCAAACTGATTTATAGTTCATTTACATGGCATGTGATGACAAAGCAGTTTTAAGTCAGTTCTGTGCTCACATGACATCCAGAATTGAAGCATGCTCTTACACTACAAACGTCTTTTGTATTGTGATATATATATATATATATCACATAGTAATGTGTATGTATGTATCTCTCTCTCTCTCTCCATGTATGTATTTATGACATAATATAGAAAAAGAAATAGAAAATACATAATATCAGCAAAATTATTTAAAAAAACACTATTTTGAAAATCCACATTCTATTAACTAAAGTAACCTTTAAACTATATGTCAAGAAACACATTAATCTGCGACTACATGACAACTTACTCTTACTTGACTGTAGACTGTTAGTTTAGGGTTAGTAGAATAAGTTGGTACTTGCAAAGTTACTTAGTCAATAAAAATGTCTGACACCAGACAGGATTTTAAGACCATGACTTGTAGTTAAATAAACGTGTTTATATAAAGTGCATGTGCTTTTTGTGGGTGTGCATTTGTAGTCATCTTCTGATAAAAATGATAAAATTATACTGAGTATAACTACTTTCGCAAGAACTGAACATGGTGTTAATGGGCCTCCTAGCTGAGAAATCTTTACTTCACTTTTATAATGCTTTTTTTTACGCCAATTTTACACCAGAAGAAACTTTAGTAATGGTCGGCTTTATGTTACACAGTTTACAACCCTGCTAGTTTACAAATCTGCCTTTATGGTATGTGGGTGCAAGTGAGAAAGCCTGGGTTAGGTGCAAGCTGCAAAAATTGGATAGTCTATATCAAGTAGCTACAAAAAAGAAATCAATGGAAAACAGCCTAAGGTGGTTGCTGGCCACCAGGCCAATGTCTACTGCTCAGGATGGTTTAGTTTAATGATTTTAGAGGCTCTAGTCAGGCTGGTAGAGCAGCTAAACTAGCAAATCACTTTGGGTGGTTTAAGATACGCTTTCTGGTAGGGAAAAGTACCATTTTCAGCAGCTAATTTAAAGTTTGTCTCCGCATAAACCAGCTATCACTGGATCAGTGACAGGTCCTTGCACGTCCATCTCAACAATCAATCACTGCTTTTTATATTTTCCATGTTAAAGGTGATGTAATTTATTTAAAGTTACACTACTTTATCCTATCCCAGCTTAATTATGCTGATTTCTCTGAAAAGTGTAAATACTGTGGCCCAAAACATTGCTCTATTTGTTGAACATCCACTCAACCAACTGAGTGAGTTTTGGGTAGGCCTCTCTGTGTGTTTGACCAGTCAAAAACTAGAAGAATGTTTGTGAAATCATTATCCCATTTGTGCAATTGGCTGTCACTTTAACACATACTTCAACTAAACTGAACATTTATGTCACTGCAGGTGATCTCACCTAAGAACAGTGCTTATACTATTGGTTATGAACAACTTCCTGTGCATTCAACGCAAATGCACAGTATAGTCTATCTTGGCATACTAGGTGAAAGATCATGCACCAACATTATCCAGTCACTCATCAGATGACCGAATGTCCAGCCCTGGTCAACAACACACTAATGTGACAGACAACAAGGCCTGTTTGTGCGTCTTAACTGTGCACATGTTGTGTCTGTTCACCAGGGTCTGTGTGACTCAAGGACAAAGCAGTGGGAAACTTTGCCATGGAGGAGCTGCGTGTGTGTGTGTGTTTGATGACACTCATCTATATTTAACTGTCTCTCTCATATGGTACGAAAGAAAGGCACAGGCACAGACTGACTTCCAGGCATCTCCCTCATCAATAATGAAGCAGTTTGCAGCTGGTCTTCAAACAAGAAACACACAAACTAGAAGCTGCTTCACAGGTATTTAGCTATCCAGTCTCTTTAAAGTTCAGCCACCGGAAAACATCCGCTATGGGTTAAATGTTCTCATTCTGGCAATAAACAGTGTTGATGTCATTGTATGTATTGTTGATGTCATTGTATGACTAGCAGTTCTAGCAGTCTCATGCTCAACATCACATGACCTTATACTGGAGAACTCTCAATGAACCGGCATTCAAATGTGCTCAGGACAGATGATGTGTCATCAGTCTTCAAAGATTCATCATGAAAGATTCATCATGAAAGATAGTCACATGAGATGGTCAACAGAGATGGTGACAAGATGGTCAAGTGAGCCATGAATCACTTGTTTTCCCAGACCAAGCCATATATTAAAAAGGCTTCCCTGTTCCTGGATCATTTTTTGCATCTAAACAACTTAGATGACTGATGACCAGTGTGATGATGTCATCAGAGCGCATCACACTGGCCCCTGTAGAACATACAGGACCTTCATGTCACCCTGTCTCTTCATTCTGTCTCTCTTTTTAAAACTTTCCACAACTGCAATTGTTAATGCAGGGCCATTCTAAACCCTGAATAATTGCAATCCTGGGTTATCTTGTCTTTATTCATAACCCTGCTCCTTGCTCACATGTTTATGAAGACATGCAAACATACAAATATTTATTTACAATCACAGATGTGCACACACACCTACCTAAACATTCATGTAGAAATGTTTTAGATTTGAAACCTTAATATTACAATCAGTCGTTGCATTCACAAGGTCTGCACTTACAAAAAAAGAGGGAAAACCAGGATACTTCCTACACTACATATTGATTCTGTGCTTTTGGCAAAATAAATGATCCACACTTTTATCTACAGCAGTGATTCCCGACTGAGGCTACCTGCACCTCAGGGGGTACTCAAGCAGATTCTAGGGAGTAACCCAGACAGATTTCGATTTTTGTTTTCGATTCTTTACCTACAAGCCACAACTTCTCATTAAAACATGTACAAATAATAGTTTCTTAAGGACAAATTTCAGATTTGGTGTTAATTAAGTTGTTCTTGGGCCTTGGTGATGGGACTGTGGGGTAAATAGGACAAAGTTGGGAAAAACTTTGTTATCAGACCTTTGAGGCTATAGAGGTTTAACTTTCATTAAGCAGAAATGTACAATACAGCTTTCTGTTGTGGTACCATAACAGCTGCCAGCCAACTACAATAAAGCATGAGATCATCTGGTGTAACAGTGAGGTTAGAGAGCTGAACTGAATCACCCCACAAGACTTTAAACATGATGACCTGCAAGAATGGCAAAACAGCAGCTCAGCAGTCCATGAAAATTACTATATATTATATATTACTATACTGTATTACACTTTATTGAAGAATAAGATGATACACAAACACTTTTCAGGGTGCTCAGACTTTCTGTTTCGGTTTCCTAACACTAAGCCCTTGCGTGACAAGTGGACATATGCACGAGCATCATCAGGATGTGTATGTGTGTGTGTGAGCTCAAAGCAGAATGCACCTTCAATAAGCCACTAAAGAGAAGAAAAAAACAAAGACAGACATAGAAGACACCACCTGTAACGTGTTTTACTCTCACTGTGTGGTATGTGTGTATGATGATGGTGACAAGAAACAAAGCAATATTGATTTAACTATGTGGACCATGTTCTGCACTGTTGACATACACCTTGTCCTACATTCCAGAGGAACATGGGTACATGCAGAGCAGCATGAAAATGTGTGTTGCAATGATAACAGCGAAGTGTGATCGCAGGACATCATAATACCAGCAACAGTGGGAGTACAGCATGATTTGTAGTGAAGCACTATACATATGTATTTGGAATGCATTCAGAATAAACAGAGTATGTTGTGAAATGTAAATTGTCATTTGAAACCCTGAGGCCATACATATTTCTTTTAATAAAGATTTCCATGATGCGTGAGAATTCCAGTGACTCTAGCACTTTTACCTTCCTCTCTGTTGCTCTTGGATTACTTTCTGTTTATCCCTCATAATGGAACAAATCAAGCACAAATAACAAAGGTGCTGTAAATGCACAAAATTACACACAGTGATAGCGTTTCAGATTGGCTAAAAACATTGTCCCTCCCTTGCCCTAGGCTCTCACAGCTATAGGTGTGATTACTTAAAATACCTAATACAGTGAGCTGTCATAGCTGTCATGTAGCAGGGACAAATTATGTGTGGAATTCCAAAAAAACTTAAGATAAAATAATAATGAAAAACATCAAATAAAGTAGAATGACGTTTCTGTCATGCCACAGAAAGCAAAATTGTTACTGAGAAATGGACAACTGCATAAATGACAGAAAATGTATACATTTGAAACCTAATTACCAAAAATGTAAAAAGTGTAATTTCTAGCTACTCACATTATCAAATGTAATTTTGTAAATAATGACTGCTTTAAAATTGTTTTCCCAAACAAATAGCCCCACCATAATCTTCCGCTATTGGTTTATCAAATGTTGCTATAAATAAATCACAACCTATAGCTGTCCCTTCATTATGAGCTAGGATAGGACAAAGTATTTTAACATTGACATAACACACTTCAGCTTTAAATGGCTGTAAAAATAGCACGAAAAGGCTCATGTAAGAGACTAACTGCAGAGCTCTCATTTATCCTTTATTCATGGAAAAATCTCCTGCCGGTAAATAAATGACTTTATAAATAACTGCAGAGTTTCTGGACACTAAAAAGCTTGCCCACAAACAGTAAGAAGTATCACACTAAATAGTAGCGGTGCTACCAGCTTTGCAGACCTCCTCACAAAAGCATCCTAAAGGCAAGAAAGTTACACAGTGGTAACTGTGCTCTTGGAGTGTCTGACGTCACAAACCTTGTGCAACCCTGCCAACTCAGGAGTTAAATTTAGATCATGGGCACTGGTCCCAAACGCTGCAAAACAATGTGATATCACAAGCACTGCTTTAGCTGGAGCATACAGACACAGCTTCTGGACCCATCCTAAGAATTGCTAGAATGTGCAAACGTGCACTTACACACTTACAGAAAAATACAGCAAAGTTTCAAGAACTGCAGCCTGCTCCAGAGGCGAGTTTGTGCCAAGAATTCAACTTTCAAAGAAAGGTTTTAAGTCTCTGTAAAATGTAGACACATTCTCTTGTTGGTTCTGCTTTCATACTGGAGTGAACGGCCCTGTTTACACCTATTATTTAGATCATTTTTAGATGATCCAATCACATGATGAGATAGAGAATGTTTGCTTTTGATGCTCACCCCAATAAACACAGTAAAACACACGCTCTGTGTAATTTATAACTTTTAATGCCACCCAAATTAAACTCCAATGCATTAAGCAATGAATGAAGACAATCACTGTGGGACTTCAAATCGCCTGGAGTGAGCAATGTAACTGTTATTATGCGAAATCCACAGGATTATTTCTGCAGTGTTGTGGAATTAACCTAGAGGACAGTGTTTTTCTGGAATCTGTTGCTGATTTCTCGGCTTCCAGAAGTGTGTAGAAAAAAGCCTCAACGTTTGATGCACACACACAATATTTCATATCTCTTAGTATTTATTACGCACAAAAAGTTTATTTTCCACGTTAACTTGCGCTTTTTCCTAACCGGCCGTGGCAGTGACAAGAAACTGCACATTGTGACAACAAATTTGTGTGGTATTGCACAGGTTAGCAAACTTTAAACTTACTAGACCTCTGTCCCACTCGTCATATATAATAAACATATACCAGTGTACAATGCACCAGCGAGACTGATTGTGGAAGTTCATTATTATATATTACATTATATATTATTATAATTAGACATTATATACGTTCTTTCATTCGCTCTGATCAGCTGTGTTTGCACTGAGTGTAAAAGCCAGCAAAAACAGAGAGGGTTGTCCATGCACTGTTTTGATTTTCTTGTGATTGACTATGAGGCATCATACACCATTTTAACGTTTAGTGTGTCAACAGACTTCATCTTTAAACTGTACCGCTTTGACACACATTTCCCCATTTTGTTCCCGAGATCTGACTATGCAGCAAATAAACATCCAACCTCCTGGCCCCACACCAAGAAGTGTAACCATCCACACCAGGATCTGCACAAAACATGAGCCCGAAGATCAAATCTACAAATCACGTACAGGTGCCCGTTAACAGGATCTGTGACTTAAACCACTGTTTTCCGAGTTCATTGTTTTATAATTGACCCATAATTGTCATTTAGGATCCGGTTAGTCTGTATATCGGATCTGCTCGGTGCCGCATCACAAGCGCGTGAATTCGCTCGCTAAATAGTGTGCGCGCGTGCGATGCCCTACGGTGCTGTCTAGGTAGGCCGCTCGCTAGGTTAACACACAGCCATTGTGTGGGGTCTGAACCCAGGCGCACTTTTAAGACCCTAACTCGACTTGATACAGCCACCTAGCTGCGGAACGGTGCTTTGGTGTGGAGAAAATCAAAGCCAAGCATCAAGGCTGCGGTCTCTTTAAATCGCATCGCGTTGAACGCGAACCGTTTGGTGCTCATATACCGGCCCGCCGTCATGTCCACATCGCCCAGAGGGAGGTCTACGGCACCGGCCATTAACGCTTTGAGAACGACCCGTGTCACCCTCCGAAATCAGACTCACTTACCATTTCAAAGAGGATTTCACCCCCCCCACCCCGCAATATACGACGTTTCGCTCCCTAACAGGTCGATCGGAGATCGGACGTGTCTGTCAAAGTGACCGATTTCAACACTGTGATTTGACCGTATCGATCGATCGATCAGAAAAAGTTTAAAGCGACACTTGGCGGGCGTCTGTCTGCCAGTGTGGGACCGAGTTGCATGCTCATGGTAATACTGCGGTCGATTTGTTTCCGACCATTTGCCCCGGCATCGCCTGCCTTTCCGTCCCTGACTGCGCTTGTGTATTCAACTGTTCCTAGAACAGCCCGAACACGTACACACAACAGGCTGCCGTGCAATGATTTTAAACAGCGCGCCCCGGTGAAGAAACTGAAAGTGGTTCGTGGCGAAAGATGTGAAATGAAATACGGATCGATCTTAACACGCAAACACATTAACACGGCGATTGTGATGTTAGCACGCACACTGCGATCTAAACACGACCCAACTACAAGTAGTAAAGGAGGAGGAGATCGATGACATCACCAGCTGTGTGTAACTTCATAGAGACTGAACTGCAAAATAACCAAAGTTACGGCGAGCTGTATAAAAGCTTCACATCTCAGATGCACCCTCATGCAAGACTCAAAAGTTGTTATATTTGTTACGATTGCACCAGCGTCTCCTAAGTTTTAAGTTCCTCCGACGTGCTATTTACGAAAGTGTAAAACCACAGACGCCGAGCAGAGCCAAAGTTTTGCACTGCAACCCGAATTCAGAAACAGAAGCGCAATGTTTACTGCACCGAGGTGAACTCACCGCGATCAGGGTGCTGTTCCTCTGCTCGGTGGTCGCGGTTGAGTCCGGGTCTTGTTGCTTGTTCTGCTGTTTGCTGTTGTTGGATTTCTTGGCCCGCTGCTCTAAACTCCGCTGGTGCAGACTCACCGTCTCCCGGCGCTCCATCTCCAGCTGCTCGGCGTGCGCTTGGTGGTATCGGCTCTCGCAGCTGACGTGGTGCCTCCGGCAGCCCTCGATCCGCTGCCGCAGACGCTCCACCACCGTGCTGTGCTTCGGTATACCGACGTTACCGCCGGTGCTGTTATTCGTCGCATTGATGCCAGAATTTAAGTTCACGTTACTGTTATTAATGCAAATGCCGCCGCCGGTGGGTACGGCAGCGGGGCTGGCAAAATCCCCCATCATCTGTGCGTGGATACACAGGATTTGGGAAGAACTTTGTCGAGCCCCCTGACTCTCTCTCCCCTGTCCAAATCGGCGCAAAAGTCCGCTTCGCCAGGGAGACAGATCCGGTGAAATGAGGAGGAAAGAAGCTCTTAAATGAGCGTGAGGACTCGGCGGCGGCGGCGGGTTCCCTCCTTCGGGAGGATCGCCGTGTCAACCATTCAATGTTGTTTAAACGAGGCTACAGACAACAGTGCGGGGCCGCGGAGAAGCGACCGGGTCGCCCCTCTAGTCTTACTCTCTCGCCTCTACTGGAGCTCCATCAAACATCCGGATGTTACTCGCAACCATCACGCAGACGCGCCGCTGCCGTGAGCCCGTTTTATTGTGTTGTCCTTTCGAGAAAAGTTTTGCTGTGCGCCGAGAACAAGCTCCGGAGTTGTTTCGCGCACTTGCATTTCATCAGTTCGGTCGGCGAAACCCTCCCCGAAACGCGAACGAGGTGTGCGCTTTCTTAAAGTCCCGATCGCCGGAGAGGAAATCCTACAGTCGCCAATGCGTACGGCAGCCGCCACCATCACAATGATCGAGCGCTCCCCTCCTCCATGCTAGCGGAGTGATATCAGGACAACAGCCGAGCGAAGCGCAGCCACCGGGCTACGAGGAGCACGTCAGCGCGGCGGAAAACGCGGAGCGGAGCTCGCTCGTCTGGACTCGGAGTCGGGGGAGGTGGATGATAATGCTTGCCGGCCGTTTGTGGTACTGCATGTGATTCTCAGAGCTGATGGGAATGGAGAGAGCTGTGGGAGGTATTGGGGAAAAGCATATTTATAGGTTTAGACAAACTAACACAAATCTGGCCACTTGAATGGATAATCGCAGACTTCCTCCGGTACACGTAGCAAAGGCCAGACGTGCTCTGCAGAAGAGTTTCAGTAATGAGCAAAGTTCAGTGTCTTAACACACAAAATCACAAACCTTTAGTTGCTTTAAGTCACTTGGAATCTGTTTTTAGATGTATTACGCCTTTGCAAAACAATATAAATGGCTAAAACAACAAGTGGCGATAACATCGAGTGGCGATACGTATTTGTAATTTTCCATCCTTGTCCTTGTTTTTTCTAGCTTTGCTTTCACCGATTGTCTACTTGTTCGTGCAGCATTTGTAGTGAAAGAGTTTAGTGCTTTCTAAAGTTAAAAGATCTAGCCATTACCCTGGAGCGAACTCTTCATATGTGATGTGTTTGTGTATTCAGAGAATAATATTGTATAACAGCGACCCATGAAAGTAACAGGATCAGGTGAGGCCCTGAAGCATTGGCTGCAGTCAGTAAATGATGACAAAGAAGCCAGCCGGTTTTGTAGGTGTGTGCACTTGTGTGTGTGCACTTGTGTGTGAGTAATTGTGAAAAACTGCTGCTGCCCAGTCTGGTTTGCTGAGTGTGGCTAAAATGAATTGCAAACACATACATTCTTACACAGCTCTCTCTCTCTCTCTCTCTCTCTCTCTCTCTCTCTCTCACTCACTCACACAGGCCAACATTTATGAACATTTGCTGGGACTGTTCTAGACTTGTTTCTCTGGGCCATCAAGATCAGCCTTTCTCCTATTTAAATTGTATGTGCTAGACAGGATAATTGTTTTGTAATTATCCCTGATAAAACTGGGAGGGACACCAATATCTTTGTCATATAATTCAAAACTGTGTCTTAGGCATTAATTGAGCCCCATGATTTGAGGATTCTTTTATAGGTTTTTATTTTATTTATAGGTTGATAGATTGTTTCCTAGACTTCATTTTCCATGCACAGTGTATTTATTTGGATAGCGTCATAGAGAAAGATTCTGTGCTCTTTGTGTTGGTGAAAAATAATATGAGATGGTCTAGGAACCTAATGTTTATTTGTTCTCTGGTGTCCATCAAAGAAACGAGTTAAATAGCTTTGGTGTAAATCTCTGCCTCGGCCCAGTTCTTGGAAAAAATCAGTGGGCCTAAACTTTTAAACTTCTAGTACATAAATAGCACATCCACCCAGGTCTGGAACTCTCTGTGCTTTCTGGTATGGTTTATACTAAAAGTAATGTTTGGAATTGAACTGGTGAACAGATCTTATGCTAAATATTTTTTTCTTTTTCAGTATTGGTTTGATTGCTTTTAATTGGTTCAACAGCCACAGAGCTGGACTAGATCTAAACAAATGTGTATTTTAGCAGCTGGCCTTTTTTGTACCTTCACACCAATGCAGACACAGTACAGTCTAACTACTGTAAACATGCATTTACCTTGTAATTTAAAAGCAGGTTGTTTTATCATGTGTAAATAATTGATTACCAGCAATTATATCTCATTTAATATTTACAAACATAATAAATATAGCATATATAAACCACTCTTTATGCATAAAAAGTTACCCATACCCTCTGCTTACGTTCATTAGAAATTGATCAGGAACTAAACCATTTTTCTCTTGTATGTCTTTAATTTCTATAAAGATTCCTGTAACAGTTTCTTGCTTTGTCTTTTCCCTCATTCCTAAGATTTAAACGGGTATATAAAGAACAAAATGAGCAGTAAAGTGAGAAACCTAAGAGAGAGAGAGAGAGAGAGAGAGAGAGGGTCACAGAAACAGAGAAGAAAGACGTCATATGGTCTGCATTTGCTATGATGTTGGGATGTTGTGAGACTTTGTAAATATTTAATGTGGTTACCCATCCATTAGAGTGCTGATAAACAGAATCAATGGAGCTGATAGATTGATTATCGGGCAAAAACATGAGGGGATGGATGGGAACATTCTAGCAGTGCTTTATTTTAGTGTATTTTTGTCAGTCTCTATGCCTTCATGTTTACAGGAATAATAACACTTGTTTATACTTCGGTGAGGGCCTTAAAGTGGAATTACATACTGTTTTGAATGTGTTTATGTGTTGCAGAGAAATAGCTGAGGAATAGCAAAATAGTGTAACAGCAGTTGTGTGTGTAAGGGTGTTTACATTAATGCATTTGGCATAATGCATTTATCCAATGCAACTTACATTACATTTATAACTCACATTACTTTTATTCTGTTTATTTGATCAAATCATGCATTTCATAGGAATCAAACCCACAAAGTTGGTGTTGTGCAGCCCTCAACCATCTGAGCTACAGGAATGCCGTTCGTGTATAGGAATACATGAATCCTGAGTAGGAGGTGTGTGTGTGTGTTTTTGCAGGCAGCTCCGCACTAGATACGTGACTTTCTGTGTGTAGTGACTGACTTGTCTGAGGGCATAAGAGTGTGTGTGTGTTAGGAATGAGGGGGATCTCTGACTCATTCCCTTGGCATTTAAAAACAAAGGTATCCGATCTCTCAAGAAGAAGAAGAATTAATAGAGTTTTTTGGACAAGAGGTTGGAGGAGAAGAAAAGGAAGAAGCATGAATGCAGAGAAGACAGAGGCAAGAAATTATAGGAAGAAAGAGGTTTGGCAGGTGAGCTGGCATGACTCTCGTGGATCAGTGAAAACGCTCCCAGTCATGCAGTTACTGAACACGCAGACTCTTAACACAGAGAGAGAGGGAGGCGTGTGGGTGTCCTCATTTCTGCACAGTCATGACTGTATGCAGAGTGTCTTCTGATTCCACAAGGAAAATCCTCTGCACCTTAAATGAAGGCCACGGCACCTGGATTTCATGATAGTTCCCAAAAAGCCTTGAAGCAGTAATATTGAGAGGATTATTTGTTAAGATACACCCAGTTTTAGGGTGTCCATAAGTTTTAGGGACATGGATGCAGCTCCATGCAAAAATGATACCAAAGCATGACTTCACTGATCACAACATGTTTTTGTCATCTATGGTCTGACCTGTTGTGGAGATGACATTATTCTGCTCAAGGACCCTGGCTGAAGAATCAATAGCAGAACAGCGGACTGCAGCAGGCAGTAGGGTGGCTGAATGAAGAGAGCAAACGATTGGTCCAGTCTGAGCCTCTTAACCACCTCTTGTTTACTGCCTGTTTCTTTCTGATTTTATAGGAAAGCAGAAAGGAAAGCACTGCATAATCAATTGTCCAAAATCAGATTGATCTTTAAGTAAGTTAATTCTAGATGATGTTCATTCTTACTTTACATGTGTTACTCAATACTTAGTGGTATGAAAAAATTATTAAAATTAGTTTTGCATATTTAGACTTTAACAAATGTGTGAGTGCTGTGGTCTGTAGTTGGACACATGGATATTCATTTAAAATGTTTTTTTTATAAAAGGCATAATATACAGTCTTATAAATAAAAGTGGTAAAAAGAGTTCTTCACAGCAATGCCATTTTTGGTTCCCCAAAGAATTTTTCAGTCAAAGGTTCTTAAACAAACCATTTCTCCTTTCTTTCTTTCTTTCTTTCTTGCTTTCTTTCTTTCTTTCGAAACCATACAGCCTGACATACCTTTAGGAACTTTTTTTTAACTGTAAATACAAATTAGGCACATGACATGAAACAGGTTTGTACAAGAACACTTCTATACTTTTAACCTCACCAAAAGCAATAATATGTTTCCCTTAATATTTTTAATAAGTTATAGAAACTGCTATACAATAGTGAATTTAGATAATGAGAAGAATCCATATGTATATTTCTGCTCTTCCAAATATCCTATTGACTCTGAGCGGGCAGTTCTTTTACTATTGTCATCTACAGCAGGAAAAAGGTACAGCATAAGCGACAACAGCATAACAAAGACCGCTCACAAGAGACTGAGTTCTGCTTTATCTGTCGAGGGTGTTTGCCATGTTTTGATTACAGTGGAAAGACATCCCTTCCCTGCAACACTCAATCAGAGACGTTCCTTTTCCCAAAAGAACAGATTTATGCATCTTTTTGTCATCTTGACAAAAGAACTCAGGCATGGTTTTGCTAATCATACTAATTAAAGAAAATGAGATGCATGGAACAGCTCCCATGATTCCACTGTCCAAATGCAAATTTAATTGGCGTACAGTTTGCTGTAAACTCCTACATGCTTTCTATGATCTGTGACAGAATGGCCAAAACAAATGTAGCAGGTGGCGATCTAGGCCTTGTAGGCTACTCACTACAGTAATTACCTACCCAGCTAACAATTGTAGGTTGTAAGAATGTTTCCCTAACATTTCCATTAAGTAGCAAAAACGTTAAAAATGATATTTTGAATGTTCTAGAAATGTTTAAAACATCCAGCTTTTTAGACGTTGTATTAAAATTTTGCTGGGTTATAAGAACGTTATTCAAACATTTTATTCTGTAAAGTTTTTAAAACATTCCACTGACAAGAAAAATGTTATTAGGAATAATGCTTTTGTTATACAATGTATATAAACATTAAAAAATATGAAAAAAATCTTTGTGAAAATGTTTGCCAACGTTCTGAGAATATTCCTGTTTGCTGCGTAATAAAGGTTAATGCATATCTATATAAAATAAACATTTTTATGAAGTTTGACAACTTAGTTTTTTCTATGTGCAATAGATCACAGTAATTGCTGTCAAAACCACTAATAGCAGTTTGGTTGGCCGAATGCAATCGGCATTGTTATGTAGCAACCAGGTGTTGTGTGCACACGGGAGCTTACACAGATGTAATTGTTCTGTCTCTACGTGTCTATGAGTTAATGGTATTAGTTGAGACCTACATACACAAACCACACAGTTTGCAATAAGCATATGACCTCACTGTTTGTTTATCTGCTGAGTCCTAGATTAGTGTTTTTCCACAGTGTTTTGAGTAGTCATGCTGAGATATGAATACTTTATTTGTAACAAAGATCCTAGACTTCATTTGGGCCAGGACAACATATTCAATTATTAAAATATAAGGTCAATTCCATAGGTGTCACTTTCCACAAACAGGAAAGCCACAGAGTAAAACAAAGTGAAATGTAAAGTTTTAATCTGACCTGACGTTCATTAGCACAAGACAATACCATTTATTCAGCATATAACATTTGCAGGTTCATATTGACAAGACAAAAGGCCAAGAGAAACTTGTTAAACTTAAAATACTGTAGCACTTGTGTAGTTCTTTGTAAAACATGAAATGGAGTGTGTGGCAGGTAAGTTTGAATCAGGTGTGTGTGTTATGATTTTGACTAGAGGCAAACCACTTACTCTGTATTTTTTACACTTACGACTCAAACTCAATCGAGTCCACAGAGCAGGTCCGTAATCAAAATATGGTGGACAAAAATGTGACTAAACTCCCAACACACCCACACTGTCACACGCCCCTGTGACCAGCCAGGATCTGTTCAATATTTTAAAGGCAATTCCATTAGTAAAATGAATTGCACGTTAAGAATGATGCGGGAACACATTAATTAATGTATTTACGATATATCTATGAATAATCTATGTGTAAAATGATTTGTCTTATTTATGTTTCTTTCATTTAAACACACAAAAGCAAGTGTGCCAAGATCAGTCACTGGTGCTGGGCAGTGAAAACCCTGGTGATTAGTCGATCATTTGAGGACATTAAAAGCTGCAGTCAGGACACACAAACAACCGCCTAAGATTAAACTTTCCCTCTAAATGTAGATGTGTAAACACAATAGTTTACAACAGGATCATAGTTAGGATACTTTTAGGAACAATAAAATAACCTGTGTTAAAAGACTGTCTAACTCAACTCTAACAGCAGCCAATATTAACTTAAATAAGAAAACCTGCTTTTTCAAAAGATATCAGCTTTGTTATTTAACATCCATTAACATGATTGCAAATCAAATTATAGATTAGGTGAAATTTTACATTCTTACGAATTTGCTATTGTTGTGTAAATCCTTTACATTTTTACACAGTCTTGCAAATTCCACTGTCACCTCAAGGGTGGTGGTCACTTTCTATGTGGTTACATTTCACCATTTTCCTACACCTAGTTCAATTCAAAGTCTAATTGAGTTGGCACAGATGAATAGAGAAACAGATGCTTTGAGACCAGGTGAACTGGAGGTTGAAGAATGAATTGAACTACAGTTGTGAACTGATAATGTGGCCAAGTCAAACATAAAGAAAGTGAGCTGAGCTGAGCTATGGAATGTGAAATTACAGGTTGCAGATTAAGGGAAGGTAAACTTTTAAGAAGGTCACTTATAGTATTCACTGAAGCTGCTTTGACTGATTATGGGATGGGTTGTTAAGATACAGCAAAAGCGCTTTCAAACAGGTCCTATTCACAAAACTGAAATGACAGTCAGAATGCTAAGAGATCTATTTCCTCTGTTGTTAAGTTTGTGTGTGCCGAGAGTTCGGTAATGACCTTAATTAAAATATCCAGGACCAACAATGCATGAAAAGTCCATGTGAACACACAAATCCATAAAATAATGGAGATGAATTTAATAAAGAGAAGGTGATTTTTGAATGGTTGCATAATTTCATTAGATAAAAATGTCCATGCTGTATTTCCTGCCATTAAGGGAGAACATCAAGTATAACCAAATTGAATGAAAGTCTAAAGGGTTTCCCCTTAAGTGCCTTAAGCTTGCCCATTCCACAGCGTTCCTTAAATGGTAGATGGAACCAAATAGGTCTGTAATAACTGAAGAAAGCTATCTGTTGCATTCCCATTTATACCAATAGCAGGTGCTTTGCTAGTGATGAAAACACTGAGGTATGGAGTTTAAAATCTGCCTTTGCACATGGTCACCCAGTTACATAGCCAGATTTTTTGGCCAATCACTTGAGCCATAAATGCCATGTGACTAATCATTCTGGAGACGCCGGCTGGCTGATGGCGCCACAACAGGAAGTAGTCCCAAACCAGTTTTGTTTGGGGCAGGCTTTGGTGATGAGGATGAGTCAAGTACCAGCTTCCCCAGTGTCAGAAGCAGGGGAGCCAAAATGTCCCAGCGAATACAGTGGCAGGATTTCTGCCGCTTTCATTAAAAATGAGCTATTTTAGTGGAGCGTAGTGGTGATTTAAAGTTCCAGAGTGACAATAAAAGCAAAGTGACAGCGAATAAGCAGTACCCTGATGTGGCATCTACCAATGGGAAATGCAGATAGCGAGTGGAAATGTCTTCTTAAAACCAACAGCACATCGACTTGATTTAATGATTTTCACCCCCATCAGCGTGAATGTGGCGTAGGTCATTTTGTTACTATAAAACCACACATGAACGTCTCTTAAGTAAGAAATGCTCTGACCTAAATTCACTTTAAATTTTATCACCTGAATCTTTTGTTAAAGATCTTGAGTGATTTCGTACACCACACAGAAGGGAAGTAAGTAAGAACCTGTTTTCGTGAATTGAGTTTAGATTTCCTGCATCACTTCTCGGTACAGGCAGATTGAACCTCTGCTGGATGTCACACCTCAAAGCACTGAAGCCAGGTTCAGTTCCTCCTCCTCTTCCCAAACGAGGCCAAAACGTGGGCACAGGGGCACCTTTACTCCCCGGTGTGCCCTACGGTCTGTATGCGCAGTTAGCACAGTATCGCTTACATGGTGGCCAGCAATGTACTGTCCACTGATAGATAGTACAGATGTGTTTTGAAAACCAGAGAATATAATTGATGTGCTTAAAAACACAGACATTCAAAGACAGATGTACTACATGTTTTGTTAAAGGAGATCTTATTCTACATGTCAAGTCTTTGTCATATGTTTTATTATTATTATTATTATTAGTGTGACATCACAAATTTGCAAAAGTACAGGTGCGTCCTACAGTCTTTAAAAATGTTTTTTAATAAATTTAAAAAACTTTAAGAACTCTCTTTTGAAATATTTTTTGAAGGGGAAATGGCAACTAGGTAGCTAGAAAAATTTCCCATTTCATGCACATGTAGCTGTAATGTTTATTCATTGTTGTCATAAATACCGGTTGTTTGATTTTTATTTTGCTGACCTAATTCAGCTAGAGAAGCCAGACCTTCCGCATTCTACACTCATGATATTACAGTCACATCATGTAACAAAAAATGTTTTAACTTGTAGGATACTGAGTCATATTTACATGACCTACATCCTGCTGGCAAGCACTGGTTGATTATTGTGTAGTTATCAAGTGCTGACAGAAAATGCACAAAATTTCTTTCAAATGTAGTTGACAGTGTGCATTAATGTTCACATTTACATTGTATCATGCTGCATAGCAAGCTAAAAATCTTGAATTTTATCCTGTGATTCAATACAAGCAAAGTACTGAAGTCATTGACTGCTTTTCTCAAACATATTAACCTGGACTAACACAACTGATGGATTTAAAACTCACATTATATCTGGTCGTACAGGGTAAGATCCCACTGCAGCACATGCTTGGTAAAATGCATAATTACTGATCCTGCAGCATTCAAAAAAGAGCATTAATTCTCATTGCTCTGCTGGTGTTCCTAAACCCAAAGCTGATCTTGGATCTGTACAGGGTTGATCGTTGCTGGTTGTTATGCACAGTGCAGATGGGTTGAGCCTCCTTTACAAGCATCAAGAGAGCCACTGCCAACCGTGGGCATCTGTTAACTCCGCGGTCTGAAATGAGAGAGAGGGAGAAAAAGAGTGAACCAGAAATTGCCTATACATCTCCATTAGTGCTTATACCTCAATCTGCACCACTGTTACTTACTGTGCCATCATCTGTCAAACTCTTCTCGTTTGTCAACAGATCATCTCATTCCCATCTTTTCAGTTTCCCTGGGTTCATCTTAACCTGCATCACACTCTCTTTATCATTCCCAAACTCCTTCCTTTTCCTTCTTAGTTATACATTTGTGGTTCTGCTTTTCATCTGAGAAGACACGTTTTAACTTGCATGAGTGTGAACTGTGTAAGGTTTTCATTAGGATAAGCTTGTGCATTAACAGTGTTTCTCTGGCGTGTAATCACAGCCTTGTAAATGCTCAGACCTCCACAGATTTAAAAGTGTGTAGCTATTCTCTTGAAAACCCCACACTGTTAAAAACCCTGTTGTTAAATTCATAGATATGGGTTATAAAAAGATGTCATTGAAACAATACCATTTGACGGATGGATAAACTTGGAATATGTGCAGGAATAGTATATTGTTCATTTAGCATGAATATAATCAAAGATAGGATCCGGGCCTGAGCCGCAGTTTTGTATTCATAAACATTATAGAGCAGTCAGTATAAAGGTCAGTCTATGGGTGTGTCATTGGTTTAGTTTAATTTGTGTTTTTAGAAGCATCATCAGCTAGTAATTGTAGGCTTTGTCAATGTTATACATTTATTAACACAAAATAATCCACACAATTAATAGGCTGTGATCTAGTTGTGATGCATATGCACGTCTGTTTTTTTGACAGCATTATACTTATATTTCATGAGCACTACAGGAGAACGACTTTAAAACAATCAATTCCTGTTACTGTATATTATGACAGTTTTTAACCACCAGAGGGCACTTCACACACATTTGAGATAAATGAGGATAAAACTTTTCGTATAAAACTTTAAAGCTTTGTTGGCAACGAGACTACTGATTTCGCACAAATAATTCTTAACAATAAATACAAATATTATTGCATTTAATTACTTTATTTTAATACATTTCATGCAAAACTGCCCAGACCTCATCATTTTGTAGAAAACGTGTCCACTCAGGACAGACATTTTCTCATCAAGCAATTTTGTGGGATGAAAGTGAAGTTTTCAGTAATTGATTGATCTTATTTTATAGGTAAGATGCTTTCTCATGTTGTTGCATTAGACAATGTGGCATGTGCAAGTGAAGAACTTGCAACAGCTGTCTGCATTTACCTGCCTGCCAAAAACAACTTATGCCTTCAGCTTTAACTGAAACATGAACGAAACGAAGTTCACTGATAATCAAAGCATCAGAGAGTCATTTCAGTAGCTTGTAGTAAATACTCCGGGCTTTTTACAACACTGATCAAAGTGCAAACCAATTAGGCCAGTGTAGTTAAAGTGCTGCCATGTGGTTCAGTTTGTGAGCCCATCAGACACTTCCTTTAGTTAATGTGCCACACTGTAGCACAGATGAAATGAGACAGATGGTGCGAGAAGAGAAGGTTAGTGTGTCTGAGCGGGGTGGGTGTTGGGTTCTCCCTGTAATCTGAGAAAGTGAACAAGCGATCTCATTGCAGGCGTCATCCTACTACGTCTCCTATGGCTTTGTTACCTGAGTTGTCACACAGGTCTGGTTGGTAACTGTGGTGATAGTGAATAATTGAGAGGGGACACCTAGACAAACACAGAGTGCTACAGAAAAAGAGAGAGAGAAATAAACAAAGAGCAAGCAGAAAGAACCTTACCAAAGACATTTAACTAAATACTTCAGTGAATTCAACTTTTGACTCCCACACACTTACTCAGCAATGGAGGATGACCTGGAAGAAGATGACGGGACGTTTACTAACATCTCTCTAGCTGATGATTCAGGTAAGAACTCTGTCCTAATAGCTGATCTGAAACCAGTTTATTTTGTCAACTTTGAGGAACTCATGCAGTGAAGACAATGACCTTGCAGCAACAGTGCAGGAAAACCATGTGCCTACCTGAAAACACTGCGGTGTAAGAGTGCACAATTAAAATGATACACAGCTTTCATCTAAATGATTCAATTTGTGATTTATTAAAGATTATTCTGAACTGTCTCAAAACTTTGATGATGGTGGGGTATGTGCTCTCAGTACAGGAATGAATGAAACCTCACTTGCTGTAGGGGCAGCGTGTTTGCTTGTGTATAGAGACTGTACAGAGACGAGTTCACACAAAAAGCATGTCAGTAAATTTGAAAGTAGCTTCTGTCAGAGCAGGAAGCCAAAAGGCTTCATGTTTAAGATGACTCGGATCTATTCTGAACATGAGTAACGTTTAAACAGAAAAACGTCGTATCTGTGAACCTGTAAAATGTTTTATGTGGATCAAATGTGGTACTTAACACAATACTTTATATACCACGGTATATACTACAGTACTGGATGATTTTTGTGTACCATGATATTTACATTGTACTTAAAGGTATTTAAAGGGATACCATGTCCATGGTGCCATGTTAAAAAACATGAAGCATGAATTTTGTGACTTTTATGTTAGTGGAAGATAATTGTGTGAAGAATAATTAAAAGAGTGTTTAGAAAACATTGTAAGGTACTGGATTGTATACATTTGTATTTTTATTCACTAGGTGACGCTATAAGTGCAGATTACACATTGAAGCCATTACAGTGACAGACTCGGGCTGTGTTGGAATAAGACACCACCATGCTACTTTTACTGTTTTAGCAGTATATTATATAATATCTAAAAAAAAAATCTATATTTATTATATGCTCATATAACCTGCCACCAAGATGTGCAGTACACAATAGAACACACTGTATCCCACAATGCAATGCGCTTGACTTTCGCTTCCACTATTATTTAATCTTATTATATCATTCTTAACTTACTATTTGATTATACAACCATCAAACATATATAACAATAATAAAACAAAATAATAACAAGTGTATGGTACTTGTGACAACAGTTTGACTTCTGTCTGAAGTTATGCTGCACACTAGTGTTCGTAGTCTTCTTGTGTAACACTTTTTTCAAGTATGCAGCAGTATGCAGTTTAGTATGCAGTAGTATGCAGTAGTATGCAGTAGTCCATTGAGAACAAAGCCCGAGAGGGAGCTTTGTCTCCCTCTGTTGGCTTTTTTCCGCAGTGCATGTGATGGTATGGGCGGATGTGTGTGTGAATGAGACGCGACCAGATAACGGAGCGTCTGTATCATTTAGCTGAAGAGTTGAATTGGAGGCTTGATTGTTTTTGCTCATTTGTTTTGTTGCTGAAAACAGTGAGAAGTTTCATCAAATCTTAAATCTTAACCTAAATCAGGTAAGACTGTGCGGCTGAATCAGCGCACTAATGCGTTTAGCCTTCCCATGCCTTTACGTTTAACGCGTTGTCCATTTCATCTAGTTTATTTGGTGCACGTCTGGATATTAACTTTAATTAAATAATAAATAAAAATGAATAATTTTATAGCAGATTCCTCACACGAGTTACGGCGCTGCGGCGGCCTGCGACGCCCGAGCGTTGAACGGAGAGCGAGTTAAAACTGAACAAAACCAAACATTATGTGATATTACGAGCCCAGTTGCTTTAAATAAGTCATTTTAAGGCATGTCGTGTAAATGGTAGCGATCTTCGCTGTCTGTGAAGTATATTTATGTATGCCACGCCATGTTTTCTGTGCTTGTGTTGTGTACGTGTTAGCCAACAGCTAACTTAGCCACCAGTTAAATTGTTGGTGAACACCTTTATATAAGACCTAATCTTAATGTTTGCATGTCTTCTCTCTCAACAAACTATAAAATGTGTCCAAATTTATAAAAAAGTCCACATTTTAAAAAGTATGTCGAAAGTGGCGTCGGTGCGTATTGTTATTTTGCCTCTGAACATGAAATCTAGTGGCCCTTTACAACCTACGACAATAGAAATGTAGCATATTAATAATGCCATGTATTTACATTGAATTTCAAAGATTTACACTGATATTGGTATATGTAATACAACTACCCGTATATCTTGTCATATATCAATATAGTAACCTTTGAAAAACATCATACAGCTCAAGGGGAACCAACATTTGTGCAGTTCAGACTAGAAGACCAATACAGAACCATGAACTGTGAAATTGATGGTAAGCATCACACACAATTCACAATTTTATATATATATTATATTATATATTTAATAATGTAACATATAATACTGTGTAGTTTTAGGGCTTTTGGGATATCAAAAGTTCAGGTTTGTTCGTGTTTTTCTGTATGTTTTAGGAGATATGGAGAATCAAGCTGAGCAAGAGGAGAAGACGAGGCTTATTAATCAAGTGCTGGAGCTTCAGCACACACTCGAGGGTATGAATCCATTGATAAAACATTTTCATATCCTTATAAAACCTTTTCACAACCCTGTATTTCCTGCATCTTGCCCTGCCGGTTTCCTGATGCTGTTTTGTTTTGAATCAATACAACCCTTCATTTTTCTGTTTGTCCGCTGCCAAAAACTACTCGGATCCACTCAAGCACTCTTAATGGCTGCCTGGAAAAAGCTAAGTGATGCACTCTAATGCGTTCTGTCTCTCTCCCTTCATTAGATCTTTCTGCACGGGTGGATGCGGTGAAAGAAGAGAACCTCAAGCTCAAATCTGAGAACCAGGTTCTTGGGCAGTACATTGAGAACCTCATGTCCGCCTCCAGTGTGTTTCAAACCACCGACACCAAAAGCAAACGGAAATAAGCGACCATGTGGATCACGTCTATATAGTTCTTTGTCCCTTTTTTAAAAAAAATTCAACCTGATAGCCAGTTCATATAAGCCGCTGTTTGTTTTGTATTTATTTCGTTTTTTTATTTTACAACGTACTGATGCATCTGTCAGCATGGTATGGGAGATACTTGAATGGACTACACTGCTGCCTCTGCTTTAGAGGTTGGGGGGAAGAAACGGTAATGGTACATTTTACTGTATGACATTGTTGCGATATTTTCATGGTTTAATGACAGTTTTCACATTCATGTTTTTGAGGAAAAAGGATTGATCAGCACTCAGAGCAGTTCTGTATAAAGTCAACACATGCTCAGTTATTTCTGTTTGGCTAAATTCGAACTCAGAATGACTTAGTAATACAACAGTGCACTAAGTACTGAAGTCCAGCGCAGATCAGTAAATATAAGAATTTGTCAGTTTTAAAGCCAAACATAAAGAATCGCAATATTGTCTTGTGGTGACCCAGATATTGATAAAATATCATATGAGCAGTTATATTCTGATTTCTGGCTAACAGTGTTAGAAGTTGTTAAAGAATCCATGATGCTATTTGTGATCCGATAAGTACAAAGCTGGTGTGTTTCAGAATGAAATGCAAGATTGACAAGGTCAGTTTTTTTTTTAACCAGGAATTAATACACTATTAGTATTGTGCTGTTTTTTCAGCACTTCTGGTTGCTTTTTCATTGCTAATATTCTCACAGTTGGATGTAAATGATAATGCAAAGTGGAACAGTTAAGTACAGACTGATTTGTATAGGATGTACACAGATATGTTCTTTTAAAAAAGGAATGCATGACATCCTATAACCTTTAAGTGCATGGTTTAAAAAATTGAAAACAACCATAACTGCACTTCTCTCACAGACCCCTATGGCATATATCATATTTAAACTACATGCTGTTCCTGTAGGTTACATTATAAGAGGTCCCAACTTACTAAATTAGATTTACACTCTTTGATATTTGGATGTATTGTAGATTTCTGATTAGTCAACAAACCCAACTGGTGTCTTTAAGGAGGATCAATAGATTGAAATGGTTTATGATGTAGCACTGCGTTGGAGACGAACTATTCATGTTTGAATCATTTGGATGGACTTAAAATGATTGAAATAAATGGACTGTCTGGCTTTTCTCTTTAAAAAAAGCAGTAGTAAGGTTGGGACTGCTGAGTGTTATTGGTCTGAGTGATCTGCAAGCCCATTTCTGCCACATAATAAAAATCTTACTTTGTTAAAATGTAATTATTAAAATACTATAAATATTAAAATGTAATTTATGACTGTAGCTCTGGTAACTTTTTATTTGGGTTGATAAAAGCAATGTAATTCAATTGTTTTAAACTGACCCAAAGTGTCTCTAATCCAAATTTCAGAAGCCTCTAAAAAAGCAAAGAAATGTTAACAATTACTACATTTCTACAGATCATACATTAACATTTGTATTATGTATCTAATATCACTTTTTGAAGTATCGCAACTTTATATTTGTGTAGTTACTTACGATTATATTTTACCACAGTATGATTTGTTTTTCATGTGGCAGAAATTGGCTTCCATTGGAAACCTGCCATTTGAATGACATTTATGAATACAGATGTTGCTGATGTGAAAAATGTCAGTATGAATGCAAATAACAAATACTGGCCGCAACAACACTACATATTCTGTTTATTGTCACGAATGTTCATGTAATTTCTTCATTTGCAAGCACCCAATGTAAAATACTGCCTGTTCTGAAAGTGTACATTTTATTTTGTTACAATTATGCCTTTAATAAAATAATTTGCCTTTGCACAAACAAGTAAACTGTGTTTCTACTGAAGTCATGGCAACAGAACACTCAAACATTTATAGTAAATATTTATTTCCAATAGCAACGAACATTTTGCAAACATGTAAACGAATGGCTGTCCTGGTAAGGCTTAACATGACCTAGAAAAGCAGAAAACAAAATTTGAAAACCAACCAAGTGCTTTCAAACCACAATAGTTTCAAACACGTTGGTCAGTCTGATGTCACACCAGGATCAGTGGGAGCGTTTTCAGTGTGTGTACGATAGAGTCTGTGGTTAGAAAGTGTCAGTGAAGATGCTGACCTGAGATCAGCTTTGACTGTGCGTAATAACTTAAATGCCAAAAAAGCAATACTGATCTATTCAAAGCACTCTTCTGACCTAGATTTGTTATGAGAACAGCTCCTGGTCTCATGGAGCTCTTCTCCACAGCTTGCTAACTGTGATACTGAGTAGAAAGCAATATTAAAATGTCCTAAGTCTAAATTCGGTTGCATCATTTTCCAAACAAGATACAACCAATAAATATGACCAGTGTTTTTAAAAAGCTCATAACTTACAACAAAAGACACTGACCCTTTTTAATAACTTAAAAAAAACTGAAATGCAGATGTGATCATAAACTAGTTAATCTTTCTAAAATACCATTATATATTCCCCTTCACAGTACTCAAGATTACATCACTTACTAATAGGGAAACACTGGCCAATACTACTCCTTAAAATGTAATCTAGAAAGGTAAAACTAGGAAAACTTGAAGATAAAACTCAGCAGGGCTGACTTTTGTATCGGAATCCAAACAGTAACCGAAGAGAACTAAGCGGAAGACTAGAGAAAGGGAGGCGAGGTGAGATCAGATGATGACCTCTTCAGTACAGCGGCTAGGTTTGTCATTTTTTTGCATGCTGAAGGGCATAAAAGCCAAAAGCATGCAGCAAAAGAGCCAGAGGAACAAGAGAATGGAGGAAACATGGAAAAATGAGGGGTCCTCAGTCCTTCCGTACTCTTCTCTTTCTGACAGCTTTAGGTTCTTCTCCCGTGATCTGAGCTCCCTCATCAGCATCCTTCATCTGCAAAGACACAACAATCCTTATAACAATCACACAAACTTTTATGATCAATCCAGACTGATGTGATCTGAGGACTTGGTTTATATTCTCATTCTAATGATTGTGAACCAACATTTCTCCAAATAGGAAGGTGTATGAACATGGATAGGTCTTCCTCACAATCTCTTCTGTATACCAATTTGTCACCTTCTGGCTGCAATTTCCTAATGCTAGTATTAAAAAGAAGAGTATGCCAGTACATTATTCTAAGCACAGCCTATGTAGCAGTTGTTTTAACCCTCTTACTTCATCCTCTGAGGGCGTGTCATTTGGCTTATTGGCCTCCTCCTCCTCCTCATCTTCTTCTGTATCTCCTGCATTTTCCTCTGCCTCATTTTCTATCTCATCTCCATTCTCATCCACTGGGGATTAGAGAAATCAAGAGAGAAATAAAGAATGAACATTATTTGAAAGGTAAAGTGAAGCTGAAATGACAAAACAGCATGTGGATGAAATCATTTTACTAACCGGTAGCTTCAGTTGCTTCCTCTGCTTTTGCTTCATCTTGGTCCTTTTCTTTTTCCTCCTCCTCTTCTTCCTCCCTCCTCCTCCTCCTCCTCCTCTTCTTCTTCTTCTTCTGCTACCTCCTCTGGTTCTGTTTTCGGTGGGTCAATTTTCTTGTATGCATAGTCATCATCTGACTTCTACAACACATACACGTACAAATGTGTGAGATGTGGCTTCCTGAAAAAGTAATTGCCCAAGTGTTGTTGCTATGCTACCACTGGTAAATACTCATTAAGAGGATTCTGTGCTTGCAAGCTAATCCCAAACACAATAATCTTTAGCTATATATCAATTGAGCTACACACGATAAAGCAGCTTGACCAACTGTACTGTGCTAAAAACAAGACTTTAAAACCCTTAAATGAGGTTTATTTTAATGCGGGTCTCATCACACAGTGACCACAGAACAAAACTGGATTTACTGACCAAGTTTAAACACAAGTACAACACAGACATGTTGTGTCAGTAGAAAATAAAACACAATTTCACCTTTTCTGAAGGTGCTCACCTATGCAAATCTCACCCTTACAAAACTCCAAAATATTTGCAACAAAGTTGCTTTGAATAAAAGCATCTACTAACTGTAGACATTTACATTAATATTAAATGTAAATGTAATGAAAATGGGTTGATAGAGCATTTGCTTTAGTTTTCATGTTGTGTTTTTCATGTTACTTGTTGTAGTAAAGTACATAAGTTCTCTATTATGCTCAAAACAGATTATGTAAGAATTCATATGATTTAAGTAAAAACAGTACAATATTTACAGTCTGAAATGACAGCTGTATTTTAAACCTGCTGTGTCAGATATATCTTTTGGCAGCCAGAGTGATTTCATCAATGAAATCAGGCCTTACCTTTGGCCAGCAGAAGAGCACAGCCAGTCCAATAGGCAGACCGACAGTAAGAATGTAAACCACCCACAGCCAGGGCCTTTCCTCCGCAGCCAATGCCAACTGACTCAACACTCCAGGCTAAGATGAAAGAGACACTGTTATATTAACCAAATCAAAGACCAAGGACTATAATGTTTTGTAGTGAGAGATGAAGACAGACCTCGTTGGCACTAGCCACCAGTTTTTTGAGTCCCCAGCTGTCTGCGGCCCAGCGGTCTGCCACTTCCTTCTCAGAGGTAATAATGAAATTATCAAAGTAAATGTCAGATGTCATAGACCAAAGCTCCAGACCAACAGCTCTGAATGACGCCATTAGAAACGGGTGAAGATCCTCGTAGTAGTCAGGGTTTGGGATCTTGCGTGGACTCCACACCCCCTGTGAACAAACGCAAGCAAAGACGTTACACATAAATGAAAGATTTGTATAAAGATATGTGGTCATTGTAAATCAAGCTTAAATACATGGAAAGATTATTGTTTATTTATCATAAATAATCCTGTTGTTTTGCACCAGAACAATTTAGGTCATGCAAAACATGCATGCAAGTGTGTCTAAACTTTGGACTGGTAGTATATATCTACGAAGTTGTAGAGGACTGTGAAGACTTAAACCAAAATGCATTACCGCATTTGGCAGACAATTTAATCCAAATCAATTTACAGTGCATTCAGACTATACACTTGAGCATGTAAATCCCATAGCAATCGAACCCATGACCTTGGCACTGCTAGAACCAAGCTTTTATAGACTATAAGTGGAGATGCAGCATATATGTGACATTGACTGAATAAAATATAGCTGCTTCAGCAGGATATTTATAACTCTAGGTGACAGTACCTGGTAATTGGGGTTGTCAATCAAAGGTGCTTTCCATTTGCCTTTATACTGAGGGTTATTGATCATGGGCCGCTTCCATTCACCACAGCCAGGAGCAGCTGTACATGCTGGGTTTGGCACCTGAGGAGCCTCCCATTCTCCATCCATTTCCTCATCCCTGAGAGAGACAGAGAGCGGTATGGAAAAACATTAATACAGATAAAATGACAGCATCGTGTATTACACAGTGTAGTAGTATTACAGACGGCAATTAAATCAATACTATTGCTTTAACACTGGTCTGTCTCAGACAATGGCAGGCTGGTGGGTACACCTGTCCATTCGTCACAGGGTTAGAGCTCTGCAGCCTGGATCATGTCTTTCTAATGACTTTTTAGTAATCACTGTAACGTGGTTAAAGTACATAAGGCTGTCTGTCTAGGAGAGTCCCGCTGGGACTGGAACCCAGTGTTGTTACAAATCAAAGTGGTTTGTTTTTTTTCCTCCCAAGAATGAGTGCTCCACAGGTATAACAACACCATCATCTATACCATCTCTAGCCACTGCTCTTCAGATCTTCAGAGTATGAATCATCCACTGCAGGCCATTTTACTACCAGTTACTCTATAATAAACTGACCCCACTCAATGTGTTCTCTCTATTCAGCTACATTTCTATATTTTTGAAACTAGAAAAAGATTGTTTGGCCCATATCACCAAGGCCACCAAGTCACTAACCGTGGTGCCCCCCAGAGCTGTGTGCTGGGTCCATTTCTATTCACCTCATGAACAAAGAAGCACACTGCCAGTAACTCAACAATCAAGCTGCTCTAATTTGTTTACAACACCTCTGCTGATGGCCTTGTTACCAACAATGATCTATTTATATACCTTACTGGCATCTTGGTTCTCTGCCAACAATCTTTGCCAATGCTCTAAAAGGCAGTGGAAATAATAATAGATTTCGGGAAGAGGCAGTTTTATGGCTTTTCCAGGTAATTACTAGCACAGTTATGGACCAATCTGAGCCAGTTAAAGTGATGTTCCACTGGAAAATAAAAAATGGCCCATAAATGATGCAGCATTCTCAGTCAAACAGAATTGGAGTACGCCAACTCCACATTGATGACAGAATCTCATTGGTTTTAGCATTTCTCATGACTAGCATCATGACGAAACATGTAATCACGAACCAATGACATTCAGTGTTAACAACGTGGAACCGGCATGCTGCCATGTTCAGTGTACATTCATACAGATATGTTTACATTCAGACGCTTTCTATTGTTAAATACGCTCAAAATAGTACACAATTTAACAAACACATTATTTCACTTTAGAAGGCAATGGGAAAAAGAACATGTCATTCCCAAAAGTGCTCAATTTTTACAGTGGCAAACAATGTGATTCTGACTGAAACCTTAACTCAAATAGTGAATCTCCTTATGGAACACCAACACAGGGAACTAGATTAAAGGAAATGCTGCTCTCACCAGTCATCAGGTTTTTCTGCAGTGGGGTCAGGCACAAACTCTGTCTCGTCGTCCAGCCACCCATCAGGCTTCACTGCATCAGGATCAGGTACCTTAGCTGGGGCATCCTCATCCCTAGAGAAATACATACAGGTAAAAATGGAAAGGTAATTCACTGCTACTGTTATTCTGTCCAGTGTTATCAGTATATTACTTCCATGTTGAAGACGCCCAACTGTACATTCATACATATACATTCATACATAAAACTCAAGAAGTGATAACAGGGACATATTGTGGCTTGAGAGTTGGGTATAGCATCTTTTTAGTCCTTTGTATGTTGCAATAGGATAAATAAAGGGAATTTTGCACATTTGCAAGACTGTTGTTTACATGGATGTATTATGTCCTTCCTTAATGGAACCAATAAATGACACTGCAAAACCACGGTACCCGATTAGCGACATCCTCAAAGATGCTTAACCATTAATCTTAAAGTTTAATCAATATCCTTTTTAACATAAAAACAATAAAAAAAACATCAATTTACTCTGTTAGTTAGCTAGATATCTAATCGTTTTGCACTGCAGTTGTTTTTGTTTTGCATTGCAGTTTTGCCACAGGTGCCTTTAACTTGTTCACTAGGGCCAAAGACAAAAACATTAAGCCTTTCAATGCAGTTTTCCACTGAAACTGCCTCAACAGAGACTTTTAACAGTGCAGTACTACTATGATTTTCTGTAAAGCAGCTTTGAAACAATTTGCATCATATAATTACATATTCGTACTGTATATGTTGTTTCTGTAGAAATTGTCATCTTCATAGTCTGGATTCATTTTTCACTTTTGTCACTATCTTCAAGATGATCCCTTAAACACTTGCTAGCAATTCTAGGAAATGAAAGGTACCTGTAGCTGTGTCACAAAAAGATTTTGAAAAAACCTGAACCACACTTGAAATCAGTAGTTTAAGGTCTTACCAGTCCTCAGGTTTGACTGCTTCTGGGTCGGGGATTTTGGCTCTCTCGTCCCAGTCTTCTGGCTTTGAGTCTTTGGGATCATCAATCTCTTTGGGCGGGTTCACGGGAGGAACGACATCTGTCAACAGGCTTCCCCTGCTTACACTGGACTGGTCTATAAAGATCTCATAGCTATTGTCTGGATTTAAAACTGAGAAAGGAAGAACAATTGTACTATTTAGCAAGTGCATCAGATATTACCACAAAATAATGTTTGAATCAACTGTCTTGCTTGGGTTCCAAGGAGATGCGTCGTTCTGCTTTATGTATTCACAGATTTTAACAGGCAAAACCCACCAAGAGTGTAGAGGTGAGTCTTTTTATCAGTGTAGAACTTTTTCAGATCAACATCAGGTCGTTTGGCGTGTTTTTCTTCCACATCTTTGTGAAGGGGGTTTGTATGTCTGAAGATGAAGTGCAGTTTGTAGTCCTCTCCACATTTATCCGGCCCAAACATGATGCTGTATGGTGTCCGGTCATGAAACTTTTCCTGTAAGTCAAATCACATCATTGCTATACATGACTTCTACAATATATAACACTTTTTCTTGACCGTTGTCATTCATTTACGTCCTTTTACAATGCACATAAAATCTGTATTAAATCCAGCGTATACTTCTAAAATAGGAACATTATTAAAGAGATATTTAGAAGATCAGAGGCACTATATGAAACGTCCCTCTATGACTAAGACTAAGTATGAAGCTGTCAAGCAGTCAGTAAACATACCAGGTCCAAGTCCTTTGAGTCTGACAGCAGCTTGATGTAAGCACCTCCACAGTCAATTCCATCTTGAAAATTGACCTCATACCTGCATAGATCAGGTGTTGTTGAAATGCAAAAGCTTTATATATCAGATGATATCAGATGAAAAAAAACACTCACTGGACGATGAGTGGTTTGTCCTTAAAGACGAAGGGTCGGTTAAGCAGAGCTGCAATGGCGTGATGCTTAGCACGAGACTTCAGCACCAAGCCCAAATCACCAGGCACCTTGTTTTCCTTCAGGGGCTCAACCTCCCATTTCCCTGCATGATAGAAACGTGGTCAGGCACATGGGTTTTCAAAGTAGGGATCACATTAAACATATCTGATCACAAATATGAAAAACTAACCATCATATTTTGCAATATCTTCATCAGCATCCTCTTTCATTGTTTTAGACAGCTGCCAGCTGCAGAAAACCATCATGAAACATGAAAATCAAACGAAACATGCGCTGCATCGTGGCGGCAAGGAAAGTAACTATAAAAAATAATGATTGCTCTATTATTCTGACTTTCATTGATTAAATAAAGAGACTTGTAATTTCCACAGAATGTGGTTTTAACTTAAGATCATGCTCTTCAACACTTTTAAGACTGCCAATAGTGTTCATTTTCCTTTTGTCAGTTCCAGAATCTACAGCCTTTTTATAAATGATTCAATATTTCATTATAAATCTATAAAAATTATTAAAATAATATTATATAGTTTAATTTGATTTAAAATGACACTGGTTATCAGACACACACAGGATTCTGTATCATTGAAAAAACCTGTCAACTTCAATCTCAAGCTTGTCATTTATGACAAAACAGCATTGTTAAAAACTATTTTTATGAATAACACTTTGCTAGGCTCCACAAACCTGCTTAAAGCACCGTCATCAAACGTTTCTGTGAAAAACACCTCTCCTGTTGGAACCGGGGTCTTGTATGTTACCTGTGCATATCAAACAGCCAAATGAATAGTTTATAAATATACAAATTCACACAATTTACTGTGATAAAGTCATTGTTGGCTCTCCTCACACATCATTTCAAAACAATCCTTTCTGACGGAGCAAACTCAAGTAATGATTGCTATGTGACCTGGAAAGAAACATTGGCTTCTGCCTCGATGTTCTCACTGCTGTCCGTCTCCATGTCCACATCACCATCCTCCACTTGAGCATCATCTTCATCCTCCAGTTCTTCCTCCTGGCCCCACGTTATCGTGGAGATGGACAGTAACAAAAGACACGTCCAGCCCCAACGCAACTTCATCTACAAATAAACATGCAAAAGCGAAAGAGAGAAACTGATCGCGATGAAAAAATGCAGAATGGCTTTTTATGCGCTTCTCAGAGAAAAGCAAATGGTGGCATGACATTTTGACCCCGATATTGATCGACACATCTGCCATCATAAGACGACCTTTTTGTGTAGCATTGCAGCATTTTACAGTAAGACTTCAATGTCTGATTAAACATCGCTCATTACACAGATTAAGCAAAAAGGCAACATTAGCACACCGACCTGTCAACTAAATAAAAACCAAACGCAGGTGTTTCTCGAAATATTTCAGGGTTTTTTTTTTTTGCATTCAATAAAATTGCTTTAACTTCTCGGTGTTTTGAGCTCAGTATAATAGTCAGACACTTCTCTTCGCTTAACGAACACTTTTATAACAATATAATAACAGCATCAGGCTAGCTGCAGTACCGTTAGCTGGATGATGATGGTGATGAAGATGATGGGACCGCCTGCGTGATCAACAAATCTGTAGTGTGCACTTGTAGTGAAAATATTTGTCTTACTCGCTCACCTTGTCCAGTTAAACAAATGTTTGCAATGTGTCGGTCAGCTGTGGATGAAACGGAGAGGTTTGCCAGCCGGTGTTTGAGCGCGAACAGACCGCTACGAATGAGAGCGACAGCGGCGCCTCTGTGATATAAACACTTCCGCCTCGCCCGTCAAAATAAAAGTCCTCCGTTACCCAGTCAAATTTTCTACACCACTGGCTGCACTGTGTGATAAAACCAGCGAGGTACTATAAATGTTATAAAACCAAAATAAGGGTTTGATTCATTTATCCGCTGTTTTTGGTAGACGCTTTCTTCTGAAAATGTTTGTCTACTAAAATAATGTGCAATGCTATGCAGCCTTTTCATATCCATCGTTTTATTCACAAAGCGTTCACTATGTGGTTGAGACTGCTAAAAAGATCTTGCTGAGCATGGATTGGGAACACACCCACATTGGACATTAAGCAAATTTATTTTTATTTTCATATTACGCTACACTTACAGGAAATTTTCACAGTCTTTACGTTGCAACAGTCGTTTAGAGATTTATAAGACGTTTAGATCTATTCTAAGATATATTAAAAATATGTATTTATTTATTGTACATTTTTTGAAACATGACAGTATATTGATTTAAAACAATGTTACACCTCCATATCTTTAGCACCCCAATTCTGCATACCGGCAGAATAAAAGCCCCATTTTTTAGTGTTTACATACCAGCGACCCCTCTTGTGCTACTAATCCAGATTTATTAATCCAGATTTATTAATCCAGATTTATTAATCCAGATTTATTTTTTAATTTGTCAACACGCTCCTCTGACTGTTACGTTACTAAAAAACTAACAATCCACCTGCCAAAATAAAAGTCATTTATATAAGAAAGCCATATTACTAATAAGAAATAACAGAAAGACCTCCTTCATATTTTAAGCATATATTATTATAAATAGTGTATACAGAGGCGTATCAACGCATATATTGAGGCGTCTGGTGCACAATAAACCCCTGAATGTTAAACGCATATTTGTTCATCAAATGAACATTTATACACTTATTTCATCGCAGCAAAAGAAATGACACCGAAGTGCAAAAACAACAAGTTTTTATAGTTTGACCCATAAACGAAGCGCCTCCTGCCGTATGCGAGACGACGAGCAGCGGAGCGGCTTGACCCGGAGGAGAAGCGCCGCAGCGGCCATTTTGGGCTCAAAGGGGGCTTTTCTGTCACCACGTGAGGGCTGGGTTAGTGAGTCCGAGACGGCCGCTTTAATCGAGCCGAGAACAAGAGGGTAACATTGGGACAGACGCCGCCACACACCCGTACTCACTTCACATGTGCTGATACAGAGAGCCGACAGGATGCCGACAGTCACTCTGCCACCCAAAGAAAACGCTCTCTTCAAGAGGATCCTGGTGAGTGCTAATATTTCAGCCCAACAGCAACACACAAACAAAGTCCGCCGGCTGGTGTCATAAATGTAAGGAAGAGATCAAGTCAACTGTGGTGCCGATGCAGCCTTTCTAGTGCGTCCGAAGTCGGCGACCAAGACTTTCTGTCAAATGGAGGCTAGCTTTTAGCCTGCTAGCCGCTAGCTGTCAGTGTGCTAACGTAGTTTAACCTGATCTCCAAACAGTGTTGTATGATAGAGACTGTCGGTGAATGGGGAAACTAAACGGGGGTTGTAGTTTTTAGTCATTTTAATTCAAACGGCAATAGTTTGCATATAAATGCTTATATGTTCAAGCTGCTCGGATGGAGATGGATGTAGCAGTTCATGGGCTCATGTCAGTCTCATGGCCTGTTTAATCCAGAAACCCTTTAAAATGATCCTCAAGCTTTCTCTCTGCAGCTAAATGACATGACATTTCTTTCTTGTGAAAGCGTCTGACTTTCCATTGTTACTTCACATGGCAGGAGTTGAGCTGGTGTTTGGTTTAACATCCATCAGGAAACCCTGATGGATGCCCATTTGAAACATGTTATGTTTATGTTTGTGCCCAGTGAATGTGATTCCCTGTAAAATCATAACAGTTCACCCTGTTGGTATATGATGGATTATATTGCTGATCTGGTTTTGGCACTCAGGCCTTTTAGCAGATGAGTAGGGGTAACAGCTGTAGCTGCAGATTGACTGCAGATTTTATTTAAATGAATTAAGATGTGCTTACTGCAGCACTTTGGTTTGTTTTGCTGGATGCACGCATCTGTCTGGGATTAACTTGAGATAGGATTGCTAGTCAAGATAGCAGGAAGCATTAGGGTTGATACTGACAGCATGGTAGGCCTACATGCACAGCAGACTCAACTTTAACACACTATATTTAACAACCTGTTGCAGCTTTCATGACGGTGTTGTAAATGCACTGTAACTGCAATCGCTGGACGTGATTGCTGGGATATTAATTTTACCTTGAATGTTTGTCAAGCAACAGAAGAGAGAGATTCTAAGGTTTGCGTTGTGGATTTGATGTGATAAGATGCTGTGCACCATCCATTCCAAGCATGTGATGTTGAACCGTGATGATAACAAGGAAAGTCTACAGAAACTTGGATTTTTGTCATTTGATTTGACGAACAGATTTTTAGCAGATTCACATAGAAGCAGTTGTTGGGTTTATGTAGCTCTATTTACCTTGTGTCCTGTTCTTTATACCTAACACAGTCTCTTAAGATGTTTATGCATGATGTAGACTTTGTTTATCAGTTTAGTTTTGTAGTTTTGATCATAAATTCAAACTGTTATAGTTCACATTGTCATTATTAATCTACTAATTGCAATTAAATGTGATAGTTAGTGTCCACATATGGCAGTGTATGCTTTAGAAAGTGCTACATTTTATTCAGCCGTTGCTTTTGTCAACTTTGAAACATTGCTGCATCATATGTTTAAAACAGTTATTGGTTTGTTACTTGTAGTTTATGGCTTTTAGTCACCCATATGAGTGCTGTTGGTAACTGTGGTTATAGTATATACAGAATCTTGATGATGGAGAGACTGAGGGACTGCGATTTGAAGGCGGCACTCGGTTGGATGGACCACGATAGCCAACTAGTCAACATCCAACTAGTTATTTAGTGATGCAGACCAGTCTATCTACATTTATTTATCTATGCTGTTTTCATCATGCCAGTGCTTTAACAGGCTATGTTTTAGCAGTTGAACTGTTTGCAGGGTAAAAATGTTAGGGACCAATTGTTTGAGTGCAAAAAACAGAGCTGGCGTGGAGTAGGTAAGTAGGTTTACTTTAACGAATTTGTTATTTTGTAAACAGCCACCAGCAATACAATTAGGTAGGAAGTAATGTTACAATATAAAATATACACTGACTCATTACAGTGTAAAACGCCGCTTATTTTAAAACGGAGAGGTGTTGGTATGTGAAGCACTGAACTGATCCAAAATCAGTGATTCAGTGGTGCTGTATAAAATCAGATTGTGCAATGGCTGACAGAATGAGGTGATGTTGGTGTTCTTACCACCTGCTGGCTAAACACAGGGCTGTGTAATACAGAGGAAATAAGAAGCTCATCACTGCTCCAAATAGAACTACTCAGAGTAAATTACCATCATTTATTGTGTGTGTGTGTGTGTGTGTGTGTGTGTGTGTGTGTGTGTGTGTGTGTGTGTGTGTGTGTGTGTGTGTGTGTGTGTGTGTGTGTGTGTCTCGGGCAAACACAAGGTTAGTCTGCCATGGTTTGTCTCTAGAAAGCACCAAAAGTTAAAGTTTGCTATTTTGCTTGAAATGTGATATTGGACCTATTTTTTTTAGCTTTACCATTAAGTTTTGTCCTTGTAACTAATTACTTTCTTTTTCACTTCTGTCGTCAGAGATGCTATGAACACAAGCAGTACAGAAATGGGCTGAAATTTTGCAAACAGATTCTCTCCAATCCCAAATTCTCGGAACATGGAGGTAAGACACACCTACTCAGAAGTGTTCATACAAAGGTCAAGGCTACAATGTGACTTCATGACTTAAAATAAATCTGCATAGTAGTAATAGTCTAATAACTGATACTGATATCTAAATCTGAATCGATTCTGCATTTAATTCAATTCACGGCTGAGCCCCCTAATATTTGATGTAGATAACAACTTTCCTACCAATCACAACGAGGAGTTCACACGTATACATCACATTTTGTGATGTTGCTTGAACTTTGTTTTTAAACCAGAAGAATGCAATCTCAAATAAAGTATTTTGGGGTTTCATGACCATTTAAAGGAAAAGTTTGTACAAAATGAAAATTATTTACTTGCATCATCGTCATTCCAAACTTGTATGATGGTGTACTCTGTTGTTCTGCATACAAAAGAGTTACTTAATGAAATCTGATTGGGTTGATTTAATACAATGGCAGTAAATTATAACACACTTTAATATTTAATAAAGCATCCAGGAATTCCAGCATAAAGCATATCTGTGATATGATTATTTTCCATGTACCTTGGTTGGTTTTGGTAAAAAAAAATTTTTTAATGGGTGCAATGTTAAAGGTTGTGGTCTTTTGTAGAGACCCTGGCAATGAAAGGGCTCACCCTGAACTGCCTGGGGAAGAAGGAGGAAGCCTATGAACTCGTCCGCCGAGGTCTCAGAAATGACCTGAAGAGCCACGTCTGTATCCTTAAAGCTATTTATATGCACTACTCTGATCAGAAGAGTAGATGGATCAATACAGATCGATGTGTTGGAACAGTTGCAATAGAGTTAACGCTTATTTTTAACACTCATTTTTCTTGCTCTGAATTTTTTCTGCCAATGGGATGATGGATCCCAGCCAAGATTTCTGCCTGCCTGTCTGACTGTTATGTGTAGTGACACCAACAGCCCTGTTTATGCTGACTATGTTTACGTCAGTCAGACCTTTCGTGTCCATAAGTTTCATGTTATAATGAGACAAAAAATGTCTTATTTTTGTCTGGCTTTACTGATATGTTAATTTCATCATTGTTCTGTATTCAAGCAGGCGTTACTTTGTTACTCTGTCAGATTTTGCGGAGGCATTGTGCCTGTCATTAGCTGTCTTTCTGTCTCTGCAGTTTCTTTTTGTTGTCCTTAACATGACATTTTTAGGCTGGCATGTGTACGGTCTGCTCCAGAGGTCTGATAAGAAGTACGACGAGGCCATTAAATGCTACAGGAACGCACTGAAATGGGACAAAGACAACCTGCAGATCCTGCGAGATCTTTCCCTGCTTCAGATCCAGATGAGGGACCTGGAGGGTTACCGGGTGAGTGTGTGTATGTGATTGTGTATGTGCTTACATGTTTCTTTAGATTTAGAAGTTGCTTTGTTTATGGTGTTTTTTGAGGAGCTGACACACACTTTGTTGTATTCCCTGTGTGTCTTCTGGCCAATGGTTCACACCTTGCATTCCTTCATTGCTTTGTGATTTCTGTTTGATTTTGCCCCTGGATTCAACTTCACTCAGTCATTGTGTGTTTTTCCAAAACCCAGCCAGTCAACTGTGTTTCCAGAATCTACAAAACTGTCACCCCAACATGCCCTATGTGCTTATACAAATTTTTTTCCCCAAAATATGAAAAGCCATCTGCAGTGAAAGCATCTGTGTATGACGCAGATTGCAGAGTAACCAAGTTTTCTGCTTGGTGTCTGATTTTAAAAAATTGTGCTGTGGATGTATTGCTGTATAAACAGTGTAGTGGAATCTCTACCCATTCATGCATTTCTACTATCACACAGTTTATATTGTTATACTACCCAGGCCTGTTCTCTAGTTGGTTACTCTCTAGGTTAGTCTACTTGGTTATGTCAGTTAACTAGTTCTGATTGCTGAGATTGCTGATTCTATCCACCTCTTCCACTCTTGACATCATACAAGGCTTCATTCATACCCAGCAAATGTTTGTAGTTTACTGTTTGTAATGCATGTAGGCACTGATGGAAAATATGAGCTTGTTCTCTACCAGTTGAATGGCACCTCTTTATCTTTTAAGTAACTTCACAAAAGGGACGTGTGTGTTGGGTCAGATCCAGGGGCCGTGACTCAGCAATGTCTATTTCCATCTTATGAGCTTGTTTCTCTCTCCTCCTCTCTCGTCTTTGTTTCTTTGTCCTCTGTGGTAAGTGGTGGGTGTTAAATGTTTAATTCCCTCGGGTCTCTGATACCTGATTTCACCACTGAAAGAAAAGTCTTGCAGATCTTGGGCTTTACGCAATATGGCGCCACTATTGTTTTCATTAGCATGGTCTTGGAAGGCACTTTGTAACGTGTTTTGAAAGATGTCCAATTTCTTACCTTCTGCAAAAACATATTCTTAGGTTTAGGAAAGTCTTCTAGTGTTCTGACTTTTTGTGTTTGACTGTGTCTGTCTGACAGGAGACCCGCTATCAGCTGCTACAGTTAAGGCCGGCCCAGCGAGCATCATGGATTGGTTATGCCATCGCATACCACCTCTTGGAGGACTATGAGATGGCGGCCAAAATCATTGAGGAGTTTAGAAAAACACAACAGGTAAATGTAGATATGGCAGGCAGACTAATCTCTGTTTATGTTCATCAGCTTGTAATTGATAGAAGTCTGAACAGAAGGGTCTGAAATTAATTCATTAAAGGGAAATTCAGCATGCCACAGAAAATGAACCAATTGTAAAATATGAGGAGAAAAAAATGCCCCATGGGGAATTCTCCAGGTTTTATGTTATCCAACATTGGATGTCTTTTATAATATTCTGCTCTGTGTAGTTATGGGTTAATAGAAAGTAGCAGTCTTTAGTTAATAAACATATGCTCTCATAAGACAAGTGTTCTGTGGCTGGGACTTATGAATATTAATTAGGTTGTGCTAATGCTAATATCAACATCAGTGTGAATTACTGACTGTCTAGAGCATGAAACTAAGTTAAAGAGACTTTCAGAAACCAAACACTAATAATTTTGCGTGATTTACCTTATGTGTTTCATAGTAATATAAACAAATGTCAGTGTAAGGCACTATTTACTTTGGTATAATGAAGAATATTGGTATGGCTTTGGTTCTCCACTCCAGTGTAAAATCTGGATCCTGAAGCAGGACCGGTGGAGAACAACTGTGATAAAGTTTTTGTGTGGAGGAGGGTGGAGAAATAAGGGCAGAGGTAACAGCAGCAGCAGTAGTAGTAAATGAGGTATTGTGAGGACGTCAACCTGCCATGACAGGTCAACATGCAACACAATGGCACCCGGCTCTTGTGGAGTCCAAGATAAGACTCTTACTTCCTCTGACTGGTTTCTTGCACAACCGGAAGCCACTTTTTGGCAGACTGAATAAGTTCATAACTTTTACAGTATAACATCTGACAGTTTACAATTGTTTTGTGTAACATTTGGGAGGGATTGTGTGTATCTACAGGTAAATCTTGCTCTCAAGTTGGTGTTTATATTCATTTGTATGTGTGTATTTTTGTAGACATCCCCTGATAAGGTGGATTATGAGTACAGCGAGCTGCTGCTCTATCAGAATCAGGTCTTGAGGGAGGCGGGGCTCTTCAGAGAAGCGTTGGAGCATCTCACCACCTATGAGAAACAAATCTGTGATAAATTGGCTGTGGAGGAGACCAAAGGTACATACACGTTGCACTTTTGCAAGAGCTTTTCAATAAGAATGAGCTCTCTTCCCCACCTGCTGCTTTTTCTTTGCTTTTATAATTTTTTCCCCACCTTTTTTCATTACATTTTGACTTTCATGCCGTTTTACTTTTATTCCAATGTGCTTGAGTTGCTTTTTGAGTTGCTGTGGTGAATGATTGTTGATTGTTGATGTTGCGGGGGAGTAGGAGAGCTGCTATTGAATCTGGAGCGATTCGAAGAAGCAGCGGATGTGTACAGACGACTGCAGGAAAGAAATCCGGAGAACTGGTCTTATTACTATGGCCTGGAGAAAGCCCTCAAGCCCGGTACACTAGTTTCACATCCAAACCCGTTTTCTTAGCTTAGCTTTTATCTTATGTTATTATTTTATGCATATTAGTAACATAATTTAACAAAATGCTGCTATTCTTGCTTAAACCGGTCGTGCCGTTTTATGTATTTCAGCAACTGTAGAAGAGAAGCTGAAAATCTATGAGGAAGCCTGGGAGAAATACCCAAAAGGCCTTGTACCACTTAGACTACCACTCAACTTCCTGTCAGGTACAGAACGCTTCCTCTAAGGCCCGAAGTTGCTGTTTTTACACGCACGCTGGTGTATGCACACAATATGTGTGACATGCATTTAATCTTTAAGATACCTGAACGTAAGAATACTGTACATCTGCAGCCATCATAAAATCTGGAGCATACTTTGCCCTTAAACGATAGTTCACTGAAAAATGAAAATTTGCTGTTAATTTACCCTCAGGCCATCCAGGGTGTAGGTGACATTTTTCTTCAGTAGAACAGTAAAGAAGATTTTTGATGAAACTGTGGTCTTTGGCTATCCACAAAGTGAACTGTATTGTTTGTCACTGAAAGTTCCACTCAGGACTGTTTACCAAAGGCTGCAGTTTTCAGGTTATAATGTTGTCAGTAATATTCAGTTTCTTGAACACACTGATTGTTTTGATTCATAAGACCTCAGTATATTGTCAGATATAGCTTTGCCTTTATCAGCTTTATTGAGTCTTAAAGATATGACACCCATAGAATTCATGAATGACCAAGGACCATGGTTTCAACCAAAAAATTATACTCCTCTGCTGAAGGAAAAATGTCACCCAGACCCTGGATGGACTTAGGTTGAGTACAAAACACAAACGTTTCATTTTTGGGGTGACCTACATATAGAGCTGTATATATCAGATGATAAGTGTGATATCAGATTCTTTCGTGGTCCTAGTCATGTCTTAAAATTAGGTTTTACTGTTTCAGGTGAGAAGTTTCGGGAGTGTCTGGATAAATATTTAAGAATGAATTTTAGTAAAGGCTGTCCTCCAGTCTTTACAACCCTCAGATCTCTCTACCAGGACAAAGAGAAGGTGAGAACACAATCATAGCAGTAAAATTAAGCATTTTCCAGTGTGCTTCAGTTTTGAAAATGCTTGTTTATTGTGTGAAGGTAAATCTAAGTTGGACCTGTATTGTGGATGCATTCTTATAGCAGTAATATTTAAAGTGCAATATCAGGTAGAGCCTTACTTTTTCAGTAGGGTTAGGGGTGAGGTCCCATCAGCCTTTTAGGCACAAAGCCAGACATCTTATAGCTGTAGCTGCATTACAGAAGAAGCGCTGTTTTTAAATCATAATGAGATCATTTGTGTCATACTTAAAGCCGGTTTAAGTACATTAAAATGATTAAAAAAATAACTTGACTTAATACTGGTCTTAAAACTGTATGAACCTTGTACATATATCTTGGGTTTACGTTCAGATGTGTTTAACTTTGTTCGTTAATCTGTGTTATTTGCAGGTGTCAATAGTAGAAGAATTAGTTGTCGGTTATGAAACATCTTTACGTAGCTGTCGAATGTTCAGTCCAGATGGTATGTTGGTTTTTTTTTATTCCATATATTTAAATACAGAGTTTAAGCCTGCCTTAGTCACTTTCTGTGTTTAAACATTTCCATGTTGAGTTAATGGTGTGGTGACCCTTTAATCTATATCTGCTGGAGATGAGTTTTGGTAGCATCTGATTGGTTCTTTTGATGGTCACATGTAGATGATGGCAAAGAGGAGCCGCCCACTACGTTACTGTGGGTTCAGTACTTCCTGGCTCAGCATTATGATCAGATTGGCCAGCACACAATGGCTCTTGAATACATCAACGCTGGCATTGAAAGCACGCCGACTCTGATAGAGCTCTTCCTTGTTAAAGCCAAGATATACAAGGTAATACACAAATCACCTTCCACATTGTAATTTGCAGTATTTTATTTTAAGGTTAGGTGTCTAGCTAAAATTGCAAACAAAATGCATTTTCGGTAGCTCCAATTTCTTGGACAGTTACATGTTAATTTGCTGCATATGCAAGTTTATTTTATGTCCAACCTTTTGCAGTCAAATCAGTTTTTACTGTATCAATCACAATTAAGTGTGAACAAGACAAGTAGTTTATACATACAAATAGATGACTTGATTAAATACAAAGATAAAATGCACTCATGCAGATAATCTGAGCGATACTTAGCATGCAGTTTCCAGGACATGCTGAACTGCACAATTCAAACAACATCCCAGCCTCGATGTGTGACCCTTGACCTCTCACACGTGTCTATTGATGTTTTTTCCTCAGCATGCTGGGAACATCCGGGAAGCGGCTCGCTGGATGGATGAAGCTCAGGCTCTGGACACAGCCGACCGCTTTATCAACTCCAAATGCGCCAAGTACCTTCTTAAAGCAGGCCTGGTCAAAGAAGCTGAGGAGATGTGCTCCAAGTTCACGAGGGTAAGGCTTGCGTGTTCTCACTGATACTGTCATAGTGCTGTGAGTGGATTTACATGTGTAGCTTCTCTGTTGATCTGATTCAGGAGGGGGCGTCTGCTGTAGAGAACTTGAATGAGATGCAGTGCATGTGGTTCCAGACTGAATGTGCTTTGGCCTATAAAACCATGAAGAAATGTGGAGAAGCACTGAAAAAATGCCATGAGATTGAGAGGGTAGGTCATTCCCATCATGGTTATATAACAGTATTTGTTATATAACAGCAGCCCGGTTCGCCATTCAAACATTTTTTCACAGAACACAACTCATGAAAGAATAAGTAAATGACATGATTTGATTTGTTGGGTGAATTACTCTTAACGGTTTTGTGTTTTATCACAAAGAACCTGTGTATTCAATCCCTCTGATTTGCCCCTCCCCTGTTAATTTGGGTCTTATTTTTAGCACTTTGTAGAGATAACAGACGACCAGTTTGACTTCCATACGTACTGCATGAGGAAGATGACTCTGCGCTCATATGTGGACCTGCTAAAGCTGGAGGATGTGTTGCGTATGCACCCGTTCTACTTTAAAGCCTCACACACCGCCATCCAAATCTACCTCAACCTGCACGACAACCCGCTAACCGATGATAGCAAAGAGCTACAGGCTGATACTGGTAATAATACAAACAGGCCCAGAGTGTTAACACACATGTGCTGTTTTATGTGTTTAACGAATACAGTATGCCTAATGTTTCTGTATTTGTGAAACAGGGAATCTCACTGACAAAGAGCTTAAGAAGTTAAGGAACAAGCAACGAAGAGCGCAGAAGAAAGCGCAGCTAGAGGAAGAGAAAAAGAATGCAGAGAAAGAGAAACAGTTAAAGAATCAGAAGAAGAAGAAAGAGGATGATGATGAAGAGATCGGAGGACCTAAGGAGGAACTCATACCAGAGAAACTGGCCAGGGTGTGTGGAAATGGGGAAAGAGTTTAGGAAAGTGGGAAATTCTGAGAAAGTTTGAAGAATACAACCACCCAGGAATGATATTATGCCCATAAATTCTCACCCTCAAGGCGTTCTAAGAGGATATGACTTTCAGCAGAGTTATATTAAATAATACCCTGGCTCTTTCCAGCTTTAAAATGGCAGTGAATGGTTCTCATTATTTTGAAGCTCTAAAAAGCACATCCATCCATCATAAAAGTAATCCATACTCCAGGGGGTTAATAAATGCCTTCTGAAGCGAAACGAAACGTTAGTGAAAAATGATTACTATCTCAAGCATATTTAGTAATCTGTAAACATCTGTATGAAAGACTACAGCGAACATGGCAGCACGCCGGCTCCACGTCAGTAGCACCAAATCGCGTAGCCTGACATCTCATGACTAACGTCATGAGGAAGTACACGGACCAGTGAGATTCAGCGCTAGCGGCGTTGAGCCGGTGTTGCGCATGGGCTGTTATTGTGTCTGTACAGCTCCAGAATTCTTTCTCACATTTCTTCACCTTTCACTTTGATTCACCAGGTGGAGAACCCATTAGATGAAGCTGTGAAGTTTCTGACACCATTAAAAAACCTGGTGAAGCAGAAGATAGACACACACCTTCTGGCCTTTGAGATCTACTTTAGGAAAGGTACACACATTTAATCTCTGAAACCTTCTAGATTGCATAATTGAAAATGTACTCATTTAACAGATTTCTGATGTACTAGTTTATTAGTATAGTAGTTAAAGTTGAATGCTCTTTGTCAATAATTGTTTTACAGAAAAGTTCCTATTAATGTTGCAATCAGTGAAGAGGGCCTATGCAATAGACCCAGACCATCCCTGGCTTCACCAGTGTTTAGTGAGATTCTTCAAAGGAGGTGAGTGAGCCCTGAGTGCCTTGAATCTGTCTGGTCTGCTTTCTCTTTCTTCTCTTAGGCAAAATTAGTCAAAATGTGCTCTTGTTTGTTGCTTTTGACATCATGTTTGTCTCCTGTGTGTTTTGATTGTTTTGACAAGCGTCTCTCTGGTGATTGTTTGTTTTAATGTGTCCCGGTTTATTGATTGGCTTACAGTATCAGAAAGTAAAGACTTGGCAGAATCAGTGAGCATGGTCCTGAGGCAGGAAATCTCCAGGCTGTTTGGAGACAGTAATGCCAAGAGCTTTAACCAGGCCTTCCTCACCAAGCACTCTAATTCCATCCCTCACCGAGTATCAGGTACATACACACACACTTTGAAGGTATGCTTGCATACTTTTCCCATAAACCCCAACCATTAGTTAATCACAGTTTTCCCTCTATCTATCATTTCGTTCTATCCTGTTAGCTGCCAAAATGATGTTCTACTTGGACCCTTCAACTCAGAAGAAAGCAGTGGAACTGGCTATAGCACTTGATGAGTCCCTGAACAACAGAAGTATTCAGGTACAAGACTGCATGACTTACAGGATTTTAAATGCTCATGTTGAGTATTTATCCAAAAAAGATGGGGCCCGAGCCAATTTCTCAGCTGTTTAAAATCATAACAGCCTCAGAGACTCAACCCTCATTAATGGTCCTGCTGACCCTCTGACAACATCAGACTTGTTTGATATTATTGCTGGCAGTTGATAGAGAGAGATCTTAAGCCTGGGACAGACCAAGCCGATGGTCCGCCGTCTGACAACGTCAGGTGGCTTTTGAATGTGGGACGGCTTTAGTTTTGTCAGTGTTCCCTGCCGTTGGCTCTAATCGGATGCCATCAGCTGTTTTTTGGCCAATTTTGCATGTTGAATTGGCAGTGGCACTTATCGGCATGAAAGTGAACTCTGATTGGCTCTTCAGCTTAGCGAATAAGCACAAGAAAAAAATTGACTGATGAAAACAAAACAACGATGAAGAAGGGAACACACACTTGTCATTCTTGTTACTAGTCACAGGGCTGACAATGTCAGTGCCATTTACAACTTAGCATGATTGAAAAAGCTACACGATTCCATCAGTAATGAGTGTGACTGGTGTAAACAAAGGAATATGAACAATGTATATTGACTGAGCTCTTCTCAGTAATCTGAATGCAGATTACTGCTTATTACTGCATGTGCTGGTATTGAAGAGTTAAGTTCTCTCATGCAAGTGTGGAGTGTACACGCTAGACAGCTGTCGGCTGTAGTCTATCCTGTGTGTTCAAGGGCAAGGTTTTTTGCACTGATGCAGATGATGCAAGGTGACGTGAAGTGACACTACAGTCTGCTTTTGTCACCGCTAGTTCTTTGGTGTCGGTTTAGTGTCCCTACCCTTATGATCTTCTAATGCTGTTGAACTGACAAGCCGTTGTCTTGCTCTGTCTTTTACATTTTACTTCAGGTTGTATGGGTATAAAATTGCAAAGTGACAAATAAAAATCTTGAATCTTGCTTGGATCTAATCCAAACATTTTTCTCTGCAAATGTAAATATTCCAAAAGCATATAGCATTTAAGGTTATTATAAAAGCTAAAATATTAAGAATAAACACCTATTCTGTGACCTGTTTCAGTGTATTTAATGACCACACTTGATTCTTGCAGATCTGTACAGAGGTTTTGGAAAGCCTGCGTGATGGTAGCTTTGGAGACGCTAAGGACACTGCTGAGTTATACCGGGCGGACTGTCATAAGATCTTCCCATACACCTTGGCCTTCATGCCACCGGGCTATGAGGAAAACATGAAGATTACGGTCAATGGAGATGTCTCCACAGAAACTGAAGAGCTGGCCAATGACATGTGAACATCTAAAGGGGTCGAAAGACTGGAGGTGGATTGGGATGCGGTGCAGCACTCACTGTCGAACACCAGAGACGGTTGCAGTTGAATGACTATTGTGATTCTGTGAGGAACTTCCTGCAGTTTTCTACGGCCCTCAGATTGCAGTTAGGACTGATAGACAATGACATGTTTGGAGTGGAGGATGAGGGAGGGGTGTGTGGGGTGGGGAACAAGAATAAAATGCCCATTTTACTTTTTTAACCTTGCTGATGACTACTCTAACTAAAAACTAGTCCAAACATGCATCCCATTTTGAAAAACAGTATGTCTGAATGCAAACTGTGCAATGGCGAGAGCAAATCCTATAGTCAACAAACCAAGCAAGATGTGCACTCAGACCCATCTTTCCCCTGTTTTAAAGAGTAATTTATATGAAAAATAAAAGCTCAAAAAAGATTCGTGGCTTGTTGTGAAACGGTCTGGTTTGAGTTGGCGTGAAAAGTTCACTGAATCATCTTAAGCTGAACTTGGTACGGGAAGGCTGGGGTGGATAGGAAATGATGTCACGGTTAGATGTGCAGAGGTTCCTTATTACATTTCGTCTTTAGAGATGTCAATAAAAAACAGAAGAGGTTATATGCCACTACAAAAGGGCGATCAAGAGCCCCTGGAATTAATGACACTTTCTCATTACCGTTTCAATTGCCCTCATTCTTCTCTCTCTCTCTCTCTGTCTAATGCAGTTGGATCTGATACATCTGATACAGTTTTTGTAATAAAAACGCTCAACGAGAGCGCACATTTGACCCCAGTCCAGCACTTTCTCAGCACTGACAGAGACCAGCGGAAGCAGCAACTTGATTTTTAAGATGAAATCACAGTCTTCATCCTGTGCATTTGCAGTCACACACTTTTTTCATTTTTCATTAAAAGCCATTTACACACAAGGCTTTGGAAAAGGATATGAAATAAGCGGGGGTTGATTTTGTGGGTTTAGTCAGAGTGGGTTGCTGGACTTCCCTCTTTATATAACCTGTCTTACATCTCCTGTATAGATGTATCAGTACCTTGTTTCTCTGGAGCTTTAGCGGAAGTTCTTGTAATCATCAGTAACTCATGGACACGTGAGGAGCGCTCACTGAATTGCTCTGAACCTTTCACCGCTTTTTAACATCGGTTAGATATCGTATACACTGACATCAGATCAGTATGGAGTCGTCGCTGGAGAGCTCCTCTTCCTCTCACGGTAACCCGGTGCGCTGCACCCGCACCTGTAAGATTATCGTGATCGGAGACGCCGGTGTCGGTAAGACCTGCCTGACGCACCGCTTCTGCACCGGACACTTCCCCCGCAGAACCGAGGCGACCATCGGGGTCGATTTTCGTGAGAAACTCCTTGAGATAGAAGGAGACAAAATCAGAGTAAGATTCACGTTGTATGAACGATCAATAATTGCAAAACAAACTGGTTTGTTTGGGATCAGACTTGGCAGACAGTCGGTGTAAGTTCAGCTGTACGCGTAAAACTATAACGCATCTAATAAAATCATCTTGCTTTTGATTTTCAGGGTGATCTGATGGCATCCGACCATACACTGCATTTATTTTTGGCTGTTTTACAAAACAGTAATATTTAACTGCTTTAAATGTTAAGGAAATGCATTGCGTGCTTTGTAAATCCCGGAGCGGAACAGCCGGATTTCACAGTGAGATTTAAAATGAGGAATTAAATTTCTGCATTAAAAAACAGAAGCGCTAGTCAGACAAAAGCGACATTAAATCCTATGTGTCATTAAAGATCATTAAATCCTATGTGTGTAGTCGAGAGTATGGCTGGAGTGGAAAACTGTGACTTTCTTTCTTAAAAAGACATCAGGAGAGACATTTGGGCTAGGCCTACATGATGAGAAGATGGCTTTGAAGGTTTCTTCACCACTACATTGCCATTTCATGCTTCTGCAATGTTAAAACAGCGCTGTGTTGATGGCTCTGTTTCTTCTGCCAACATCTGACAGCGTTACGTTTAAATGCAAGCGTAAGTGTTCCTTCTCCCGATGGATTTTGCCAGGAAAGATGTCCTCCTAGATCAACATGTTGTGTTGGTCCGAAACATTACTGCTGTCATCCGGAAAGCTGTAAAGCTGGGATTAAAAACAAAAAACAATTTATTGTTCCTTTATGCCATTAACGGCAGGCAATATTTAGAGGTGAAGGCAGAGTTAGAACTGTGTTTGACACTGAATGTTGTTCCAGGAATTTTCTACTTGATGCAAACATGGTCACCTATATATACACCATCCACATTGATCCATAACTAATATGTTTTCGGGTTAGATATAACCTTATGGAGACTTGTTAACCTTTCTCTCTGTCTCTAGGTGCAATTGTGGGACACTGCTGGCCAGGAGCGATTTCGCAAAAGCATGGTGCAGCACTACTATCGCGATGTGCACGGCATCGTCTTTGTCTTCGATGTCACCAACCCCACTAGTTTCCGGAACCTGCCGTCATGGATGGATGAGTGCCGTCAACACTCTCTCGGCCTGGATGTACCCCGTGCTCTTGTTTGCAATAAGGCCGACCTGTCTTCAGAAATGACTTCTGTTTTAATCGAACAGGCTCGTCATTTGGCTGAAGTCCACAGAATGCCTTTTTACCTTACTTCACCTAAAGGGGACCAGGTAGACAGCATCTTCCTGACATTGGCGCAGAAGTCAAAGAGCCAGAGGGTACTGAGTGCACGTGAGTGTGTGGTGCTGTCCAGCAGAGCGGCGCCGGAGAACTTTCAAATCCCAGCAAGAGGCAAAACTGAGAAAGATGTAAAAAAGAATTGGACCTGCACCTGCTAGCTAAAGGAAGATGAATGGAAGAGTGGTGGAAGAGTGCATATTCCAGTGTGTTCACTTACAATGTCATATAGTAAATAGCAATAATATCACATGAAAATCACAGGTTGATAGTCATATCAGTGTGAAGGCATGAAGGGCGTTATTCAGCCTTCTGTCTCTATATGTTGAGACTGCAAGAAATCTCATTCTGTGATTCTTACAAACTCATCTAGGTTTGTTATGTACACAGGTCTTGGACTTCTTAAATGTAAGTTAAAACGGTTATAAAGAAAGAAGAAATAGACATATTGCTTTTGTAAGATTGCAATAGAATTGCAGTCAACAGACCTGCTTCATAATGATGCATTATTGGAAAATGATTAAACAGCATTCAACAGAGCTATTATAGGCCGATAATAGTAGTAAACAGTGTTTAAAGTAAACAGAAATTTCCGTTCTTTAGTAGTTTTAAAACAGCTGCTGCATTTCTTTAGACTTCTTGCCGGTATAAGTTTGTCAAGAATGGTCAATCCCTCCAATATAATATTTTAAAATGTGTCTACAGTCCTAGACAAAATGGCTTCCTTTTAAACCTAGAGGTGTTCAGAAGCCCTTTTCAGAAGCTATGTACAAGAAGAGCAGTTTCTGGTCATGTAAAACTTTTTGTTGAGTTGTATTTTCTGTATTTGTTCTCGTCTCTGGCTGAAACTAACCATTGACTAACCAAATTGAACAATTTCTTTAAAGTGTATTTAGGTTTCAATAAACAGAAAGAGAAATGGGCTCATTATTTATTTTTGTGTATTAGGGAATCAGTCATTGCCTTAAGGCTTAACGTAGGGCTATGCATTGAATCGTAATCAATTTTGTAATGAATTATAAAATAAATTATGAAATCAAAATAATTAGGTACAAAAATGATTGTGCCACATTGTACGAGGATTCTGCCATTTCGTCTTGCTACATTTGTAATTATTTATTCCAGTTCACAGAGACACTGCAATTAACCAGAAATTTAGTCTGAATCATATACATTTATTCCCTCTGAACCCCCTTAATTTAGCTAAACATTGCAGGGTTACCACCTCCAGATCTTGGTTTTATTAGTGGATGGAGGAAACCGTGATAATGGTCACTTTAGGGTTGTCCAATCTTACTCCTGTAGGCCTGCTGTCACTAATCAACAGATCCTTATAGATTATAGTTTTTACATTTCATTTTACACTGCATTGTGTTGTATTTTAGAGTTAACAGAAATGTCTGTAAAATTTATGTCCTGGCAGAGAAGTACTTTTGCTGGGTTTTTTTTACAGTGTTGAATGTTCTTAGTAGGGTTGGATCTATTTTTTGCAGTACAGAGTACACACTTCTGTTGTTTTGGATTTGTTTTTTCCAGTATGTATGAGGATCAGTAGATATTATGTTGTTTGAGTAGGAAGTGAAACTCGTGTGCCGTGCCAGAAAGCTGAGAAATATCACTTTTGCGGTACTGTGATCCAGTAAGCAATTCAGTTTTTGCTAAATTGTCTAAATTTTCATTTGTTTTTGTTTGAGCTTGCTCGTTGTTATGGCACATTGGAAGCCAGTCTGAAACTGGTTTTATAGCTTCCTTTTTATAAAGTAATGCTGCCTACAAAGTCATTGTCTGGGGAGTAGGCAGATGTTAGATATTGGAAAAAAAAACATGGCACAAATTTCTTGATGTACTTAAATGTGTCCATACTCTAACTATCTATTAGTAAACCACAGATCGTTCTACATCAATCCAAAATATAAAGGTGGCGAGAAAAAATGGGGTGATTCTGATTCTGTTTTTGACAACTTGTGCTATGCGCCACAAGGAGGCAGAAGTGCATAATACATACATACTGTACGCATACATACATACATACATACTGTAGCTGCCGCAAGGTGCGTGTCAATATTTTGGGGTCATTGGCATCAAAAAGTTTGAAAACAGCTGTTCTAATAATCATTTCCCTAGGAAATACTTTCACTTGTCTATTAACAAAATAATAATAATTGAAAATCTGGAATGCCTGTAATATTTATTTAATGTATAATCAAAGCGTGATGTGAACTGTAGAAACAAAAAACATTTTTGTTGCATATACACAACTTGCAGTTTAAAAGTACAGTTATGCAATCTAGGTGTACTTGGAAAACTTGTGTTTACTCTTTTGATTGAGTTGCCAGTTTAATCATTTTTCATATAGTTTTACATATTGTCTAATAAACTTGTTCAAGTTATATACATTTTATAAAGTCAGTCTCGGAGTGAAATAACTTAGAAAAAACAAGCATGGACTTGAACCTGATCTTCTTTGTACACAGTGATAATAAAATAAAAAAATACTAAAAGTACTTAAAGTTCACTCCTTTTACACTTAAAGCATACTTCAAAGTATACTTTTATACATTAAAAAGTGGGCTAATTTATTACATAAAGTATTACATAAAGTATACTTTATAGGTGTAAGTATATTATAATAAAATGAACGTACTTATCTTTTGTAAGGGTAGACACGTTCTGATATGAATCATCTGTAAAAAAACAGCTATGACCTTGGAAGAACAGGTTTTGTATGTGTGTTGACCAGAAGTACTGTAGATTTAATCACATTTTATCTTACAACAAAGAACTTTTGAGATATTCAGAACATTTGAGATGTTCATTTGATAACACCATCATATTGTTGTGTGACATTTGCGTGTGAAGCTTTTGATAATGATGCTTGATTATAACTTGATTGCACCATTTGATGTCAGGGCTTGATATGTATGATTCAAGAGAGATAAAATCGTATAGAGTTATGTGTTTTTAAAAGTAGTTAGTTAAAAAAATACATGTTTTTCAGCCATCACATTTTCAGTTCTTTTTAATGCATAATAACATGCAAGTGAAAAACTTGAATGTTATGTGACGTTTTAAAATACAGTTACTAAAATCATATATACCATCTTCACAAAAATAACATCTTATTGTTAAGGGAAAAATGTGTAGCTTAACTTTAAACATTAACGCAATGTAGTTTTTAGAAATCATTATTTTTAATGTAATACAGAAAACAACTTTAAAGAAATTAAACAACAATATAAAGTTACACAAACTATTAATAACTATTAAACTTTAATAATACATTTATTCTTGCTAAAATGGTTAATTTGATTATACTTTGATTATACTTTTCTTATATTTAAAAAGAAACAGATTTCCAAACAGACAAACAGATTGTCACAAACGAATGGTAATTATTACATTTCACATTTAAATGCTTTCTGACTGAGTAAAGTGTTTTCTAGTACTCTGTATAGTTTGTTTGGTATTACCATCATTTGGAATGCTGGGATAGGCTCCAGACCACCGCTGCAGAGGGCAAGCGGATTGAGAGAGTCATTTGCATTTGAACTTCTCTTCTTCATGAACTAATGAATTTTGGTGCAATCATACATCTCACTGTTGTTAATCGAAATCCAAAAACACTGAATGAGTGCAACAGGGTTTCTCTTCCCATCGGTGAAACATCTAATGGAAATGATGAGAAGACACCCAGATTTTGTGCTGTGAGAATGATCCAGTTTAAACTTTGTCTGCTGTTTATCGTCTGTGATCCAGCTGAGCTGATGTGGGTTTCCTAAGTGGAATCTTCTCTCCAAGAACTGGATTTCCTGACATGCTCTTACAAGCAACTGTCTTACGCACTTGTTTATAATGGAATTAATGATTATAAAATATAATTTGTAAATATTAGTATGGATAATTATAAATGAAAATTATAAATGAAATACAACACATTACTTTCAAGTCAGAGTTTTAGTCACTTTTCAGATAAAACACAGAGACAGGTTGTTTTTAAAAAAAATCAGATCCTTGGAACCTTCAATTACAAGAATGATCAAAAAATCTTTTACAAAATAATGATAATAAATTGTAAACCCCTGCTCATAATTGCAGCCTGCATATGTAAGCAGCATTGCTCCTTACACTTTACATTTCTCAATGTGATCAAAACATTAGTTCAAACACTGAACTCACTGTAATAAGTAAATTGCATCTGTTTAGCTTTTCAGTTACTTCATTTTACAGTCATTTCAGCCTGAGGAACACAGGTCTAAAAGTTTAGACCCATGCAAAATATGTAACAAATCAATAAAAAAAATTACCACTTGCTTGTACAAATAGTGAAAAAAGGATTAAAAACTGTAACCCTGTCACAGTTACAAAATATTCATTTTAATATGCCCTTTAAGAAATGTGTCTTTCCCACGGTATGATTTAACAATATGCACAAAAAATTAAGTATAGGCATAGAAATCAAAATATTCTACATAACTATTTTTATATATTATATACAGCATTAATTAGGTATAGCAAAACAGGCAGTTTTTTTTGCGATTTTGTGTCTTGTATTCAATTGTAAATATGCCTAAACATGACAAAAATCTGACAAAAACATGACAAAATGTTGATGGTCTGTTGTGATATTAGTACTAAGAATATTGAATGTTTACAACTTGCTTGTAAAAATAAAAATGATTAAAACTATAAACTTGTTTCAGCAATTTGCACAGTGCATTATTTGAGAAACAACTCACAATGGATTGTTGAATTATTAAAAATAAATGCACTCTCAGTTAGTATGAGCGAAGCATGTTATGACCCTCTTAAACAGGTTTTATGTTTTTACATTGCAGACATAATCTTTACAGCTAAAGAGATGACGATAAAGCATGTCAATGACTTGCTGAAATATATCAAATTCTTTCTGACTGCATTTTTTTGTTGAATAACAGTAAGTGTAGTGATGCATGCAAATGAGATTCACAAAAAGACTACAAAATGAAAGTCTGTCTTATCAAGCTGTCTTATCGGAGTTTCATCAAAGTGACATTTCCCTCATTCCACACAAACATGTTTGCAAAACTAACACCCAGCTGTGGCATCTGGTATGTCCAGTATATTAAAACAAGATCATTTAAAAGTGAATGATGTTTAGACTATAGTAGCATGACTGTGATTTGGTTGAACTCACGCTGAAGAGAATTAGACAATGCCTTTGTCTAACAGTAACAAAGTTTGTGAGAATCTTGTTAGTAACACCATCTTGTTGTTCCACAATGTATTTGCACGTGAAGTATAATTTGATTACAGTGCTTGGAATGTTTGATACCAAGGAAAACAAAATTATCCAAATATTAAGATTATATAAAAGTGGGTTACTATGTAAGGGTTAAATATGTACTATTAAGTAATACTATTGAGTTATTTTATTGTTTGCCAATTTGACTTGCATTAGGCTGGCTTTTAAATTTGATCATTTAGCAGTCACTTTTATCCAAAGCGACTAACAAATCAGGTGAACATTAGAAAATCAAATAAACAAAAGGGCAACATTGTGTAAGTGCTGTGACCGGTTAGTCCAGGTTAGTCTAGCATAGTACACAAAGCAAGTGTTTTTTTAAGATAAACAGAATAGAATACAAATAAGTGAGTGCTAGCATTAATAGGTCAAGTGTTGATGAAAAAGACGCATCTTCAGCAGCTTCTTAACAATGGCTAAAGATTTAGTAGCTCGGTTGAGTTAGGCAGATCATTCCATCAGTGGGGAACAGTCAGTGCAAAAGTGCGTGAGAGTGATTTAGTGCTTCTATGGGACGGGACCACTTGTTGCCCATCACTTGCAGAATGTATGCTTCTGGAGGGCACATAAGTCTGAACTAGTGAGTTTAAGTGCAGAGCCAGTGGCCGTCTTGTAGGCAAACATCAGAGCCTTGATTTATATAACTTTGATTATTTATTTGAAGTCTGCCAAGTATTTAGGCTTAGACTTTCAGAATGTTTGTATAATTGTATAATGACAGCGAGCTGCACAATATATATTGTTTGCCGCTCTTTGTCCCTCTTTGTGCTTGTCCATCTTGAACAAATTCAACCACACACAGTTGCCATGTCCAATAACTTCATATTTAGCAACACATTACTTTATTTCAATAGTAAATACATTTGCTGCCAATATTTATAATAAATTACAATTATATTGTGTTTCTTTATTATAGTTCCAACATTCTTTAACACTAAACCATATTATATTTACAGTTCAGTAACAATCAACATAGCAAACCTTTTTAAATGTAATTGCTGTTGATAACGGAATAGCTGTGTTGTGGCTGTTTTTTATTTATTTGTCTGATGTTGAATATTATTCATATGGAATAACTGTAAAAATTTATGTATTAAAGCCAACATCTGTGGAAAGCGAAGAGTTTTGAACGTTTGAACAAAGTATTAACTAAGTATTATTAAGTAATGTAAGTATTATTAAAGTATTAGTAAACATTGATGATCTTTTTGCTTTTGCTGTTGTTTCATAAAAGTGAATAGACCCCAAAGGCTGTGTATTATGCAGAACGTACAAAAGAATTGTAAAGCTTTGATTTTTTATTTTCATGTTATGTATCTATAAACAAACAAATGAAAATGTTTAATTTTAATTGATCACAATAACAATAATAATAATTATGAATAAGAAAAAAGTCAATCAAGATTGTGATTAGCAATAAATTAATTAGAATAAAAGGACAATGGTTAATATAATGTAATCAGCAACTTATAACAGGACAATAACACAGAATATGTAGAATTCCTACTGAATTAAGTACATTTCTTTTATATGTATATTCAGGCCATTAAAAGAATGAATACATGTGTACATATATTATGGGTGTAACATATATATCTATAATGTTACACTGATATAATGTAAATCTTCTGACTGTTTTGATTCTTTTTTGTAACAGTATCACTATTGAATATTGATAGATAATGACATCTTTCACATACTGAAGCCTATAGTATGCTGCAAAAAGATCTGTCTAATTGTCTTTGCAATCCTCTTAATTCCCATAGCAAATCATTAATAATTTGATCTTTCTCTTGCACGCTTCTCATAGTATTTTTGAGCTCATTTGCCATTGTAAACATGTGGTAGTTGTAGTAGCTGTTTTGATTTTGTCTCTGCATGACCTGAATCTTCATCATGAGCTGATCGACTTGTGTACGATCAGACTTCTCTCTATTGTTAAATACGTGATATCTTCCACCGCATGCCCTTATCATTCTAATTAGCTCTGGAGCGTCTTTAAAGAAACTCTCAATGGTCTGGTGTTTTTCCAGATCATCTCCCCTGGTAAACAAGACTATCATGTGTCTGTGCACATCTTTGCCAAACACTTTCTGAATCAGAGAAACAGTGTCTTTCTGTTCCTCAGTGAAGCGCGCAGTGGAAATGACGAGAAGAAAGACATGAGGACCTGGAGCTGCATGAGTGATGCAATTCACTGCCTCATTTAAAACAGCTTCATTAGACATGCTTGTGTCATACAGACCAGGAGTGTCCACAACTAAAACCGGTTTGCCGTTTATCATCTGTGTTCCAGTTGTGCAGTTTTTAGTAACTGATGTGGCTCTTGCTTCTGCATGGAATGTCCTCATGCCAAGGATGGTATTCCCTGCAGAGCTCTTGCCTGAGCCTGTTCTACCAATCAAAACAATGCGTAGATTGTCCTGACCTGTTGAATTTTTAAAACAAATAATTGACATTTAGTATAAAAGTGTTATTTGTAGTCATACAGTATTATACCCAATAATGAGCTACCGTATAATTTAACTTAACTTACTCATATGGAATGCCATGGTGCTATAAATGAGAGTTTCTGCTGGTTAAGATGCTCTTTCAAAGACTTCAGAAGATCAGATGTGTTAGTGTGGGGCTGTTGAAGCCAACCTAATGTAGAGACTTGTTTAGCTCCTCCTCTTTTACATAATTAATTAGGAAAATGTTTAACCTTATTTGTACAAAAGTTTTGTGATTGGCCAGAGGCTCATTTTACTTTGACTATTTAGGAAAGGGAAATTAGCAGAAGTGATTCAAACGAAGCCTGTTTTCTGAAGGTAAGTGCTTATCATTCATGACTTTTATTTTAGTTATTTTATGTATAGAACTTTATCTATAAACAACAGTTGCTAGATATGGATCTGTTTATCTGTTATCCTGCTGCATTTTAGCTGCAAAATTCATATATTTGCATAAACCGACTGTCATTTAACAAGGGATCAAGTTAAGTTAAACATGGGAACTATGTCAAAATGGTAAAAGCATCTAAGAATGTAAATTTGACTGTTTAAAATAAATAATTGTATGCATATTTAAATCTGTCTTTAGCTCATAAAATAAAATTTCTGTGAGCCTAAGATAAATTAGGGAATTGTCAACAAATATGCATTCTTAAAGAAAAAATGTAATTTGGTATACAACCCTTTAGTATATATGCATAACCCTTTTTAAAGTACACAATTCAAATACAATTGTCCAAGAGTCAGAATTACAGTAAATAAACTGGTATGGGGAATAGATCAAAATGAGCTGCAATGTTTCTTTAAATATGATTTAGAGTAAAGCATTTAAAATATTATTTCCAGGACCTGGTAACACAGTAAAAATCTTGAATCTCTAAAATTTTGATTCAAATGTGTGGCTAATATTTACAAAATTTAGTCCATGCAAGCTATAATTTAAAAGTCTAAAAGTCTAAAGTTTAAAAAAGACTTGGTAACCAAACTAACCAAACCAAATAGCTCACACTACATAAATATTGTTCGATTAAAACAAATACACAGACCAAATCTGAGATGAAAAGGGGTGCTTCTGGAGCAAGTCTGTAGAAGCGTTGTAGTAACAACAGATGCTTCCAACACGGGCATGTGTTGGTCCAGACGGAAATCACAGCGACGGTGATGTATATTAACTCACCCATCGCCTCCTCCTTTGGAGTCAGCATGTAGTAAAATCCCATTCACATCAATTGCGCAGTAAATAAAAGCACTCACCCTGCAGTTTACTGATCAAGGAGAGTGAGACTCCACCCCACACAGTCCAGCTGATCTAGAAGAGATTCAGGAATGCCCAACCCAGCTACCAGTTTTAGGTTTAAGAATGTTTATAATGTTTCCATTAAGTAACAAAACCCTTTAAACATTATATTAAAAGTTTTAAGAATGTTCAAAACATCCAACGTTTTTTAAATGTTGTATTAACGTTTTTGTAAAACGTTACACTAACTACTTAAGAAGAACGTTTTTGATATACGTGATGCTTAATGTTCGAAAATATTAGAGAATATAACTTTGAGGGAACTTTTAGAGAGAATTCCCTTTTCAGAGTTCAGAGTCTGGGCAAGTATGTGTTTCCCCAGTGAGCCTTATTGCACAGGTACTGCACAAAGTAAGGGAGGAGGAGAAGCAGGTTCTTCTGGTTGCCCTTTATTGGTCCAGCCAGACCTGGTTTTCAGGGCTAATGCTCCTGACAGGCTTTAAAGTCCCCTGGGGAAGACCCACAGAGATCTAGATATCACATATTAGAGCAACGGAAAAAATAATTATCAATGTATTGATATCAATCATTGATATCAATGTAACTTATGCTGGTTTTGTCAAAAGTAATTGTCTAATAGCTTTACATAACAGAATTACATATGTTACTTCAAGACATGCAGAATTAAACCTGTCTGCATATAGTATAATGCCAAAAAACAGTTTTGCTTTTTTCCCATAGATTTTTTTTTTCTCCTCCGGAAAGTGTGACTGGCTACTTTGGTTATGAATGCCCAAGATAAATTGCAGGTTGTCCTGCTTGGCACTACTGGATCTGGAAAAAGTGCTTCAGGAAACACTATACTTGGCAAAAAAGTTTTTAATTCTTATGCGTCCACTCAGTCAGTCACACTCACATACCAGCCTGCAACAGCGAGAATGAATGGAACAGAGGTTACAGTTGTGGACACTCCTGGCTGGCACTGCACTAAAATGTCAGAGGAAGAGGTTGTAAATGAATTAAAGAGGGCGATCTTATCTCTTCATGGGCCCTATGCCTTTCTCATGGTCATCTCTATTGGTTCTTACACACATGAAGATATGAAAATGATCTCAAAATTACTTAAAATTCTGGGAAATGACTTTCTAAATCACACAACAATTCTGTTTTCACACTACGATGACCTTGAGTCAAAATCGTTCAGTCAGTTTCTTAAGGAAGAAGAAGGAATTTTGAAGAGCATTATACAGCAATGTAGAAATCGAGTGCATACCTGGAACAACAAAGACAGGTCATCTGTCAAGAATATGGACAAGTTGTTGCAGGATCTGAAAAGTACACAGAAAATAAATGAAGAGCCCCAGGATAAAATGCGAGATGAAAAAATGACCAGAAAACCACAGCAAGATCTCATGACATTTGGTGATGTGACAGGAAATCCAGATGCACATATGAAGAGGTGCAAGAAGGAGAATGAAGAACCATTGAACAAGCTAAGTGAACCAATCAGAGTTGTTGTCCTGGGGAGGGCTGGTGTGGGAAAGACCTCAACCATCAAAACACTTTTAGGAAAAAACATTCATGCTGAGAGCAGCAGACCACCAGTTTACATGACAAACATACAAGGGATAAATGTTAGGTTAATTGATTCTCCAGGCTTTAGAAAAGTAGAAGAAGTGAAAGAGATTGTGTCTCGGTCTCTGTCCTATGCTGCTCCAGGGCCACATGTCATCCTGCTTGTAATCGAAGTGGGGCGTGTGACAACAGAAACATTACAAATGACAAATCGCATTCACGCATGTCTTGAAGATTCAGTGGCACACACATTGATTCTTTTCAGTCGTAAAGATAATCTAGAAGACAAAACAATCGAAAGATTCATTGAGGAGAGTGAACATGTTCGAAACCTTGTAGAAATGCATGGTAACAAATTCCATGCACTCAATAACAAGGACACCAATGATGTCCAACAAGTGCATCAACTGCTGGAAAAAATTTCTGACATACACCATCAAAATAAAGGTCATTTCATCAAGGAGCATCCATATCCACATCACAGGGGAGAGAGAAGTAAATACATACATTTTATAATGCATACATATAACCCACAACTGACCATGGCTAACATTTTAATTGTGTTCTTTTTTTAACAGGATGACCAGAAAACCTAAACAATCAAAAACCTTCTAGAGGTGTTTTATATATTTTTACATATTTGCCATTGGTTTTTTGCCTAATTCTGACCATGAAACAAACTGCCCCCTGTGTGTTCTCTTCTCTTTAAAGCCTTCAGTAATGCATTGCAACATTTTGGAAAATAGTGTTTCACCAGCTTGTCATAAATTCTTTTTGACTTGTAGATGTTAGAATAATCTGCCATGCCAACATTTGTATGAAACATGATTTTGGTATGAGAAGTCACAATTATGTTTGCAAATAGCTATAGTAATATTTGAATAATCAAAACTAAATCTTAACTACATATCTCAAGTATTTTTTATTTGTTTGCAGTCAGTCTTAATGTGCTTCTTGTTTTTTAATATGATTACCACTATATAAGGGGTATTTGTGTAATTCAATAAACATCAGTCTGTCAGTATGCATAAGTTGTCTTTCTGAAGCTTATATTTTAATCTTGATTACACACAATTTCTTAGACAGTCAGCCTGAATCACGTTGATTCAGAATCGGAATAATTTAAAATTAAATGTATAAGTAGTTAAACTTTGATTAAGATGAAGAGACATGGCATAATTCTTTACATTTACAGTTATACTCTTTCTCTGAATCTGCCCCAGCACTTGCATTAGGGTTTGTGTCTTTCATTGTTATAAGCCTTATGGCTATAAATGCAGAATAACATTGCCAGTGTTTTGACTGCAATGTTGACAATGCCGAATATTTTAGTATGAAAAAATACGCCACTAGGAGGCAGCAAAAATAAGCTTCAGACATACCTAGTAAAACTTGTTAAATGATTTGGAGCAATGGAGAACACAGATACCGGTTTGTTTTATTAGTAAGGACATCTCAAAGACTTCATATCAGCCTGATGATTAGTGATTATGATTATTATTACAATGATTAATGCATATTTCTATAATGATGACTTTTTCCTAGCCTTCTATGTTCATAACATCCTAATCCAGACTTAAAGGCTTTTTTTCAGAAACATTTTTTGTTTTAAGAGGTCTCCAATCACTAAGAGGTCTCGATATATTAATATCAATATCTGCTGTGGGAGGAGTAGGACCATAAAATGTTCATCCAATCATTGCATTAGGTCGAAAAAAAGTCCGGGGGCTTTATTTATTACCTATTTTATTGACCCTTTATTTAACCAGGACACATTGCATTGAGAATAAAACTCTTTTACAGTTCATTTTATGGTACAATTTGTGTTACATAAACGGTTGTATATCTCGTTCTCTTCAAAAATGTGTTGAAAATGTAAATGTGTTGTTTTTGACCCATGTAACCTTAATAAATCAGGTTATGACACCAAACACCACTAGCCTAACTCATATAAATTTAAAACATTGTTAAAGTCAATTAAACAGTGATACACTTTTCTGACAATGCTGATCTGTGGACCGCTTTTATGTCCCCACCAATGTCAGAATGAACAAACTTGAGTGTAAAGTAACACATAATTTGGCTGGTTTATGTACTGTAATAGTGATGAGCTCACATGAAAGCTGATCTGCTGATATATTAATGTGGTAACAGTAACTCTGTTTTTTCTGTATTGTGTCAGAGTGGGTGGGAGGTTTTTAGCACATAAAATGGGTTTGTAATGGCATAACACAAGGAGCATGAAGAAGAGCATGATATGAGACCTCGGGAATGAAGTAACTTCTGTTTATTCTTTCAGTTTTTACTGTTGTTATTTATCATATGATGCTCTCTGTGAATAAGCACCAAAGGGGATTGCGAGCAGACCTTTTGCTTTTATGCTTTGGATTGCTCTTGGTATTATGAGCCACGAATGAGCTTCACCAATAAGTAAAACTGCAGCTTCCCGAGCAACACCGGAATCGCGGCTGTCCTCAAGTGTACCCAAACATAAACGTGATGCGGGTGATGCTGTTTGCGGCAACCGTGCTGTTTGCGCACGACATTGCCGTAGCCGAGCCGAAGATGAAATGCCCATCCAGGTGTGATGTGAGTAAATGTCCGAGCCCAAGCTGCCCCAGCGGGTACGTGCCCGATCGCTGCAACTGCTGCCTTGTGTGCAGTCTGACCGAGGGCTCGCCGTGCGGGCGGAAGGACGATCCTCCGTGTGGCGACGGGCTAGAATGTAAATATCCAGCCGGTAAGAGACTTTCCAAGGGTATCTGCCACTGTAAGACGACCTACAGAGTGTGTGGCAGCGACGCAAAAACCTACAATAATGTGTGTAAGATGAGGGCAGCCGCGCGTAAAGCGCAACAGCAGGGGCTCCCCATCATTACCCAAACGCACAAGGGTTCGTGCGCGCCTCCAGTCTCAGGTCAGTCATTGCTCAAGTCAATGAATTGCTTTTGTCTTGTCTTTCATTCTGTTCATTTATAATATCAGGCTTGATATTTGTCATGTTTATCTTGTAGTAGAAGAAGTAGTAACCATGAGTTCTTGTGATGTGATTACCATTTGTATGTAACAATAGGTTCACTACAAATGGCATGGATGAAGTATGATTGCTTTTGTTGTCAATATCGGTGGCCTTAAAATCTGTTTTATTTCACTTGAGATCCTTGTTAAATAAAACAGATACACCCTGATGCACACATGGTGGCTGCCATGTTGAGATCACATGACTCTTGGTAACCACCTTTATCATGTACATTACATTTGATCATTTAGCAGACTTTTATCCAAAGACAAAGAGAGAGAGCATTAACATTTTGCCGTAAGAACGTAACCTATTATCAGACTGTTTTGGTGTTTGTTTTGACTGTTTTGCCAATAATGGCATCAGTAAGCAAAACATGACCACAAAACACGAGATCCAAAATCTTCACTGACAGTTTTGAGTGTTAAATCCAAGACCGCTGTCATATGTCAGATGTGAATTGATTTGTAAACCATCTTCACCACATTGTTAATGTTCCCTCACAGCTCTCTGTCACACAAACACACACACAGTCTTTTTTGAAGTTTAGCTGAGTCAGTCGGCTGATTGCTCTCCAGTAGGTTTGACTTCCTGTGTGATATTAACTTTTGCCTGATTTAGTACTCTGGGAATGTTTCACACTGCCTCCAATTGCTTTTTTAGGATCCCATATTAGATGGAAGTCCTTTACAAAATTAAAACCTTTTTTAGCAGGAGTCATTTAAACCCTGAAGAACGTAATAAATGTTGCCTACAAGGTTAAAACGGCAGGCTGGCTTTTTGATGTTTGGTGAGATGTAGACGCGACAACACTCTTAGTTCCTCTTACTCTTCCGGTGTGGCCTGTTGCTATTCCACTACAGAACGTAAGATCTTCTGGAGCCACAGAACATAAACACAACCTAATCTCAGCCGTTTCAAACCCTATTTTAATGAAATTCAAAACAAGACATGCAACACTGTTCAGATGCTATGCAAAGCTTTTGACTAGAGGAAACAATCAGATCTGGAGTCACTACTGAAGTCAAATCCACAAGATGCGAAGAAAGTACTATATGTGACACACATAAGCAGTGATTCAGTTGATTACATATCTTGTATCTGCTCATTTCAACATCTGCTCAACAGAGCTGAGACAGCACTACGGCCCTTATGTACTGCTAATTTTCCCAGCAGCCTTCACATCAGTAGACCTCTCCATAAAGCTGCTTCGAGACAATTGTTGTGGTTAAAAGACTCACTGTAATAAAGTGAAAGATGTTTATATTCTGAAAAATGTGGCTTGCTTGAGAATATGTTTGAGACAATGGCTGTCACTGATGTGAACTATTCTTTCTGCTAGTATAGACCCTGCACTTTTGAACAGCCCAAGGTACAAGTTTAACTTCATTGCTGATGTGGTGGAGAAGATTGCACCCGCTGTGGTCCACATCGAGCTTTTCCTCAAGTAACTACAATTTTTTAACTACAATTCAAAAAGTTTTACAATTTACAATTTTAAGTACAACACAGCTCAAAGCTTGACTAAACATATTTGTATTTACATATAATTGTAGGTGTGCAAATATGTTAATATATATTTTGTTAGGACTCATTGCTGATGGAAGTCAATTTACAGAAGTGTTTTTCTTTTGCCATGGGCGTCGTAACACTAAACCACTTAATTTAATTTGACACTAACCATGTCCAACAGAAACTTGAATCATATTGAATCAGCTTGAATCACAACTTAAATCAGCATTTTATCATTTACTTGTTATATATTTGTGCCCAGTCACCCATTGTTTGGTCGTCATGTACCGTTGTCAAGTGGCTCTGGATTCGTCATGACGCAGTCTGGTCTGATTGTGACCAATGCTCACGTGGTAACTAGCAGAGCAACTGTAACGGGTCGCCAGCAACTTCGAGTGCAGTTACACAATGGCCAGACGTATGATGCCTCCATCAGAGACATTGACAAAAAGTCTGACATTGCCACCATCAAAATTAACCCGAAGGTGAGAATCACTTCACATTTTAGTGACTTCATCAGTTTAAAAGAGCTATGAAGTTTGCCCACGATCAGATAAATGCATAAGGTCGATGTTAGGACATTACCATTAAGTTCCGTATTTTTATACTGTTTTCCTTTATTCGATCTCCTTTATTTCCAATTGTTCATGTGAAATAATCTCTAGGAGGCTGAAAATCAGCATAAAACTTCTACATCATCTCTTGTTGTCACTATGGATTTTCCTTAAAGTGGAATTTTCTGACACATATTACAGTACTTGAGCACTAGTTTGGCTTTCATTAACTTTCCAAATAAAAATTGAGCACAGAACATACATTAAACCAAAAAAGGCAATGACTCTTGAATCCCATGTTTATATTTCCAGAGCAAGATGGTTTATATCTAATGATTTACCTTCTCTAGACACACTTGGGCATGGTAATGGCAGCCTGCTGCACACAGTGACCTACATTTGTGTATGGGAATTAACGAGGTGTTGTGTTTCCTAATGCATGTGGATCTGATTATGGAGATGCATAAACTGTTTTGTGTAACTTGTCTTGTTTGGTCATTTTTTAGCCCTTGTGCATTCGATTTGTATTTAGATTTTGATTTAAAAGAGAAACTATTCACTCTGTTAGCGGTGCAGGATAAGGACTGCTTTGGAAATAAATGTCTGAGAATGTTCCCACGTCAGAGTACTTACAGACGTTTTGGATCTGTTTATAGCAGCTGATCTGCAACCAAGGTTTTGTTTACACTAAATTCAGATTTGTTTTCCAAATCCAATCTTTAGGAGTGACTGTCTACACTGTCATTTTGCAACCACATCCATTTGCTCAGACTGTGTAGTGAGTATGTTGTATATTTACATGGGTTGCCATAGTAAACAACAATCATCAGCATGACACTAGGACTGTGTTCGAAATAACCCCTTGGACCCAAGTTCCCTATTCCCTACTTTACTAATATAGTCCACTTGAAGGAGTAAATAAGAAATGAATGAGCAAATTCAAACACTTGAGTACACCGGAAGTGCCGCAGGTACCACCTCCTGCAAAGACTAATACAACAACAAAAACGTTTTTCCTGTCATTAACTGTTCCCTTTTTCTCTTCTGCAGAGGAAATTGCCAGTGTTATCACTGGGTCACTCTTCTGACCTGAGGCCTGGAGAGTTTGTGGTCGCCATTGGCAGCCCATTCGCTCTTCAAAACACAGTCACGACGGGCATCGTTAGCACAACACAGAGAGATGGAAAGGAGCTGGGCATCCATGACTCTGATATGGACTACATTCAGACCGATGCCATCATCAATGTGAGACAAAAGTTTCTCTGAACATGACTACTGTATGCAATTTAATGGTTCCCTAAAGAAGGTACAATGTCTGTTGGATCTTTTGTGCTTGACTGATGTCTGTCTCTTTCTTTCTTCCATCCTCAATGGGAAGTATGGGAATTCAGGAGGCCCACTTGTGAATCTGGTGAGTGAATGGGTTTTTCACAATGACAATCAGGGTATTGTGTTGTTACTTTTTTACATATGAATATTTGTCACATTAGGATGGTGAAGTCATCGGGATAAACACACTAAAGGTGACTGCAGGGATCTCTTTTGCCATTCCATCAGACCGAATCCATAAATTCCTTGAATCTAATGACAAACAGCACAAAGGTAAGCACCATGCTCATATTAGCAATTCAGAAACACTTTAGATGTGCTGGAGCTACTCAATGCTGTTTCAAAGCTCAGATTACTTAAATATGTTTCATTTACTGTAACTTGATCAACTTGGTCTATTTTGTTTCTCATAAAATTCCTAAGAGACAATTACTCTTACTTACTGTTAAAGTATAGGGCTATAAAAGAAATGTGGATAGCAAGTTCCGTTCATTTCAGTTTTATTTATATAAAAAATACCTAAGCCCAGAGAATTTGGTTTTGTATGAATTCAGTGAGAAATGTTTTTTTCACTGAATGAGAAACATTCAAATTAAGATATCTGATTTTCGAATTAAGATTTAGTAAATCTGAGAGCAGTTTGTTGGGATCCCTTCTGAAATTCTAAAAGACATGCGAGATTACTATAGTATGTTTCTGTAGAGAAACCTAATCTTGTTGTTTAGGGAGAAAATATTTTATAGAGCTCTCTATTGTGATTTTTTTTTACCATGTGTCAGTTTTAGATGAGTTACCTTCAAAAATGGCCTTTTGATTCAATTGTACAGATTAATGCCAACGGAAACAAAATGGCCTTGCTACAATGCTTTCCATTGTATTTGTTGTATGTATGAAACCGCCCTGTGCATTATATACTTGGTGTGCTTTACTTTGGTTTCAGTTAATGAAAGGGTAGTCAGAACCCACTACATGCAGTCTGATCCTGTCCAGACTGCCTCAGGTGAGGCACCTAGGTTAATATTTGACATGAAACTAATTTACCAAGCCTAACAAAAGTTCCACTTAATGCTGTAGCGAAACCCTGTTACATGTTTAGGCCATAATGCTGAATTCGGTTGTTAACCATTTATCAAAATACCATTAAAACAAATAGCTTTGCATGGCTTTGTTCTAATAACCTGCAAAGACTGCTTACTAGTGGAAAGTAGTGTACTTTTGTCACTTTTTAATCAGCTGGGATACCCGTATAAACACTGTAACTTTTCTTTGCTTATTAAAACAAAAAAATGAAGCCATGGTGGGGGGTGTTTAATACTGTCCAATGCAGTCTGGGTGAAGTTAATGAATTTGGTTAAATAAAAAATACATGTGTGAGAATAAATAAAATAAAAATATTTAATGTCATTATATTTTCACCCTTGAGTTCTTAAGTTCTATGATCTGGGTCTCACATTGTAATTTTTTTCTTGATCATCTAAATATTTAACATTAATAAAGATGGTTATTGTTTATTTCTATGTAAAACATTTTAAAATTAATATTTATGACCTAGTTAATAAATATTGCAATAGTTTGTATTAGGTCCTTCAGGCTGAGGCCATCCCTGCATTGCAGAGCAAATGTCTGTGTTAATCGCATGTTTATGAGCAACTCTTAATTCAAGGCACGACTGTTATGTGGATTTGTACAAACACAGCTAATGTTTCTTTTCCAGATATACAAAATTCTAAAAAAAGGTTTATTGGAATCAAAATGGTCACTTTAACAGAGAAGTAAGTTTTATTAATTCATTGATTCATTCATCAAACTTCATTTGCCTTGAAAAACTTTGAAAAACTGCTTTTGAATGCTTTAATGTTTCTGTTCTTCTTCCCAGCCTGGTCCAGGGGTTTAAATTGCATAATCCGGACTTTCCAGATGTTGGCACTGGAATTCTTGTCCATGAAGTTGTCCCAGATTCCCCAGCTCAGAAGTACGTGTCAGCCTAATAATATCTATTTCTTTCCACCCTGAAATATTTTCTGTTTTTTGTGAGGTTTTAAGCATACCAGTACAAACGGCTCTGCCAACTGCACTTAGAATCATCCACAACTAAACACATGACATTCTTCTTTCATTGATTGGTGTTCACAGAGGTGGGATTGAAACAGGTGACATTATAGTGAAGGTAAATGGCCACCCATTGGTCAACACTGGAGAACTTCAGGAGGCGCTTCAAGGAGACACGCCCCTCCTTCTGGAAGTTCGGCGTGGAAATGATGATCTGTTATTCAACATTGAACCTCAAATCTTTTTGCAGTGACATTGATGGAAATGTAAAACCAGGGTCAGATGGCTGATCTAGAGTTTGAGAAGAATGATCTAAAGTCAACAGTGAATGAACTGATAAATACTGAAGTGTGCCTAAATTTGGATGTATTTGTGAGAGGATGACATAACCATTGGGCTTCAGCAGAGAAACAGAGAAGAAAACAATTGTCTGCTGTAACGTCTGAGCAGTTTTCAGCTCATTTTTAATTGTCTGAATGTTATAAATGTAATGCTACCATACAGTAATCACAGCTACTACATTGCCTTTTCTCTGGGCCTGACCTGAACTAAGTGAAAATAAATATATAAATGTATAAAAACTACATGAAATATTTAGGTTTTTAAAAGCCTTCTTCTAGAGAGTGAATTAACATTTGCATTTTAAGTCTGACTTCCTTGAATTAAAAAATAACCTCAATCAGTCTATTGTGTGACGTTTGTGATATTGTGAAGCTTTTTGTCTTTCGCTCTTTTTCATTTTATTGAGTCATGGGTCAATGAGCAAATCAGAACTGGTGTGATTTACAGTTTTAATTTGTTAGAAATCCATCAGTCAGTTTGGAAAAAATTTAAAAGGTTAAGACTCATCATCCTGGATGTTTGGGGCACATAAAAAATAGTATATTAGATGAGATGATATCTATGCTTACAAGTAATGCACTAATTAAAGTGGCCTTTGCAGAAGGTTATTAAAGCCAAATATATTATACATTTGGCAGACACTTTTATCCAAAGTGCCTTACAATACATTAAAGTTATACATTTTATTAGTATGTGTGGGAATTGAACCCACAATCTTTGCTACCAACTGAGCTACAGAAACACAATGCGTATGAATATATGGACAACATATGGTACTGTATTGTGATACATGATGATTACATATTCTTTGTAAATACTTTTACTTTGTAAAAATATCAAATAAATTAAACACTTAAAGGATTAAATACTCTACTATGATATGCATGGGCTTTATTAATTGTAATACATGCATCTTTGACGTGGGGCTGGGATGAAAATGCCAAGGATGCTCCACTTCCTAGAACCACTTTGTCTCTCATCATCATCTCAAAGCCACACAGACAGTGTTATGAAACAGCTAGATGCTATTTAGAACTTCCTCTGCTTCTAATAAATCACAGTTTATAGTGACTCAAATATAATGTGAAGAATGTTTCTGGATAAGACGTCCTCAACAAACAGTGTAACCTACTTTCCTTTTAAGGTGATCTCAGACAGTCAGCGCAGTTCTGCACTGTTATTTAATCCAGACACAATCCAAATCCGCTAGCAATGTCTGTAGTGGCTTTACTGCTGGTCTAAAGACAAGTAGGTGAGACTGGCATGGTTGTGGAATGTGACACTAGACTGTAAACACACATCTCACACACACATCCACACGGAAATCACAAACAAATATAACTCTCGATTTTGTGTTACCTCAGAGACACATTAGGAGGCATTCTAAGAAAAGCACCATATTATTAATGGCAAAGCATTCACTGCAGACACACAAAATAGTATCTTAACAAATCTTAATTAAGATTTAAAAGTGAACAAACACCCTCATTTTCCTGGGGAAAAATAGCAGAAAATTCGGTGGCACACGTAACAGATGACTCAAATGTACGTTCACAGACTGCCTTTTCTGGAAGTAGGTCACTTCTGATCACATGTGGACACTCTCACTGTTTTTCACTTTTTTTGTGTTTGGATAACTTTTTTGTTGTTGACTATTTCGAAAGATAGACATAAATATTTTTGCACAAACACATTTCTAGTTGTTTATACCCTGTAAAAAAAAGAGGAAAACTTGTCAGGTAACCTAAAATTATGATGTTTTATGCAAGTCAAAAATATTTTTAATATCACTGAATCAACATGACCACATTAGGGTACACCAACAACAACAAACAAGTCATTTTAAGGCTAAAATAAAGTAGACATGAATCTGACACTGCCTAATCTGATTTTTTTTAGAGTATTAAGCTATGGACTCACATTCAATAATTCAATGATAGAATTGCTGAGCTGACCAAGACGATGTTGCAAATGCCTCATTACCGGATCAGACACGAAGAAGACATGACTAAGTGTCTGAATTTTATTTCAGGAGGTTCACAAGCCCTCACAAACATTTTAACATTGGTCACAGTAGTTACAACACCAGACTGGTCTAAGTTTTGTAGTTTACTACAAGTAATTGCTTTCTACTTTTTTCTCTATTTTGAAAATCATTGTGAGAGCTCAGTGAGACAGAGAGCAGAGCGAGACCAGATAGTAAAGCGTTAGAAGGATGATGCAGTATTTTTTTCGTTGCCAACAGACAGTCTCATGTAAGTGTCCTAGTTTATTTTGGAGAAAGTAAAATCAAAGCTGTAACAAAGCTGTCTGAAAGAACTATCTGGTAATGATCCTCCTGCCTCAAGACTTTGTCATTCTTGTTGAATCAGGTCTTTTAAATGCACTTACTACTTTGCTAAGTTGTTCCCATTTCGAGGCATGGCTTTACTAAATATCTATATTTACTTGTTATTGAAACCTCAGTGTATTGAACAGAGGTTTTTTTTGGAGTAGTTATTTATTTATTTTGGAGTAGTTATTGGTGTGCTGTAATAAGAGGTTAGCGTCAGATCTGTGGCACAGTGAAATCATAACGTGTTAAATCTAAAATATCTAAAAAATCTAAAACAATTAAATCTAAAATATTCTTGAGATATCATTTGTCATTTCATCATGCCACACTGAGAGAACTCTCTAAAAAGCTAGCCACCTTTTCCTATCACAAAGAAAAATTCTTTGTACGCTGTTCCTTCAGTGACCTGTATCTTAAGGAAAGGCTTTGAGGCACTAGAAAAATATATTAGCTCCTTGATAACATAAATCGTATGTTTGAGATTCTTTTAAAGGTCTCTAAATGTTCTCCAGATGTGTGTTGTGCTTGTAGTCGTGAGGGAGGTCTGAGGCAAAACACCGTCATTTCCCAAACCCACAATACCCCCCTCCCAAACACTCTTTCCTGCCATCCTTCACAACAAAACACATGACCCTAAATATTATGCTCTTTAAAGCCGCAATCTGTAACTATTTTGTTTATAATAAACAAAACAATAAACACTGTTATTAAGCAAGCACATCGCAGATATGTGTTCAAAACTGTCTCCTTACCTTTCCCTGATTTACAATGGTAAGTTATAATAATGATTTATCATTTGAGCTGTCAGGTCAGATTTCATGGGAAATGCCAGTTCGACTTCAATATACATAAAGTATGTAAAGTAACCTGCAATTTTATGTTTCAAACAGAGATGGCGATAGAGAGGCAAAATTTATGAATTGCAGCTTTAACAGGTGTGTCCAGAGATTCTTTTATTATTTGGAAAAATGGCAACTTTGGACCAAGCAAAACTGTCAACTCAGATCACGTGCAGCCCCTAAGCCAATCATATAATGGCACTGACATCATTGACTTGCTTTACGACAGTCAGGTACCATTTGCGGATATCCTAGAAATGAATGGGAAGTGTTATAAAATGAGTCATAACTGTTTCCAAACTGTCCAAGATTATGCTCATAAAACATCTGCTTTTGTAGTAAACTCCACATTCTTAATATGTGATCAAATGTTTCCTCATAAACACAGTTTATTTTGCATACTGAAGCATGCACATCTATTTAAAAAATGCATTTTTCCCCCTTGCCAGTCTACCGCTGTGTTATGCTTTGTTGTGCTAACTTTAAAAGCTCCCCCTAGAGGAGAAGTAGTTACTACCTGTCTACTCCAGACTTCTGGGGTGCTTCTCAATACTCAAAGTGATGCATCCATTGGTCTACCCCTGGACTAACGTACTGTAGCCTGTTTGGTACGTTTTCAGACTATATGTTAGAGATGAGCACCCTCTGGAGGAACAGACTTCCAGAATAACACCAGCTCATGTCACATACCCTGCCATAAGAAGATGATTATTACAAAAGGCTAAACTCTGTTACCATGACCATCCTTAACTCCATGATTTGGTATACTTAACATGAACATTTGGTACACATAAACATGAACTTCTCTGTTCATTCAGCAGCTTACAGGAGCGGATTCTGTCTTTATGAAAGAATAAAGAACGTTTAGGAAGTCCCTTTCTGTTTTCGAGATAATCTGTAACATGAGATCCAGTACTAAAACAAAGTTTTCCATCTTTCATATTTTCATGTGATTCTGTAGCTCAACTGATAGAGGACAGCTTAGCAGCACAAGGTTGTGCTGGTTGTGGGCTCGATGCCTATGGAACAAAGGTACTGATAAAAAAATGTTTACTTTGAACGCACCGTAAGTCATTTTGGATAAAAGCATCTGCCAAATGCATAAATGTAAATGTTTACACTTGTAAATAGGACTTCGCTTGGTCATTTTTAAACAATAGTCACTCATATAAATGACATACCTGACTCTGCTTGAAGGCCCCAATAAAAGTCAAAGATGGTGACACCCATCACAGTGGAAAGTTTTATCACAAATGACACAAAGTTATTTTAAGCTGCAATCCATAACATTTTTTTGTTTGAAATGATCAGAAATCAGTCATTGAGCAGGTATAAAACAGATCACAATGTTCAAAATGGTCTCCTTATCTTATTTACCCCAATTTTATAATGATGGTTTATAATTTGTGAAAAGACCTACTCGTGTGGGTTCTGAGGATGTTGAAGGGTTTGTAGCATGTTCTTACTGCAGGTGCTATTTAAACAGTTTGTTTAAATAGTAACTTGTAATAGTAAAAAGTAAACGTCAAGAAATGCATCCTGCAGATATGACAGGAGCTGATCAAAGCCTTGTACGATTCTGTTGATAGGACACAGACTGTAGCCTACATGTACGTTTTTTTCTCCCTGTGGCATTACTTGAATTCATTCATGCTATCTTCATATCTTGCATAGTTATTTGTAAATGCAGTTAGTGCATACACAAAAGTTACTGCTGTTTATGTTTGCATGACTTTACAGTTGAACAGTTGACATCTACTCAGTTTGCAAACATTTTCTTTTCTACATTGTTGTTTCATATAGAAACCCATTAAACACAATGGAAAGGAAAGAAGCACCAGCGATAAATCACTTTTGAAGGTAATCTGTAAACATTTCTTGTTACATTGAACTACCACTAGATGTTGCTATTAGTTTAAACATCAGGCATTTATTTCTAGTATTTATTTAAAGAGCTCATCTCCCTCTATTCTTTCTATTTTTGTCCAGTTTAATTTAATTTGATTTGACCTCTTCCACAAGTAGATTTTTACTTTATATTGTCTGGTTTTAGAAGGTAAGATCAGTATTATCACTGTATGTGTATGATGAAATTCTGGTGGCAACTTTCAGATGTCTTTATGAAATCACAATACACAAATCCCCATGTTCACATCTATACAGTTTTGTACATGAAAGGCTGCATTACTTACATTGTTCCTCATTTTGATCTCAGTGTTTTTTTTACTAGCCTGTGCAGAGTTAATTCGGAAGAAACTGAATGGGCTTATTGTAGTCTTTCAAGCTGAACAAAATAGGAACAAGTCACTTGTAGCTAGGGTAGGTAACAGAACTGCGCTTTAAACAACAATAAACAAAATCAAACAAGACAGACATCATTTCAGTCTCTTGTTCTTAAATACCACTGGTGAACGTGTTAGTTGGACATTAAGTCATTATTGTTTCAGTCTGTAGCGAATCAGTGCCTGGATTCACACATACTGATTCATGATTGATAGAGCTAATAAAGACACACTGTCGTTCCACAAAAACCGTAGTGTAATAGAGCATTAAAAAAGATGTCTAAAGCCAGGATTCATCTTTGTTGTCTGTTATTTACCAGACAATCTAGTCATTTCTCCCCTTTTATCTTGCATCTTTGGGCACCACTCACAGAAAGACACAATTATACATTGTACATGATTCATGTCCCACCCACTCATAGACTCCCCAGCATGGACGTCTTTCTGTAGGCATACAGCTGTGGTAAAAGATCAGTGAGGTTCTGTACTTTTAGAGCACACAGCAGACAAAAGCATATAAACTCTCTGTTCCACTATTCATCTGCTCTGCTGTTACTGCGCCAATCCAGATAATCTGTGTCCTGCACACACTGTGCTAATACTCATGTTATCACATCTGGTTTGTGAATCAAATGGATAAGATGATTTTCTATATTTGGATAATAATTGAATATTGTTAAGCTCATAACAAAATATTTAATTTTCTTAAGGTCAGTGATGTTGGACAACCCCTTCACACACAAACACACACACAGATACACACGTAAACCAATGGGATGATGTCATCCTCTGAATGTCAGTGAATGTCCTCGCCAAAAACAAGCATGCGAGTTTTATCACAGCTAGGATCAGAATAATGTGGCATTTGGAAAGCGTTTGGATTATTTGAATTGCTGATTTGCCAGAGTATGTCTGTTGGCAGTAATTTAAAGGTTTTTGTTTTAGTGGTTAATAAGATGTTTTAATAACTACCTGCGTGATTCAGATTACCTCTATTCTAATTACTTTAATGTGCTTTAAAACATAAATTGAAACAATAACACATTAATAATTGCATGTAATACTTGCAGAGCTGAAACACGGAATCTATTGGTCGATCTGTCTGGCGATACAGTATGTAAATGACCCATCTGTCAGAGAGTCTTCCTCATAGCAACAGCATTTCCGTCCTGAGTTGACCTAAAGTATTAACCCCCAAATCCCATGAGCTAGTGGTTGCACATTGTGCGGCGCTTTTTCACAGAATATTTTATGCATGTTAGTCAGGCAGTGAGAACACGGTTACTCGTCATACATGGAGAGGATACTGGAATTTATTGGGTTAAACCTAAATGAAATTGTGCAATGTGGGATAATCTACAAATCAGCACAGATAATCTGCCTAATCTCTGACATTAACAGTTGAGAGATTAGTTACAGCTGTTGTTCAGCAGTGTGAAACTGGTTGGACTGACTAGCCCTGGCAACTTTATGATTTTATTAACTAAAGGTATATCTCAGACCTGTTTAATGTGTAATAATTATCTGTGTTTTTTTCAAAAATGGTGTATTTTTCCATGGTGAATATTCCTAGATCTACTTAGTGTGTACAGTTGTCATACATAATTATGGGTAAAGGTCAAAGGTAATCACTCCTGATGAATATCACATATCTGGAATGTTTTTAAAGATCCAGTATCCCTAGTAATGGAATCAGTGCAGCTGAGGGTTAAATTTGGGTTGCATGCTATATGTTGCATGAGTCTGTGTCTAGAAGACTTTCCTAATCTATATATTATATATAGGAATATTTACCAATGCTCCATTTTAGGTCTTCAGTGTCATTTCACAGTTGTAATTGCTGACAACTAATGTATGAGTTCTGGTTAGATCTACAAAACTATTAGATTCCTCTTTAGGCATCTTTTCCCTCTTTCTCCCTGCACTGTTTTCTTATTCTGTTTATCTTTTAAATCAATATCACTTGTGATTTACAGATGGTTTTCCATTCCATCTACCAATTACGTCCACCCTGTAGTAATACAATAAAGACACATCTTTGCACATGTTGGTGTCCACTGTTGAATTTTCCTCAATCTCTGAGTTTTAATCACACAGTCCCTAAGTCCCAGTTCTATTTCTGGAGGCTGAGGGAAGCACATGTGGCCATTTACTGTAGCTTCTCTCAGGGAGTTTGCACGTGCTCAGTGGAGAGTGGGACGTTTGCTCTGTTCGAATGAGTAGGATGGAGTTCTCCGTTGTATCTGCTTTGTCTCTTACAATTCTGAGAAGAAAGGTAGACAGGCATGAGCCAGTTCCTCTGTACTCTTTACATTAGAGTATGAAATATATTTGCTAAGAACTGTTTTGACTTCATATTGACTTTCTATTGCAGACTTTGGTGTCTGAAAACAGTCCAAGACATCTTCTAGATCTTCTCTGAATATCTAGAAGAGAAATTACTATAGTCTATCTTCCAGAAAAACATTTGGTGAAGCTTCTAAAAAAATCTGCTCTTCATCTAACCTCATTGCTGTGTAGGAGAAACAGTTGGTTTTCATTCTCATGGCAACGCACACTAAATCAATATACCAGAGGAAACGTCTGAACTGATGCTAAATCACCTCTGAAGCTAATCTGGAAACATAAAAATAATATATAAAAGCATAAACAACAATTAATTGATAAAGGTGTTGGGATGATGATGCCCAGAAAACAGGACATTTTATTTGTCCTCAGTTTTCAAATCTGCTAAAATGGACAGTGTTTGAAGATTGTAAATAGCAGACACATTGTCCCTTAGCACTCCCCAAGATTAAAGGCCCTCCAGAAGGCTTTTTTATTCTGCTAATCCATGGGGGGCACACACATAGCCTTTCAATGTCCCCCTCTGTGTTTAATTCTCTGTATGTCTTATGGTCTGTCTGCCAGGTCGTGTTTTCCACCCTCTTTTCCCTCATTTATCTATGTTTCTGTGCTTCAGTTTTCAGTTTTCTTCATTATCTGCCTTTCCCCTTTTCCCAAGAATGTCTTTTCAACCAATGTTTCCTCATTCAATTAATTCTAGTCCACACATCACAGAGGAAAGACAGAGGAAGGGAACTAACTGCTTTGTTAGTTCTCTATTTATGGCACTCCTGTGGTAACAGACCTATCGTCTTTGCAGCGCTGCAGGTGCTTGTGGGTGATAAGAAATACTTGTCAACTGGTTTATTCACCTGCCAATTTCAGGCTTGTTCTAGACACAGGCAGACCACCACTGCAGTGTATCTGTGTATGTGTATTCAATTAATAAATCATATCTGTAAACAAAACACTTAAGGTTAACACATAGGTTAACCTTTTGTTAACATGACTAAATTAAACATTGTTAACAATTACCAATACATTATTTATTATTGAACCTACATATTTATTAATCTTAATGTTTAATTTTAATATTTACCAATAAAATTTAAAGTTGTATCTGTTAGCATTAGTTAATTCACAGTGAACTAATGTGAACAAGCAATCAACAACTGCATTTGCGTTACCTAACATTAACAAAGATTAACAAATGTTGTAACCAATATATATTGTTCATTGTTGGTTAGTGAAACTAACTAATGTTAATGAATGGAACCTTATTGTAAAGTGTTTCAATCAGTAAATCAATAACAAATAAATGTCTTAGTTTAACAATACAAAATACAAAAAAAGATCCAAACTGAAATAACATTGCTGAAATAATGCTTAAAAAGTAAACATTAATTAAAAATCACTATTATCAAGTTATGGACCTTATGCCTCCATTACCATGGAGTGGATACTCCTTTGTCAACACATCCTTTTTTATTTATTTTTTTACTGTTTTTTACATAAGTTCCCTTTCCTTGGTCACAAGCCTGTCAATAATTGAGTCTACGGCAAAGAGCATCTGCGAGCCCTAACCATTATGTTTATTGTATGAGAGCCTGAGGCGTAACAAAAGCAATTAGCTTTCAAGTCTCAGTGTTAGCTCAGTTCTTTAACAGTGGACTGTGCTGAATACATTCCAGAAGTGTAGTTCATTATTGTAAGTGGACTGCACGTGTATTGCAGAATATAAGACTGTGATAAGCCTGTGGAGCCAGTACTGATTACAGAGTATTACAGAGTTTGCTATGAGTGCATTAGGGTGGGAGGGCTTATGCAATCTCACTATAAACAAGGGAAAATGAAGTTAAGTGGCTTGTAAAAACAATGGAAAATGTTTAGGGTTTACAGGCAGGGTAACAATGTCTCAGTCAAGCCAATTAAGTGTGTGATCTGTAACTTGGGGTTACAGATACACTTTACAGTTGTTATGTAAGCCAGTTATATACAGTTATATACAGTCATTATCGCAAAATGCACCCAGACGGACTAATTGGGACCAGTGAAGCGGAGGGTATCAGCCTGAAGTGGTTTATTTTAAGATGATGACTGGCTTACTGTACATTATCTTGTTTTTTATGTGGCTGCTTGCCAAATAAATAAATAAATAAATGGACTGAAGTCGCTTTGAGAAACTAGCACAGTGGAGATTGCAAGAGACAATGGTTAAATATACAGCTCACTGGTTATCACACAAAATATCTGACTGATGAAGGTTGACCAGTCAGAATCATGTATTTACAAGCACTGCCACTGTGTAATAAATACAGTACGAAATTGCCTGCTGTAATTCTAAATGTGGGGAAAATGATGGATAAATCTGTGCAGATTTAGATTTTTTTGTTCTACTTTGTCAGATTTTTTGTAACTTTGTCAGATAGTAAAGTGCTAATAATTCTAATAAACTTCTGAGATGTCGTACTGTACATGATCTGAATTCTAAGTGAACCAATCCATGCCCACCCAAACACATTTAAACACACATACACACAGATTAGGCCAATTAAGGCCAGTTAAAATCCAGGAAAAATGAGATCACTATAAAACTGACATTCCAGTTGTGTCACTACAGCACTCTAAATTAACAATGCATTAGATGGGAACTATCACCCATAGCCATGAACTCCCTGAGGAAGCTGGAAAATTAATAGGATTCTTGTGGAGGAGTATTTCACAACAGACTTGGGTTCAGATGGGTTCAGCCTGGCGCTGGGTCAGCTCTTATTCAAAGTGATTAAATCTCGTGTTATTTAATCAGCTTCATTTCTCCAAACTTGTGGTCTGAGATGACACTCATCTGCCATCAGTTCAGACATAAACCATCTGGAAGTGCTTGTGGCCTATAAAACCACACAAAGCATACATGAAATATTTAGTAGTGCTTACATCATACTTATGAAGCACATATGGAATGCTTTTTTAACACTTATTGTAGTTAAAAGACAGTAGAACATATGACACGTGTCTGAACAATACAGGTAAGGTCCTTCAGGGGAAGCAAGGAAACTGTTTCAGCAAACCTTTCTATACTTGTAATCTTCCCTGTACTGTGAAAGGTAATTGGGGAGGTAGTGTATAGTAATCTGATATTTTATATGTAAATTAATATTTGATACACAGTTACAAATATGATGAGTATGCATGGCTGCACACGTGATGTCACACGAGGTTAAACCCACATGCTAGCGATAAGCACGGTTCTGAACTCCATTGCATTTACTGCGACGAGACTTTTTAGTGAATTATTTATGGACATACACTGATGTCCACAGTACACTTTACAGAAGGCCATGTAATATTTAAGTGGCTTGTGTTTCTTAGGTAATAGGCCTATAATTTTTAGAATTTATGTTTGGGAATAATAAGCACATCTGATTATAATATTTACATGCATACACGCATTATTTACGCAATGGGCACATACACATCAATTACATACTAATATTCAGATATCAGACATTACAGTTGTCACAGTTGTCAACATTATCTCTGTTATATATATATATATATGTGTGTGTGTGTGCGTGGGTGTGTGTGTGTGTTATATTTAGAAGCAGGGATAGAACATATAACTAGCTCAGTATAAAAACAATAGACTTCAATGGGAAGTCTCCTACACGATAGAAACACAAGCCTATATCCGTGTATGTACGAAGCTGTAGGGGTGGATGGCTGGATGGTCAGCCTGTCTTATCTTATTAATATGACTGCAGCGATAACAGCACCACCTTCTCTTCCTCTTCTGCTCTTGTTCTTCTCGTTTGTGTGTGCATGTGGCTCCATACTGATATAACATATTTTTACTACCTGAAATAAATGAAACCCCATTACCACAAATTCAAACAACAGGGCTAATAATTACTGGGTCTTTCCTGTGGTACTTCACACATATGGGTTTGCTTTGATTTGATGAACTATTCCACAGACAGTCTTCTGATTGAATGAAATTGTGTCTGACTACTTTGATGAAGACATACATTTCCAATTCACCATCAGACCTACTAGTGAAGACATAAAAAAGACATCTTTTTCAGTGAAGACATCTTTATCAATGCTGGATTGGATCAAATGTAAATCTACCACTTTTTGTTAATATTATGACAAGAACTTTGTAATGTCCTATATAACTTAAAATGCACTTAGACCAAAATGCCAAAAACAACAACCTTATTCTAGCTTCTGGACATTCGCTTATGTAATTCCTCTCTCTCGCTCTCCCCCCCTCTCTCAGAGAGGTTTACCATGAATGTTGGCATCTGAAGTGGCTCTGCCATCAGCACTTTCTTGCATAACATCCTTTCAGGGTCTATCTGAAGATGTGAACATAAAGAGGTTTTCTTCTTCACTGCACAATCAACACAACAGTCAACACATCCAGAATGCGACCATGAACAGAGCTAAACACACAATGAGATTACGGCACTTACTATCTCTGTGTGTTAAAGTGCTGTCATTGTAAAGTATCTGAACATGATGTTTTATTTGGGGTTTGCATAGAGTATGATCTCATGGGAAATCAAGAGGCTTATTTTTAATGTCTTTGCTCCCAAAAATGGCCCCAGCGTGCTGAATGTCTTACAAGTGCCACTACGCAGTGAGACGAAAGTATACAGTGACTCTTCATGTCAGTTCTTTGCATTCCAAGTTAAATTTAAATCTTTATTATTAATGTACCATACTGACAAACACTCATGTGTTGAAGGAAGAGAACATAAAAAGGGCTCAAATAACTCAGAGTGGGTGCTAATGGCAGTAAAACCCTTTATTATGAGTTGCTATGGTGACAATGACAAAAGTGTGGTTGGTTTTACCTGCTAAAGAGTGGCAGAGTAGAGCTGGTGTATTTGCATGCGAATATAGAAGAACTATTTTCACGTTTCTTCACCCAAGAAAGACATTTAAATGGAAGGAAACTGTTGTGTGCCTGCTTGATGTGTTTATCAAAAATAGTAGTATACATTAACTTATTTGTAAACAGGTGGACACAATAAAACAACTCATGACAAACACATACATTTCATCGCATACATTTAGTCAAGGGTCATCGATATAACGATGATTTATTTATAATTTAGAATTGATGAATTAAGGACAAGTGGTGCCAGATTGTCACATGCATAACATGTTGTTAACATTTACATAGTTAAGTTCTTCCAAACCATGGGCTGGTTTTGTGTTGCCTGTCACTTTTTTGTTGTTTCATTCTTGTCTGATTGTTCACTGTTTAAGATCTTACTGAAAAGCCTGCGATAATAAATCATGACAGGTTCCCATTATAACAGCGTTGCACTGTAGACAGTGTGACAACATGCCCCGCAGGGACAGCTTGTGTGTACTGAACAATAACCATGAAAACGTGCAGTACTTTTATTTTTGCTCAAGACCCCCACACGACCTCGACTCAGCTATAGATGTACAAAACTGAAGCTCCTAAAATGAGCAAAACTAACTTGAGTAAAACAAACTCAACTCTTGCTGTCGAGCAAACGTCACACGTAATGAACCGGCTGGACGTGAGAAGAGGAACTGCAATGCGCATGCGCAGACGCTTCAACCGCGCTCTCCATCCACCTTCTACTGCCGCTCATTACGGTGCCCAATTAATCCAAAATGGTGCAAAGTTAAACATTTCCCCCCCGTCATTTGTGAATGGCAGGATTCATCTGAATACATCTCTTCAATCTGTCACAAACCACCCACAGGTCACTTCAGCACACCGGACAGCGCTCGTCTGAGATGACTGATCGGCGTTCATCTTTGGACAGCATGGAAACCGGGATGGATGATCCTCCGAGGACCAGTCTGGAGCTCAGTCCCCAAATCCTCCAATGCTGACCTGGGACAGAGACATGAACTTACTGGAGACGTTGCTGGAGTTACTGCTCGTCGCGATCGCCATCGTGTCGCTCGTCGCCAACTTGGTGGTGCTGTTATGCTTCACCTGGAGCGCGGAGGTCCGCGCACAGGTGCCGGGGGTCTTCATCCTTAACCTGTCCGTCTGCAACATCCTCATCGCCGCTCTCAACGTGCCCTCGACTCTGCTGGGAGTCGTAAAACGTCAAAAGCCATTTGGCGACGGCTTTTGTTACGCGGTGAGCTTCATGGATACTCTGCTGACCACGAACACCATGTTGAGCATGGCAGCGCTCGGTATAGACCGCTGGATAGCGGTGGTGTCTCCTTTCACTTACTCCAGCAAAATGAGACACAAGGATGCGCTGTTAATGGTGAGCTATGCGTGGATACACTCGCTGGCTTTCTCGCTCGCCGCTCTCCTGCTGTCGTGGGTCGATTACAATCCGGTTTACGCGTCGTGCATTGTGCATCTCTCAGAGGAGGGTGGCCGTGGTCAGTTCACGGTGTTTACCGTGGTTTTCCACGCAGCCACTTTCGCCCTGTCGCTTTTCATCCTGTGCTTCACCTACCTGAAAGTGCTGCAAGTTGCACGATTGCATTGCAGGAGGATCGACGTTATAACGGTGCAGACACTCTTGCTGCTGGTCGACATTCACCCAAGGTACAGATCGCACGGTTTTACACGTTTAATAGCACGATCAATACATATGCAGTGGAAATTGTAATACGCGTATAATGTGTCTTCATGCACACTTCGCTTTTAGTGTGAAACAGCGGTGTTTACTCGAGCAGAAAAGGAGGAGACGAAGAGCCATCAAGAAAATCTGCATATTCATCGGATCGTTTGTCCTGTGCTTTGCCCCATACGTCATTACGAGGTATTTTATTAACATACATTACAGTGGAATAAGGCATAACTTTCTTCCAAGTGTGGTTTTGACTGGCTTTGCAATTAGTCCATAAATAAATGCCAAAAATGTATGCCATTTATGTATAGGAACTGTTTATGTGCATGCATTTATTTAGTTTACATATTCATTCTTAATATTCTACATATATAAGCGGTGTATTTCACCAAGTTATATCTAAAGAGAATTATATAATATTTTTACCTGCATGTATTGTGTAATATGGCAATTAAATCAACCTCTGTATCAATCTCACTACCCATGGGTACTGGAAAGATGGGATGCTAATTCATTGTAATTACTTTGAAACATGATCATAAAATATGCAGTTCCAATTTTCCATATCAAATGTGTCCATAATTAGAATAATGTGTCCGCATTATTATTTTCCCACAGACTGACTGAGCTGGTTCCTTCTGTAAACATCAGCGTTTACTGGGGAATTTTGAGCAAGTGCCTGGTGTACAGTAAAACAGCCTCCGACCCTTTTGTCTACTCACTGTTAAGGCAACAATACAAGAAGGCCCTCATTGGAGTGTGCAATAGGATTTTGAGACGGAGCTCGTACTCACTCTCTGGTCAGAGCAGCTTCTCAGATACAAAGAGTGAATTCTACACCCGGAGGGTTACCAAGATCCTGGGATAACCAGAGAACTGTCACTAGAACAGGCTGAACAGACAACTTTAGGAACTATACACTCAGTTCTGTCAGGGTCCTGGATTTCTTGTCTTGGGTTTTCACTAAATTCTCTTTCCAGGATCCTGACAGCCCTGTTTTTGTGTCAGAGCATGGTGTTTGCTTCCTGACTCAGTCCTAGTCATGCTTATTGTATCTTGGAGTCAGGATCTAGACTCAGACTCTGTGGCTTTTGTGATCTGTGTGCTGCTTTGTCTTCTGAAGCACATGGTCATTGTTTGTTTACTTTGTGCCATGTACTCTCATGTCTTGAGTTTTTGTATTAATCATGGCAAGAGAATTTATATAAATTGCCCGTGAGGTCGACTAATATTAAAATGAGATTAAACCGTTAAAATGAATATTAATATTACAATGATAATCTATCTTTGTGAGGCCACAGCCCTGAAAAGGACTATTAATGCACTCAGCAGGAATATTTATAAGGGCAATGGCACAGTTAAGACATGAATGGTTTATTTTCTACACATACCACTGCTACCCCTAATTGCTACCCATTTTTAAATAAACGGGGCAGATAAGGACAGAAAAGAAGTGTGTTAAACCGAAGTGGAATAATATAGGGGGCCCTGATTGTAGGCATTGGTCATAAAAGGTAATGATATCAGATTTTAACTGTTATGGACCTTCAGTTCAATCCAACTGTTTGTACAAATACAGCATTACTTGTACAGGTCTACAGTTACTACAGTGTTTTTGAGGATTGTCACGGTAGGTTAGCCACTGCCGATCACAGGAATTTTTTTACTGTATTCGGAACAGTTTGTACACTCATCTACTGTAAATGTAAGCTTTACCATGGTATTATAATGTATGTTATTAATGTACATATTGAAATAAAATGATTTATAGTAGTATAGTAAAGTGAAGTGTGGAACATTATTTATTTCTGATGTACTGCATTGTATTGTATTGGTGGCTGTTTCACTATAGTAGAAGATGCATTTAGAAGGTATTCAGATTTCTTGTCATTCTAAAACCCTCTTAAATTTTCTAAATTGATCTTATTTATGCTTTCTTGCCATCTGTCAACATCTCTGTAATGGAATACTCCCAAATTCCCATAGAATGAGTTAAAGTATCTTGTAAAGCATGGCCTAGGCTTTGGTCTAAAATTGTGAACTGTGGCGCTTTATATAACCAGGTGTAAGCGTGCCTCAAGATAACTCGCCACACATGAATTTGCAGTGAATGTCTTGAAGATGACAAGAAAAGTGCATTTCACAAAAGACTAAATTACAGACGTCAAAATTACTGCAATTACAGTGAATTCAACACAAAGCAGAAAACAGCCGCCTACTGCTATTTTTGTGCTGTAATTTGATTATTTGGCAATGGTGCTCATAATATGATTGTAAGTGCTCTAGTGAAATGTTTCAACCTCCCACAATGCATATGCTTAAATTCTTAGTTTTGCAGACATCAAATTTGTGCTTTTGAACTTTGTATAAAACTAGAATGTTTATAATTTATTAACTTTTACGTAAACGTTACATTGTACAGAAAGATGTACGTACTCTACTGCCATCTAGTGTCTATTGATCAGACCGCTTGTGATGATTTCACCAGCAGTAACATCCTCTGTGAATAATTGTTTTTGCAGGAAGATGTCGATAAGAGACGCAAGAATGGCTTTTATTCCCTACTGTGAGTTCCCATATGCAGGTATAAACTTTCTGAAATTGGTGGCATCCAGACTTCGCTTGGATGGGAAGCTATATCTTTAATATAGTGTGTTTAATTTGTTCTCATTTGGGCACATTTTTATATTGTTTGTTCAAGCACATAATTGCATGACTTTTAAGGCTGCCATTAAAGTATCAGCAGTACTGTTTATATGAATTAAAACAACCAGGTGTTTTAACATATAAGCAATAGAATGGGGTTACATTAAACAAATGAAATGACCATGGTAAACGCTGCGTTCATTGACAATATATAAAAATAATTTCCTTTCACTTGTTTAAACTTATTTATGATATGAATTGTCAAATGCAGTCATGATGATATCGGCTATATAAAGACTGTCTATGGGAAGCTCACATTTAGATGCTACTGCAGAGAATGCATTTGGTGTCATTTTGGCACTTTTTTTTTTTAAATTTTTTTAATTTTTTTAAAAAATTGGTTTTTTTTTTTTTTTTTTTTTTTTTTTTTTTTTTTTTTTTTTGGGTTGGTTTTTGGTTTTTTTTTTTTTTTTTTTTTTTTTTTAAAAAATTTAAGGAAAAAAAAAAAAAAAAAAAAAAAGGGGGGGGGAAAAAAAAAAAAAAAAAAAAAAAAAAATAAAAGAACATACAGAATAGTAAGTCATACATGACAATGAATGTAACCCCATTGTATGTACAGCAGACACCTTAAATATTGTTTTAACTGGGCTTTTATAGCAATTAAGAGACAATGATTATAAATAGTTCATTTTGTGTTAATGTGACCTTTAATGGATTAACATTTAAAAGACATATGACAAAACATAAATTACTTCATATGTAATTTATGAAAAACACAATACTTCATATGAAAAATCCTTCATTTAATATCTACCTTTTTGATTGTTTGTTTAAAGTGTGTGTCGATGTGGTTTTACTGTATTCACTTGATTATCCAATAGCTATAGTCAAAACAATGCGTATGTAAAACAGGAGGAGCTTAACAAAGCTTAAATACTGATGGCTACAACAGCCCCACAATAAAGCCATACCTGAAATCTTTAAAGGAGCAATTGAATCAGCAGTAATCTCATGTACAGCACCATGGCAGCCGCAATGAGTACGTTTGTCTGTACATTTTTGGGTATAAAACTACAAACAACAGTGTTTATAACTGTCAATTATTTGTTGAAAATATCAATAGGTCAGGAAAGTCTATGCATTGGGTTGATTGGTAGTGCAGGTGCTGGCAAGAGCTCTGCCGGAAATACCATCCTTGGTGTGGAAACATTCAAAACACAGAGCCACATCATGTACTAAACACTGCTCAGCTGGATCACGGATGATAAACGGCAGACTGGTTTTAGTTGTGACTCCTGGTCTGTATGACACACAAGAGTCTAATGAGGACGCTGTAACTGAGGTAGTGAATTGCGTGACTCTTGCAGCTCCAGGTCCTCATGTCTTCTCGTCATTTCCATTGGATGCTTCTTTGCAGATGAGAGACGCGCTGTTTCACTCATTCAAAAAGCTCTTGGCAAAGATATGCACAAATACATGATGATCTTGTTTACCAGGGGAGATAATCTGGATGAACTCCAGACCATTGAGAGTTTCTTGTGTTGTGCTCCAGAGTTAATCAGATGATATGCGGTGGATGGTATACATATCATGTATAACAACAGAGAGAAGTCTGATCGTACACTCAATCAAGTCGATCAGCTCATGATGAAGACTGAGGTCATGCAGAGAGAGAATCAAACCAGCTACTACAACTACCACGTTTACAATGGCAAATGAGCTCAAAAATACTATGAGAAGCGTGCATGCGTCTTAAAGCATGCGTGCTGGTGCAGGGATAAAACTAAACTTTGCAGGCCTGTGTGCATTTACAAGCTCACTTTTGAGATCACTTTTCTTGCACATTGAGAATGTTCAGCATAACTTTCAATGTTACTCACTCCTGTTCATTTTAATTACGTCACTTCCGTGTTCCGTGTAGCGCACAAGAGCTAAACTTTCGATTTTCTGTGTATTAAAACACGTCGTCACGTTAATTAAAAATATAAAACAATTATATTCTCATTATTAATCATTGTTTTTTTAAACAACATACAGAAGTCTGTTTTACAAACATGTACTTAGTATTTTGTAAACCGATTTCATAAATTGTCGTATGCAGTTTTGTGCTTCTTTTTTGATCCACTAGATGGCAGCAAAGTCTATAGAACGATGACGTCATCTATATGTGCAAGCTCGTATTTATAGCGTGTGCGCTGTTACAGTAAAAGCATTTGGTTTGATTTGAAGGCATTTTTGTGAAAACAATTGCAGTAATTATTAGCACCTCAAAGTTACTGATCCTGACCACGCTCCACGAAGAAAAGAAAAACCATTTCACATCTCCCTTCTCTTCAAAACACTTTATGACTGACCCATAGATGAACCGGTGGCACAGGGTACTCCAATTCCCCAATCAAGAAAACTACACTTGCAAAAACACATTAATTTATTCATATGAATTATTTTGACCCTATTGTAGATGTACTATAAAAACAGTAGATACCATAAGTGTTATTGAAGGAACCTTGCAAGAAGAATTGATAGCGTTTTCCCAGATAATATAAAGATCTTGTCTAATGTCTAAAACAGAGATAAGTACAGAGATAACATGAGAGTGCAGCTGTGAGTATTGAAACAATGCTTTTTATGCAGATATGTACAAGGATGTAGATTATAAATGTGCCAGGTGCTGTAAGGTGTGAGTTTTATTGTGAGTAGGTTTATTGTGTTAAATCTGTTATTAAAGTTGATTCTTCTCTTCCTCATCTTTCTTATCAAAGTATTACTGTATTATGAATGAGTGACCTTTCAAACTATATCTCTCTATATCTCACTTCATCGACTTCAAACGCGATGAAAACTTTACGTAGCAAAAAAAATACAAATAAATAAAATTACAGACAAAAAGAAAAACAAAATGATTGAAATATAATTGCAATCAAGGACTTTATCAGAAAAAAACACACTTCGCCGCATCAGCCATGTTTTACGTAATCATGATGTTTTACGTAATCATGATGACGATCTCCCCTCATGCATGACGTAACAATAGATGGCGGTAACGCACAATTTTAGTTTGTGAGCTTGTAAGTGTGACGCTGCATCTGAAGCATTGCATTGTAGTTAGTGGACACTATTTATCTTCATTGTGGCAAAACATTTTGATGCATTAGCCTGAAGATTAACCTGGGTGGAGTCATGCCATCTCAACAAAGTCTCTGCACAGCTGCCTTAAGCAACTGGCTTATTGTGCAGCCACTGCAGCTTCATTATGCATTTACTCCAAGTGTTTTTTACTCCCACATTCAGCTTTTGCCAACTATTTTACATTAAGTAAAATTTCTGCATATCCCTCTTCACAACATGAGCAATTACCCGTATAACACCTGATGATCAGAGGCTTCACTGTAGTATGCTGGGAAATCTCATTGGACGACATCAAACCAAAAGAGATATTCAAACACATTTGAATTCACCCTCCAACTAATCTGATATACAGTAATACTGAGTTTTGATCACTTTCGGAAGATTCTTAGTTAGATTGTTTTGCAGTTCATATTTCAAGGTTGTTGAGTGTCACATTGTTGAGTTTCTGACTGCAGAAGTTATATCAGATCAATTTCTTGCATATTTTAACACTATTTTGCAAGATTGACCAACAGCATGCTTCACAGACTTCATATATGCTAGACAAGATGTTGGTACACCACTGTCAATTTGTGTGTTTGTTTGTTTTAAAGTACTTTTTACAGTCTTTATTTTACTCCTGTTTCAGTCCTTATTTAAACCTTGTTTTATTTTGAAAGCTACTGAGTACGGCAACACTTTTTTTCCAGTAAATGTAGCCAATATTTTGCTGCGTTATCTTTTTAAGAGAATTGAAGGAGAGTTTACAGCATGAATATTTGCTTCCATTTGTATCAGTAGTTGTCAGAATTCATTGAAAAGATGTCTTCATTTCTTTTAGCCTGTTGTTTGTTTTCCAAAATATTTGATTTATCATACACAGGCAATGCATTTACATCACCGACACCATTAACAGTGAAAGTACATTATAATGTGTTGCAGCACTGTATATGATAATTAATGCTATAGAATTTATATAACAAACATACATATATAAAACTACATATATATGTACATATATATATATATATATATATATATATATATATATACAACTTCATCATTTATATAATATAATTATATAGTTATATTTTTAGATCATTGTTGCATAATCTTTTTCTGGGGTTGGGGGAGGAATTGACCTTATAACCTCTTTATCTGCTCATTTGTTTACCCTTATTTTTACATTTGCCCTTTTATTAAAGTGCAATTTAAATCCTCCATATTATTTTTCTCCTTGTATAATTGAAGGTACTGTACATAAACAACACTTCAGGTTCAGCAGAACATGTATGTATGGATTCTATGGATTACGGCCTATGCTTCCATGTCAAAAAAGCTGTTTCTCTCCTGCTCTCTCTATCTCACTCGTGTGAGGTGAGGTGTGCTCAATGTGGCAGAGATAATTTGTTTGCTTTGCAATTATTTTCCATCAGTGGAGACAAATTGATTCGTACAGCATAAAGCGACAGTCAGAGTTTAGTGCGTTCTAAGCAGCTCAGACAGATCAGCTAACTTGCTTATGCTAAAGTCTGACAGACAATGGCACGATTCCTGTCATTCACTCCATTGAACTCACTCGTCAGTGCATAAAACAACTGTGGTTTTGCGTGTTGTGAATTGTTGTTACTAAGGTAGTTAAACAAGCGTATGCACATGAGTATATTTGGAAAAAACCTGACCAATACTGCCACTGAGTTAGACTTAGCTTTCCACTTAAATGCATATCCGGCCAATATCACGCAAGAAATTACTTTCTCTGAGAAAAACATTGGTGTGATATGACTGCACAAGCCTGGCCAAAATGTTTTGTTCTATTTATGTCAGTTTTATAATAAGTGAAAATTTTTTTTTTTAAGTTTAATGTTTTAACATGGTTTGTTTCTAAAGTAAGGAAGACAAAATCTTTCACATTTTTTAGTGTATTGTGCGGTATCAGCTCACAACAAAGTTTTATTTTTTTTTTCCTCACAGAAGTTTTATCCCACTATATTGTTTTCTTTTTCTGTTATAGATCAGAGTTTTGCACATATCTTTGGCTGTTAGTTCCCTTTTTTCTCTTTAAAAAACTACAGCAGGCACATACATATCTTGTTATTTACTATTAATCCACTTCATTGATGCATAGAATTTAATTCCATTCCAAACTCTCTCACAGTGAACATTATCACATTATAAGCATTCATGCATACACTTTACCAACTAGATTGAATTTTGAGCTCTTACTAATTGTTTACATAATGAGATAATGTTATTAGCTCAAATATGCCATAGAAATATATTGTTTACAATGTATATTTTTTATATTTGTTAACACTGATTATCTTAAGAGATAATCAACACATACTAACTAGAAGTACTTACCTGTTTGCAAGCAGTTAAACTAGCAAGTTTAATGGGGTTGTTGTTACTTGTTTAATGCAACAACAAAATTTGGTTTGTTTAAAATTATGTTTAAAATTAAACATGTTTTTTGAAATAATACCTCAATAATATTTTAATAAATAGAAAACACAGTTACACAATAATTGTTTCATGCATTGCAACGCACAGTATATTAATATGAAAGAGAAAACTGAAAGAGCTAGGAAAATCGTTTTTACTTTCTCTCTCTTTTACACATGCACACACTTGCCACGAGAGCCAGAGTTCAGGGGTCACCAATTACTTGGGGAGGCTGAGAAAGTTGCAGAGACCAACCCACGGCTGCCATGTTGAATAAATGTCTGTTTGCTTACAGGTGGGAAGTCACCAGTCAGTCCTCACTACAGCTCAGTGGATCTTTTGAGATGTAGGCCTGTCATGCGCTCTGTAATGTGACATCACTGAAATGGATTCATGTATAAAAAAAGTCACTTAGTAGTTTTTTAAAAAAATATTTTTTGTTGACATACTGGAAGCACTTTTCTGGCATAAAAGTCCATTTCATGTTTTATTATTAATATTATTATAATAAGTCTCACAGGATTCACAATTAACATAACTGAGTAATAGCACACAAGCACAAACCTGTCTTTAAATCTTAGATAATTGTTAGATTTGAATATAATTTATATTTAGACTCTTTAAAATTAGAAACAATTGTCTAAAATGTTTTTTTCTTGATGTTTTAAAGCTCATGTTTAGTAAGGACAACATTTATTATACTTTATTATAATCCCCACATTACTAAACGGATCACAATCCAGTCACACACACACACACACACACACACACACACACAATGAGCAGTTTGTTCAGTGTCTGATTCATTGTTCAGGGCAACGTTTGCAGAGGACAAGCCCTTTGCACTTTGATTTAAAGTCTCAATGGATCTGATTCATTGTGTTCCACCAATCCAGCATAATTAGCAAATCAGCGCTTGATTTTGTAATGAAGGTCCAGTGTCGTCTTCAATTGAGTCCTGCTGCTCAGTGGCAGTAATTACAGGGCCCTCTCTCTCTCTCTCTCTCTCTCTCTCTCTCTCTCTCTCTCTGTCTCTCTCTGTCTCTCTCTTTGTGTCCTCTTCCTCTCAATTTCAATTTTCAGTTAATGTGTGAATGTGTGCTTTGTTGGCACGACAAATACTTTGCATTTGTATTACCAAAGCATTTAATATACACACAAATATAAATCATTGCAAATCAGAATAGTGGAAAATATACTTTTTTAATAAAAAACCCTAAAAAATTGCATAATATGGATAATGAGGTTCAAAAATAGGATTGCTTCTCTCTCTCTTTCTCTCTCTGGCCGTATCAGCAAAGGTCCAGCTGAGTTCAGAGTTATAAGCAACACAAAACAGCACACACACATGCACACAAGAACTAATTGTGTTGTAAGTGTACAAAAGCTAATGCCAATGAAGATGTGTGCATAGACAGCTGTGTCAAGAGTAGACAGAACAACGCGATTCTAGCCACACACACTGTGGTATAGTAAGAGACCATTGTCCAAAACTCCTGAGGCTTAACAAAGCCAGGTTTAGTTAGGTTAGAGGTATGTCAAGCCTTTGTTATGTTACTGTCTCCAACACAAAAGAACAAGAGGTGCTTGTGATGGGTTTGGGAGGTGTGTATGTGTAACTTGTGCAAGTGAATGTCATCAAACATACTTTGACAATTACAAATCCTTAAATCACAACAGCCATCATGAGTTCTTTGTGAAATTTCTCTGAAATGTGGGTATTGTTTTATTTGATTTTGGCTCTTTAGGCGTGACAACCGCAGGTCATCTGACACAAAGCCTGTGTAGTTACGACTCTGACCCCTGAAGTAATTTGACAGATTAAGGCCTTTCATAGTTGTGGTTTCCACTAATAGTGTTTGTTTAAATTTCCCTTTCTTTTAGCCTCTGTTTGTTATGATTTCTGTTTTTCTTTCAATGTTGCTTTAAGGGTGAAAAGAGGGTTCCCAGAATTCCTCCTTTGCTTTGGTGATGGGATTATGTAACTGTGAATTTCTGATGCCCACTTTAGACGCATTATTATTTGTTACACGTGTTTCCTTTAAATGTAGACTACAGCATCACTGAGGTAGTCATTTTTTGAGCTCTGAGTCGTAAAAAATGTGTGTCTAAAATGCACCTGCCCAGCTAACAGCTTCCCTAATGTTTCCATGTTGTATTAAAAACATGAAAACTATTATTGTAAAAGTTCTAGGAACATTCAGAAAGATGCATCATCTAAAACATTTAGATGTTCATTCATTAACATTATAGCATCAGACAGTGGATACTTAATATACTGAACATAAAGGACACAAGGAGCAATTTCATTTAGCTTAATTTAACTAAAATCAGTTTAAATCAAACCTACAAATGAATGCTGTCGTTTACCAGAAGTGAGTAAGATGTGAGTGAATGGCTGTATACTGAAGGTAAAGACATTTTAAAACAACAGCAGACAAACACCGCACAAGTGCAACAAAAACCTTGTAATCATGTTCATGTACATATTTTTTCATAAACAATAAATGTAATCGTAGCTTAGTACATTTTTATCAGTAGAGTACATGATAGTTTAGCTAGCTCATTTTTAAAAAATAGCTTTCCTAACACTGCCACTACAGAAAACCAAAAGTTTTCTAAAGTTTTCATTTTAGTTTATTTTAGTTTTATTATATTCAGTTTGTTATATTGAATACAATGAGTGTTCTGTGTTATTCTATCGTCCTTGCATTGTGAAGTTAACTCAGATGAGCAGTAATGCAGGCTAAGAAATGCAGTGACTCATTCTAGGTGCGTTAACTCCCCTGAATAACTTAATGCTTTGGATGCCCAAAGGCCGTTGCAAACCAGTGAAACAAATCTAAAGCTGAACCTAAGCTATCGAAATGACAACTTCGATGACAACAATGACATCTACAAGCTGTGTTTGAGAAGCTTTTACATAAATGTTAAAAACAGCCCCCATATCCTCTGTTTTGGTTTCATAATTTGCAATTAATAACAAATTTATGGAGCACCAGTGATTCATAATGATACATTTGAGATGTGGGTGGTTTTGGGGAACATGACAATATTTAAAACAGAGTTGTGCTGATTCTTTTAGAATCATTATTCATACATTTATCTGATAATATTTGAGATGACTTCATGTTTGTGACAGCACAGGACACTTTAAAATGAAATATTGAAGACATAAATGGTGAAAGACTTAAGATGTTCATTTTCCCATATTCACCATTATGTCTCATGCATTTGAACCTGTTATCTATATCGAATTATAGATATATTGAGTATTTGAATTGTGATCTGTTTTAAAACAGACTTTAGGACACAAGGCAGCTTGTAATGCAGTTTAAATGACTGAGTGTAAATATCTGAGTGTCTGCCACGTGACCCTCATACACTCAGCTGAAGCAGGCTATTTCCCAGAGGGCCATGCAGGGGCAGAACTCTGTCAATGGCCTTATAAAGCTGCACTATTCATATGAAGCCTCGGTTTGTTTCTCTCTCTCTATCTTCCATCCACCTCTCCCTTGCTTTCATTTTATCCTGATGTAGCTGCACTATTTGGTTAAAATGGTTCTGAATTTATTTTTGAGTGTGTGTACATGTGTGTTTGTTTGTGTATTTTGGGCATACGGCCTGGACAAGTGAAGTAAATGCAATTCAATTAGCTGCTGCCCTCAGGCTTGTAGTGTTCCCGCATCTCTCCATCGCACACATTTATCTTACATAACTCGTAGGAACTAGTCCATCCATTACTGCACCCTCACTGTTTTAAGTGCTTCTGCCCAGAGAATAACAAATAAAGGATGGTTAAAGCCCATGTGTTTGTAAAATAACTTCCCAAAAGTATTGGTGGTTTGGAGAAATTATGTGTTCTTGTCACCATGGATTAGGATTTTGGATTTAGTTGTCATCACACGTCTAATGCTCAAACCAGCCCATCAAAAGAACTATTGATTGAGGGACTTACTGGTGATTTAGTGATTATATTGAATTGATTTATTTTTCAACAAGTAAAATGGTTTTAGGATATTAAAGCAAAGCCACAGACTGTCTACACAATGAATGATAAAGTAAATCAGTTATCTAATTGTTTCTTTCAGGTGTCACACAATGACCTCCTTTCATCTCGGTTAGACAAGAGAAGGCTCTCAAATACATCTGCAACAGGATTCTGTTACCTTAACTACACATAACACTTCATGTCAGTTACTGGGGGAAACACTCTTAAAAGGCAGGAAATGTGTTTGTTTCAATTGAACCGACCTGGACCTTTTTCACTCTGCTAAGATTTATATCTTAATAGAAGATATAAGAAGATATCTTTATATCTTTTATATCTTAGTAGAAAACAATCCACTTTAAGATGCTGCTGGTTTTGTTCATGTATTTTGTTTGTTTGTTTTTTAATTGGGTTGAAGATATTGGTGTCTTTGTCCTTCAGTTTAATTCTTTCACTGTACTCCTTCTGAGACTTTTAACTGAGTTTTAACTGGTAATGCAAGGTGCTAGCAACACCAAGGTCATAGGTTTGATTCCCAGGGTATGCATGCACTGAAGCCGCATAAAAAAGTAAGAAAGCACAGATACAAAGGTGAAAGAAGTGGTTGAGGGAAGAGAATTAGTGAGTGAGACATTTATTTATTTACATCTGATGCATCTGGTTTCCATTCACCTTACAGTGTAGTCAGGGTATATATTTTATCAGTTTGTGTATTTCCTGGGAATAAAGTACATGACCTTGGCATTGCTAGCATCATGTTTCACCGGTTAACCTATAGGAATCTACAGGACAATACAATATTTGTTGACTATACATTATAATTTTTCAGCTTAAGTGTTTGCTTTTATGCCAATGAGGCGGCAATGACTGTTCTGAATTCAGCAAACAAGCCATGACGTTTCAGGTTAAGCCATTCAGATGAATACAGCAATTTTGCCTCTGACCTCACGAGTCCTAACCAAATGAGCCGTGTATAGTGCGAATAAGAAATGAACATGGACGCTTGCTCCACATCTGGTAGAATTACGGGAACAGTCAAACTGAAATGTCAGTGTTTTTCAGTTCTTCAGTTATTAATTGGTATTTTAAGGCTTGAGGTGCCAGCAAGCATGTCACATGACATCACATGATTGTGTAACCACTCACTGCTTTTCATTCCTTCTCACCTACAGACTGTCTCTCTCTCTCTCTCTGTTCTGTGCTTATAGATGATTAAACAGATGAATCAAGCCTCATTGAACCCAGAGTAATGCACAGGCGGCTTTCCTCTGTTGCCATTCTCTGTGAGCGTTTCTGGCTGTGTTACAGAAGCAGAGTCGTGCCATGCCAGTGGCTCTCAGAGTCGCTCAGCTGTCACACATCTGTCTGATCGCTCTGTTCTCTGGAGTGAAGTGCTTTTCCTCAAGCTGCTGCTTTACTATATATTAAATAAAGAGATTAAAGAATGAATTATCAATGATTCTTTCTTAGTAATACTTGTTATAAACTAACAAAAAAGCTGACAATGTATTTACAAGACTCTACATGTTTTTAACCCGGTTATATATTTTATCCCAGAATCATTTGAAAATGTTACAAAGAGCAATTTGTGATATTATCGAATGCTTGGCTTTGCTGCCCTTTTGTACAAAGGAGTTAACATGATCAATGTCACAAATTTGCTTACAGAACATACTGTATTATTAGTGGCATACAGAAGTTTAAAGAGTTCATATTTATTTTACATCATTACTCTTCTTTGACAATATCCTGGATTTGTGAAAAAAATTGGATGTGTGACTTTCAGAAGCTTACCAGTAGTCCATAATTCATGGAAGGTGCTATAAAGTATTGCTATAAACCATTGAAATATTGTATACAGGTACTTGGGTAAATCTGCAGCCATATCTCCATAGATAAAGAGCGTTATGTAACATTAACATTCCATTCTCTGTGCTACCCAAAAACAGAGAAAGCGTATTGTAGCACCTTTCAGACCCTAACCTCTCCAATCCTCTGCATGTGACCCGTAAGCTAGCAGAAAATCTCCTGGTGATCTGTTGCTAGCACATGGTGAGCTAATTACACTGAAGTTAAAGCTTGTGGAATAAAGTCAACATACTCGGCTTTGAAATGGAGAAAGGAGGGAGAGGTTGAAACAACCGCAAAGCTTTTTAAAGGCAAGGAGAGTGGGAGTGTGTTTGCAGAAAGAGAAAAAAAATTTCACTGAAAAGTTTAATTCTGTTATCATTTGCTCACCCTCATGTTGTCTCAAAACTATATTCGTGTCTGCTCTGTGGAATACAAAATTAGAAGTTTGGGGAATTTCCATGACACTCTTTTTTATATAACAGGGCTCAAAAAACCAAAACAAGCAACATAAAATCACAATGAAAGTCTTCTAAGGCCAGTTGACAGCTTGTGTAAGGGAACAGTCTCAGGTAATTCACTGAAAATTGTGCTTTACAGCTGTGGTCACAATTCACTTACATTGCATGCAAAAGAGAAGCTTGGACATTGTGCTGTATATAACTGTACTTGAAAGAAAGTAAATTGTTACTTATTTTAAAGAATAAATGATGGTGGAATTTTTATTTTTGGGTCAACTATAACAAAAATATTAATCTCAATACTTCATGTAATGGTATTTATGTGGGTTTTAATTGAGAAAGACCACAAATATTATGTTGTTTTGAGAATGCCATCTCAGGTACTTTGTATTACGTGGGCACACACAGGCACTTCCAGGATAAAGATCTGAATTCCTAACAAATTCAAAATTTCCATGCTCTGTATTCCAAAACAACAAATACCAATAAAACAGCTCAACTATCAGCCAATCTCTCCCCACCTACACAGGCTAATTGCCCACCAGGCTTCAGTAATGAGACCCCCAGTTTGGTGTAACTGCATGGCTGTGGGTCTGAAGTTGGCATCCTGCTTTTAGGAATGAGTAGAGACAGTATTAACACACTGGGTAAAGCAGTTCACCATCTGTGCATCTGGAGACAGTGATACTGTCAGAGTGACACTTTGCTGAAACAGACGATTTTGCATTAGGCTGAACACACAAAAATATGTTTTAGCTTTTATCATTAATAAAGTAACAGACATTGTTTGCCTGTTTGAAAGACCCAAATACCCCAATAGACTGTGTCTTTTAAACATATAACTCAGGGTTTACATTTCGACATCATTAGAGTAAAATGCCTTGTGGCTCTGATATTTTGTATATTATTTGAGCTGCATTTTTGCTCATTACTCTGAATCACTTTAGTGTTTCTAGATAAACATGAGCTTTTATTGTGTATGTGTGTGTGTATGTGTGTGTGTGTGTGTGGGGGGGGGTTGAATATGTGGTTTATAAGGACACAAATACATGTGTATAAAATGTGTGTAACAATGTAAAAAGTCTGTAGAGAGTCCTCCTAAACCACATATGCCAACATATGTGTGTGTAAATCTGGCACAGCTGCAGGAGAGATAATAACACACATTAACTCACTCTGTACCACCTAAACACTGAGAACTGGGACCTGCCCCTCAGTCTTCTACCTCACTACACTCATCCCATTTAGCCCTAATCTCACTTTACCTCCCCTAAAATAACACAACTAAATCCACTAATCAGCCTAATCACTCGTGAAAGACGGGGACACCGTGTATAGTTCAAAATGAAGTTCATTTTTGTGTTTGTCTTAGATTTTAAGTTTGTTATTTAAGCCAGGCTTATTATTCTGTTTTGTACTGAATGTGATGGCAACTGCTATTTTTTCTCTTTAAATGGACAGAGCACCAAAAACATTTGCTCATTTACTCAGCTTCTTGTTGTTTCAAACCCATTTAACTTTCTTTTTTGTGGAACACAAATGTTGGGCCGAAGATTATTAGCTGACCATTAGTCACCATTTAACTTTAATTGTATAAACATTTTTCTCAAGTTTTCTTTTATGAAAGAAGCAATTTCACAGCCCTATACAGTGAATGACAGAAATTTCGGGTGTGGGTGAACTCAAAAACATCAAAAGTAACAGTTTGTCATTTTCGAAGAATGGGACAGGCTAAAAATTGAGTCCTGTAAGTGGACAGAAATGACACAAAGTGCAGCAATAGAATAAAGAAATAAGTACTCTGTCGCTCAGACATAATCCCTCTCTTTTTCCTCTCTTTCTCCCATTCTCCATCTCATATAGAAATGGCTTTGTCTGGCATTAAATATGTAAAATTAGCACTTTAAGTAGAACACATTTCTGTGTTGCGCTCAGAGCTCGCTCGAGCTCAGGCATGCATATGATATGCAATTGGTCATCCCCATGGCAACCCAGATTGGATGAAAAGGTTTAGTAAGTGAAAGTGGATCAGATTGGGATGATCTTTTATTTAGTAAGTTTATTCATGGCGTAACTCATACCAAGTGTCTGGTATGAGTTAGAAACGTGCATGTGTCTCTGTGGGGAAGTGGAGCTGTAAACAGTGAGAAAGAGCAATAATATGCTGTTTTTGAAATTTGTATTTGACTAGGTGGCATATAACTCAGTTTTGAGCTAATGAACTGGGGTTTAAGTATGTTTTCTCTAAAAACTTTTGGCAGACATCCTTACGTCAGAAATGTCCAACTAAAACAGATTATTACATTGGCACACATGCATTTCCACCCAATACAAACTAAACAGAAGCTGTTGCCTTTTATTTAATTGCTTGTGCACATGCTGACCACATCAGCTCAGGTTCTGCTCTCTCACTCAAGATACAGTAAATCACCCCTCCGCTTTCAATTGATTTTACTTTTCATCACCTACATCGTATGTAGACCAGACAGTCTTTCAGTTTTTAAATTTAATTTGTAATTTTTTTCTTTCATTTGAACACAATTACACACAACGCACTGAGACACATATTTTGGCTTTCATGTGCCCTTATTGTACTTTGTTATCGGTTTAATATGGCTGTAACCAAATGAAAAAAGTACAGTGAGAGTGAAGCTGATGAAACCAGCATTGCTTTAGTCATTACACAACATGAAACATAAATTCACAATTAAAGTTAATAAATAAATTGTGCAATTAGTAAAAAAAGGAGGCAACAAGTAACTCTTTAATTGAAATAAAATGAAAGTTGTTTTAGTAATGCTTCTCTGGCAAAATATTTCATTTGTTTTAGTACTTGTACTAGTACATGTTTGTTTTTAGTTGTTTTAAGTACAGTAAGCACTTCTCTTTTGCTCCATGTTTTCATTTTTTCTCTGTAGGTTTTGTTTCAAACTTCACAGAGACCACACCATTTAACTTACTGTTATAATGTAGATAGAACATATAATATTACTGTGTTTGCCATAAGCAAAACTTAAGAACACAATCATTAAAGTATGAGACTCATTTTTAATTTGTGGTGGCACCTCTGAAGTGACATATTGCTTTTTCTCCTTTCTGCCTGCCAATGACATCTCGCTGAAGCTTACTGGAGACATATGTGCCATGCTAAAAATATTTAAATATTTAAAAGGTTAAAGTGGTGCTTACTGTAAAGTCACTTCATTTTACACTCACTCACTTTAAAAAGATGCAGATGCATATGAATAACTTGTTTCATAGAATAGAAGAGTATAATAGTGCTTTTTATTTTTTTTATAGTTGTAGTGTTTTAATAAAGGAATGGATAAAAACATAAAAATATTTTTCGTGCAGAAGTGTAAGATGTATCAGTCCACTGCATAAGCTTCAAACAGATTCCTCTGGGGTCAGATTCGGTCTTGTTGTTACGGCTTTAAACACAGTGATTAAGCCTATCCATAGTTTTTGTGTCAACCCAAGGGAATCCCTGGCAACATGTTTATGATTTAGTGCCGTGCCTACCTTAAAGCCTGGAGAGCTCTGTAGTATCAGCGATATGGCCAGAGGTTTGAAACCCTAACATTAGCCCACATGTTTCTGTTTTGACTGTGCAAGTGCTGGGAACCTCTCACAGCTATTATTCTGCTTATTCAGTGCCTTAATCACCCAACGCAGTACCTGCCCTCTGTCCACATCCCATAATGCACTGCCTCCAGCGACTGGTGGCAATGTTGGCTTTGAACCAAGCCCTAATGAAGAGGCATCTGTTTCGATGGATGTTAAACACTGCCGTTGACTTTCATTTCTCTACTTGTCCCTCCTCCCTCCCTGGAGAATGGAGGGATGATAATGGATGGATGCAGGGTGCCTGTTTTTCTGCAAAATGTGAATTTGACGCCAGCCCTTTCTTTTCCTGACTGCGGCCTAATCAATCATAACCGATCACTAATTCATCAGCTTGAATCAATTTCGGAGCGTTAAGATTAAAAGCAGAAAAGTTTGCAGGAGGCTGTTTTTTCCTACACCTAATTCGTTTAATTTAGTGCAAATTAACCCCTAACTCATTGCCTTTTAAAGGTAACCATAAGTCTAATCATTGTGCGTCTGTCCAGTGTTTGGGATTGTGGAAAATAATTAGAGCTTTAATTAGTTACTTTCACAGACAGATTGCATTCATATTTTACTAAAACGAACAGAACAAATATTAATATATATTTTAATGAATTTAATTCTATACAGATGAAAGTGTATCAAACCAAATGTGATGTCAACCTCGCAGCTATTACTTATGCACTCTCCCTCCACATATTTAAACACTTTAGAGTCCAGCGGCATGTCCGGAGTAGTGTATCTGTTTTGTAAATATTGATTCCAACTCAATTGCCAATGACAACTCAAAGAAACTTTTGCATTCATCAGCATTAAAGGCCCTGGGACAAACACTGTGCCTTCAAAGGCCTTCACCTCATCCAGCAATTAGGGCTAATAGTAACTGCGGGCCAAAATCTTTCCCTTCCTCCACGGCTTCTCTCTTAAGCAATTGCCCCTCTCCCATTCGGCTTGGGGTGGTCACAACCAGGGGGCTAAGCACAGGAAGTTTGTCAGCTTTGAAGCTCGGAATTGTGGGTCCAAAGAGCACTTTCAGGGGTGAGCTATGGTCAATTTGGTGTTTCATTTTCATTTAAGGGGTGTGAAGGTGGAGATATCACTGATTTCACCTCTGACCTAACCCAAGATGGAGGTAAAGGGAAATGTTTTCCTTTGTAAGACATTCTCAGCTCATCTTTAATGCTATTACAAAGACAGGAATGTTTTGTAGCATTTAATAATAATTTTGTCATTGAAATAATTTCCCTCCTGTTGTACAATATCAGTATGAATTTATTTTCGTGTCTGGAGCACAAAATTAAATGGCAGGCGGAATGCTAGTGACTAGCAGCCTCAGTCCCCATCCACTTTCATTAAAAATAGCATTTATAACAAAGCGTGTTAGACAAAAGAAAGAAAAAGTCAAGGTTTGGAACAACATGAGGGTAATTCTGACATTATCTTAATTAAGTTTGAATTTACTTTAAGTTTTTGTGAGTTTTTTCTACTTTGTTTGTTTCTACACATTTAATAATTTAAAGACATTTGAGACCTTTAAACAGTATTGAACAGCTAATCCTCCTATGCAGTTTTTGACAGATTTGGCTTTCCAGTTCAAGATCATGGTAAAACTATTTTATAAAAAAAGAGAAATATATAAGAAATATTATCTTTTCAACTTGCTGCAATAATTTACCCAAAATACACCAATGTGATTGTTTATTATGCTTCAAAAACTCAAAGTTAGATCACCATTAGAAAACCACAGCAGTGGTCTTCCAAACCAGAGTCACGCACAGCCAGGTTTGTGAATCTGGTTGGCAGTGGTGTGAATTTCAGTGCCGCCTCCGTTGAGGTGAGCAGAGGTGTCAGTTTAAACTAACGTGAAAGGCCGCGGTCGCCCTCTCTCCGCTCCAGGCTTTTTTAGCGTAGCTCAGCCTCGTCAGGATCCCGTTTCCCCCTGGCGACCGAGTCCTCCAGCACCAGACGTTTAAATCAATCACAGATTGGCATGAAGAGGAGTAGAGAAAGCATGCGAGAAAGTGAGAGAAAGAGAGAAATGAGAGGAAAAGGAAATCCTAATGAATAACATTTGGGGTCCACACCTTGTCCGTCTAGACCCCCCCTCATTTTTCCCGTTCAGGCGTAACACTTTGATCACACATTCAATTTGTAAATGTTACCAGTGACCTCAATCCCTTTTCTTTCCCAGTTTCTCCAGCTCGTTCTCTCTTGTCTCCCTCTGTACTGGATCTCAGGCCCCAGGCTGTCGATTAGGTTTCAAAGTGTTTATCCTCATCTGAAATCTATTGCTGTTATAAAGCGGAGGAGTCTGAGAATGTCCATCACTATGTGATATGTAATCTATGATCCCTTTGCTTTGGGAATATGTTGGTGTTTCGTTTCTGTCGGTGCCCCGCAAAAGGGCATCCAGCACACGCATGTGGGGGTACATATCAATTCTTAGCTTTGAACTTTTTGCCTTTCTTGTAAAGAACTTTAAACATGCGTGTGTTTTTGAGTTTAACTTATAAAGGTATTTCCAAATCAGTCAGTCAGTATTTCTTTATAATATTTTCAGATGAAATGCATACTTTTTCAATCAGATCATTTTTTCTTGCCGGTTTTATCTGTCATCCGTGTCCATGGAGATGTAATTTTTGATCTTGGAAAACACAGCCTGGCTCAAACATCTTTTCAGTTTTCCCTGTGTCCGGCCACACAAAAGGCTGATAACATAAATATTGGTGTCATCCATCAACACTTCCAATGGAGAAATTCCTGGGTAATCGTTGGAGAGGTCCACAGTGCTTTCAACTAGATTATCCCTTCCTTTTTATCCCTATTTAAATATACTTTAAAGTTTTTTTTTTAAAAAAGCTTTATTTCTAAGTGCTGACACGCAATTTAGAAGTCATCAAAATGTGAAGAGCTCATTTTTTATTTTTAAATATACGCTTATTATGCACTATATTAGATTTATTTTTCTGTATGTTTTGAATTCAATCATGGAGGTTTTCTTTTCTAAAACAAAAGCAAAAACTGTTTATTATCTTTTTTACTTAAATACAAAAAAACATAATAAATTTGAATTTATTACAGTTATTCAAAGTTAATAATGAAAAAACAAAATAGATAAGACGCAAAAGAAGTGCGCAGATAATCACAGCTGACAAAGGATACAGTTCAAGCCCACAGTTCAAGTCGGGTTGGCCATGTTGTTAACAGAACTTAATCAGAAATCACTCACAAACCTCTTTACTGGAGTCTGTATGGCAGGCATTTCTGTGATCAGTGTCTTCGACAGCGAGCCGTGACTTCAGGTGCTGAAAGAGAACTAAAGAAGGGGTTTTGTACTGACCTTATCAGCATCTAACCCCTGTCATATCACAGTCCGTAGAGTCACACACACATCTCAACACCATGCCAATACACACACGTACACACACCTCAACAAAAGCGCGCTCGTTTCTGTCATCCATTACATGAAACTTGCTGTTTTTATAGGTAAAATTATTTGAACTATTTAAAGAATGTCCCATCACAGATGTACTGTAGGACAAATAAGCATCCCTCAGAAATCTATTAGAAACCAGCTACAATGACAATCAATTACTGTCTTGCGTTTTAAATTACGATTTTTGTTGCGTATTAACCAGCATCAACTTTATTTACATGTAATATAATAAACCGTCCTTCAACACTTTGTATTAATTGTTCCAAAATGCACCAAAAGTTGACAAGTGTAAGATGTAAAATCTTTTGCTTTTGTTAAGTTTTTTTGTCTGCACACATGGGAATTATGTTACTCTCCATAAAGCCACATCTATTGTATATAAGGGGACGCTTCCATCATTTGTTCTCACATATGGGACGAGTAACTGCTGCTGTTATTCTATATGCTGTAGTATCACTCACAGCAGGACAAAGACTGACAGAAAGACTGTCTCTTCTGTAAAAAGCACAAGATGTGTCTCATATAAAGAGATGGAATATAATGTGTCCTGCATGTGATTTATTTAAGATCCCAGAGTTCAGGGCTTTTCTGGATACTGGAAGATTTTTATCTGAGGATAAAGACCAATTCAGAATGAAGTCAATTTTCAAATATATATTTTCGTGAACTATTTTGGTAAAGCTACTATTCTAACATCCAAAAATCTAACTGTTTGAAAAGCATTTAGAAGTATTTCATTCCAGCCAATGCAAACACCAAATGAGGGAGCAAGGAGCGACTGTTTGCAAGGAGCAAACAGAGCTACCAAAGCTAGGTTTGTGAGGAAACTACTGTTTGCTCCCTAGTTGTGAGGCGAAAGACATTTAGGGGCCAATCCAACCGAGACTCTGCACACACTCAAAACCTCCTCAGGATTGCCCCCAATAAATGCATTCACAGACATCCATGTGTTTCGGCATCTGCAATATTGATCATGTAGCAGAGGCGGGTCGGAGGTCTGAAAGCTTTTACAGCGCAGGGAGCTAAAAAAGCCTTGTGGGCTCCTTAAGGTGAAATGCTACGCAACACTTCAAAAATGAGTATTTCCCATCCCAGAGGCCCCTGGAGCCATACCAGCAACTCTACACGAACCGCTCAATTAGAGCAGCATATCCAATATTTATCCAGTACACTGCCAAACTCGCAGCTCAATTTACTAGACACGACGATTTACAAGGAATTTCCTGGTTCAGGCCTGAGAATTTCTGAAATCTTTTCTTTTTTGTCTGAAAAGAAAACACACTTTATTTTGTTTGTTTGTTATTATGTGCATAGATACCCGACTCATTGACTTGATTCAGCTAACCACTTGGCAACACTATCTGTATTGTTGCTGCCTGATGCTTTGTCACAGTAGCACATGGTTCACTGTCCTGCAGTTTGTGTTGCTTGTGGAGCAGAAGAAATTGTCTTCCTTCGTTATTCCTTGTGTCACATCTTCATCTGTGAAGCCCAAATTGCACCTCTGTCCAATAAATGTTGCAGAGAGAAGAGGGGAGTAATTAGTTCTTTTAATAAGCAATAATTCATAGCTCACTCTGCACCCTGTCAGATGCAGAGATGGGGCAAGCCACCGTTTCGCCTCAGGGACTGAAGGCAGCCTCATTAAAAGTGCATTAAGCGCTCACACACACGCACACACGGACACACTTGACTCTTGTGAATATGGAGCTATTTAGTATTTAATATGCTCTCTCATAGATACTAATAGAAGTCTTTCTGAAAGTTGCAGCATCTGCGGTGCGTGCATGCGTTTTGACATCTCAATTCCAGCTATAATTACAATAAGTAGTTTGTGGAAAGATTTGTACGCAGAAGCACACATTTGTGTTAGCACATCTTGAATTTAAACATTATTCAATCAGTCTGTGGTGAGGAGAAGTCCATTGCAAGCGCGTGGGAGAGAATGCAACAATCCAGCAACGTTCCAGTGAGCGCAGCGTTGACGAGAGCCAAACAGACAGGCCAAAGCAGGAAGCCCTCAAGTCATGCAAAATGCAACACAAATGCTCCTCCATGAAAGCTTACTGACGGCACAGACACTAATACACTCCTGCAATCAGTGAGTCTTAAACACACACATGCACACAAATATTCTCCCCCTCGTACACACGCTCATAGACAAACACACACACAAACATGCACATAGACACAGAATTTTCCTTTAGGTTACAAATCATCATGTTTACAGTAACAAATATTATTTTAATTTCAATGAATTTCTTTTTGTAGCTTTGTCCTCATGGTAAAATGCTTATATTTAATTAGGGATCTTGTCCAAAGTCCACAGTATGTGTTTGTTAGCAGTGGTTTTGTAAATTGAGTTCAAACACCTAGTTCAAACGCTTTTAATTTAGAACAATTTTGTGGATTTTGTTCTTCAAACTAAAATTAAAAATGCCATAATATTTTTTCTGTAGCTGCTAGGTAGACAGCAGACAACAGTAAATACATTCAGGCAAGGTTCAGCTATATAATCCATATAGATTTTGTATAAAGTGTTCAGGTGTTTCCAGAATGAGGATATTTTTCTGTATGGGGCATGTTGTCACAAAGGTCAATGTACAGGATGTATAATGTGCAGTTTGTTTAATGGCCTATGACTATATTTCTGGGCAACAGCAGTGTAAATGTTAAAATAACCTTTAATGTATGTGCTTCTTGAGCAATTGGCTTTCAAAAATAAACCCACCCTGAGAAATACTCTGTGAAGTGTGACAACTAGCCCCAATTTCCACTATTACTCAGAGGAAGGCACAGTCAACATTCAGCATTTGGGCAGCTACAGAGACTGGAGGAATGAATGCTGTGATTTATCTGAGCAAACATGAAAACAGGAGATGCTTTTCAATCTCAGGGCGTTTTTTTAGCTTGTTATTTAACTTGTAAGCCTGTCTTTGTCTTGCAGTTTTAAACCCATTGCATATTCACCTGTGGTCCTTGCACTGTGTACGTCTGTTTTAACCGCTGAAATTTCCACAAAACGACCTGTGATTTTCAAGAAATAGTTAACCAAACAGTGAGTCTTCAAATAGTATGTTCAGCGAACCACATAGTGTTTACAAGGTGAAGAAAGTAAAGTCCCTGCATCAGTCTCAGAAAGTAAAGTCCCTGCATCAGTCTCAGAAAGTAAAGTCCCTGCATCAGTCTCAGAAAGTAAAGTCCCTGCATCAGTCTCAGAAAGTAAAGTCCCTGCATCAGTCTCAGAAAGTAAAGTCCCTGCATCAGTCTCATTCCTTATCCCAGTCGGTCTCTCATACTAACACACATACTCCAAGGACCACATATATCCACTCCTGCTTTCATTTTGCTGGAAGTTGTGGTTTCCACACTTCAGTATCCGGTGGTGTCTATTTGTGTGTCTGAAGGTGTTTGAGGACATGTCCATTGTGTGCGACCCGTAATGGAGAACATTAATGATTTAGAGCCGCAGAGAGGCAGTGAGAGTGGGTGGTTAGGGCTTTATAGTTAGCACTGGAACACAGTGGGATATCTATAATCTCTGTTGTAGATTTTGGTCAACTGATTGCGATGAATTATGCATCGCTAAAAGCCTCCAGCTTCCAGCTTCCACAGTAAATCTCTTTTTTCTTCTGTTGTTGTTGTTAAAAGGCTGCGCTTGCAACAACCACTTTATGAAAATTCCCGAATCCAAACACACACACACACAAACAGTTGCAGGCAGTACCCAACCGCAGACATTCAGGTCACTGCTAAATTCAGATCACTGGTAGATATCAGTCGATTCTTTAATTACTGTTGGTTCCGCATCAATCTTTTGCATTTATGTATCTCTCTACACTCCATTGTTTACTCTTCATGCATTTTACATGCAGTCATCTTAGCAGTTTGTTGTATCTGATTAAACCTGTTGGGTATTGCCCATTTAAGTTAGTATTTTTTTTTCAATTAATTTAGAAAATGATTTGATTTAAAACTTTACTTCAATAATCAAACTCATATTATTATTAGTTACATATTGACACATAAATATGGCTGAATTAACATGGGTAAACTGGGCCAGCAGGCCAGCTGCTCCATTCAAAGTCGGTTTACGGGATATTTTTTCTTCTAGTTTATTCATTCGATGGTTTAAACAATAATTATATATATAGATAATATATATATAGATAATATATGGATTATCAACAAAGAAGTCTAGTAGCAACCACAATGCTAAGGATAAATGATGTAGGCCTCTATTATAAGATTAACTAATATTAACCAAAAAGTTCATTTACAGTGTTTGACACCCCGGTTTCTAATAAAATGTTATAATTACGTATATGAACATTTGCTGACGATTATTATTATTTTTCCGTCTCCCAGACTCACACGTGTACACGTCACATGTTCACGTGACGTCATATACCTGGCGAGATAATCGTATAGGTAGTTTTAAAAGTGGAAGTGCGGCTTTAATTGTTGTTTAAAAGCTTTTTGTTTAAAAGACGAAAGGATCGGTGCATCAGGACATTTAATTTACGTCTGCATCGCCAACAAAACAACAGGTAAGCATTGTCATTGACTTCGCTGCATTGCTGCATTGACTTCGCTGCATTGCTGCATTGACTTTCATTCATACGCATGGTAGATATAAATGCAACGTGACGGAAGCATTGATCAAGGTTGTTGTGCTGTAAATGCACGGCTGCAAAATGTGTTTTGGTGTGCAACTTTCATCGTAAGCACTGGAAATACATTCAGATGATGAGTTAACACCCTAGTTTTGTTGGTGGTACCGAAGGTGTCAGCTATATTAGATGTATATGATGGAATTCATATTATTATAAATGACAATATACAAATAATGTTTTGATGTAAGAAAATGAAATGTCCTTTTAGGAGGTGTAATAATAATGTTGTTTATTAGCAAGCACTGCTTTTTGTCACTCCAAGCTGAATACATACTTATTAATGTCTGACGTGTTTAAGTGAGTAGTTGCATAGCTCCCATTGTAGTCCTGTGGATTGTTGTGTTGTGATAGTTTTGTATCAATAATAAACACAATTAATATGACGTCTAAATTAAAGTGTGTAATGAATCAACATAGTAAATAGGGTCTGTTTTGATTTCATATTGGCTACAACTGAATTGCCGCAGATATTGCATTCATTTCATGTTACACTGGATTTCATAAAGTCAAGCGCTTTGCATTGTGGGATACATCATTCCTTGTTGTGTGCTCAGGGGCCCCTTCCACATTTTGGCAAATGTAGCAGGTCGTGGGTATTTTTTAAATGCATACAGAAAATGCATTCACAGTATTTATGCTGTAAAAGCATGTGGTATGCTATTGAAAATATAGCTACTGGGTGAGAGCTCACTGTGTGTTTATTATGGCATGTCCTCGTTCTCAGGTCTCAGAGCTTTGATGACCTGAAAGTAAGACCGCAGTGCTTTGAGAACCGAGACGCAGGGGAGGGAGTTTCAGCCTAAACTCAAAACACAACCATTTAGCCGAGGCCACTCCACCTCTCACCAAATTAATATTTCAACATTCAATCTATATTCATTATAGAACACAGCCTCTGACCGCCTCTTCTGTGGCGCGTACACAGGCTTTTATTTCTTCGTCTTATTTATTTATTTTGTTCCCTGCAGCAAGTCGACATGCTGAAATTATTGCTGACTATTAAGGGGCACTTAAAACATCCCAACCAATGCTACAGGCGCAGCCAGCCATGTGAATTAAAGTATGGTCAGGATAGGAGCAGGTGGATCTGATGTGAAACGACAGGCAGAAGTGTCTAGCTGGTGGACTATAAAATTCAGCACTCTAAATGTACCTGCATGTTCAACTGATGTGTGTGGCTCCCCTGATGTTTTACTGATCAGGTCTAGATACGAGTTGAGCAGGATTTTAGAATTCTTTAGAGTCTCTATCATGAAGATAATCTTTTCTTAAAGGTTTTAGGTTTATGGCGGGATGTGATTTAGTGCCAGTAGGGTTGGAACAATTGTTTTGCTGTAAACAAATGCTATTTTATTACTCACAGATTACTTTGTCTTTCATTAAGAGAGGGGCACCTGCCATATGCAGGGACCAGAAATTTTATATATATATATAATACAAATGTATTAAACAACATTTACTGGTTGGGTTAAATATCTAGTCCTTATAATCGATTATAAAATGGATAGTTCAACTCTTGATTATGATTGGTTGAGCCGCTTTCAAAACCGTTGTAAATTACCATATAAACATACACCTGTGACCTCATTACATCAGTATTACTGCACCACTGCATCTGTGTGCTGCTGTTCCTGAAGATACTTTGATAGCATAAGAATATTTTTATCAATATCGTAAAACTTTTGTTGCTGTGTGTTTATAAAACCTTGATAGGAATAACTGTTTCATGAAAGCAAAATGCTCAGCAAAACCATTATTTAACATGAATTTAGAAATTTAGCTCTACATTCACTATAAACCACAGATTCTTGGGACTGACTGCTTTAATACCCTGCTGATTGTCACTTGCTGAATGCAGATTGTAACTGTGTAAAAGGTTAAACAGCGTTATTAAGAAAAATTCTCTGTGCTAAATATGAACCCTGGTGTTCTGTGTAATGTTCACATGGTAGTGTCTGGGATCAGGCTGCAGAGAGTCTCTCACAGTTGAGCTAATCCCTGATCAGTGCAGCAGACAGTGGTACAGTGCAGTGTAAGCTGTCTCTGGGGCCTCTTTCTGGAGCCTGTCACAGCTCTCGCATTTAGGTCACCTTTACTACATGCACATTTGCTTTGGCCATCACTTCCGCTCCACTGCCCACCACAGTACAAGCTGCAGCAAGATGAGGTTAGTTTGCAACTCCCACTGCTTTATTCCTCAGTGTGTGTTTGCATGTGTGCCTGTGTGTTTGCACACGTGTTACTTAGTGCCTGTTAGTTTGCGTTACGGTATTTATGTGTGTACTCCATGTAGGTTGCATAACAGCGTTATGTCAGGGACTATATTTTTCAGTAAGGCACTTAATATAAAATTGCTTAATATACAATAGTTTAGTCGTAAATGTTTTTATTATGGCATAAACATTTTTTAAAAGCAATAGAGCATTTTAGGCCATTGTGAATATAGTCACAGCAAAACTGGATTGCTGTTCTATCAATGTGTTTTAGCAGTAGCTATTTATACAGTGTTGCATGGCAACTCTGATTAACAATTTTCATGTTAATCATTAATCAGTATAGTTGTAAATTAGTGTATTTGCTTCAGAATATCCAGTTATCTCGGAACAGAAGCTGTCGTATTCTTTTATGCTTCTCTGGGTGTCTGCACTTTAGCTGTTGACTAAATATACAACGGTGCAGTATTTCACGATTGCTTTTCTTTGTAACGTGATTATATTAACAACCAAGCGCTAATAAACATTGATAAGATTGTTTTAATAGCCATATAAATCACTCGCCACTTAATCTTGCTTATAAATTAAACGCGTTTCCCACAAACCAAGAAACGCACATGCTATGATACCGTGACTAAATGAGCTACTAAAAGCAGATTATTGATCAATAAGTAAGCGCATAAGAGGAAAGGAAGAGTGAGAGGAGAGGGATTAGACAGTTAATCTCTGGAAAATAAAGAAGCCGCTCCCAGGTCTTTGACCAGGGACGGATGAGGGCCTTTGGAGTGGAGGAATGAAGCACATGCTCAAATTATCATGTTAGTGAGAATAGCTACGCAGATCTATAAGTCCAGACACTGTCTGATGCCGCTTGGGGCAGTCTAATGTTAATATTATGCTGCAAAGTCAATATACCTCCATTAGTACATATACACCCCTTCACTCATCTGTTCCTCTCCACTCATCTTTTATCTCATTTTTCTTCACTCTCTCGCAATGCCACAGAGCCCCTTCTGCACTGTATAAGTTTCACCCCTCTCTCTTCTGTTCACACACACAGTCCTACTTACAAACATGCTGGTCACTCACATTCGTTCGCCCATTAGTCTCAAGTTTCAGCACTTCTGTGAGGAGGTCATTGATTTTGGCTTTTCTGTCACACTGCTTTAAGTGAGTAACAGACAGCAGTGCTGTGATTGGTCTGCGTACGAGTATGTGTGTGGCCACATATTGAAACACCTTGGAGACAGTGGGGTTATCAAAGTATCAATTTGTGGCTAAAGTTGGTGGATATAGTTGGTGTCTTATTTTGGAACACCAATGTATTCTGTGTATTTAACATCCCAAAAATGTGTTAAAATGTAGGCTGCTAGGTTGACACTTTGCTGGCAATTACATATTTGTGTTGTGCACTTTTTATTTACAATAGACTATTTTGCACACTGTAAATTGATATGGTTTTAGCCAATCATTATTTTGTACCTAATTACACAGCATTGGTATGTTCATTTGATTACTCTCTTCCAAGTGTTAGCTGAACTACTTTCTTTTAGTTGGTCCAAACTTGATTATACTTAAACTTGTATTAACTAATAATTAATAACTAATATAAAACATATATTAGTCTGTTATATATAAGTTGTGTATGTTGCCAGTTTTTAGACAATGAAGTGTTTTTGTAAACTGACACCCGAACTCCCTGGATACTCCAAACACATTTTGCTTTTCAACCTCTCCACTTTCACACACACGTGCATGTACCAGATAACTTGACATCTGACAAAAAAAACACCTCCTTTTCTCATTCTGTCTCTGTGTCTCACTCTTCTGCTTCACCGATCCTCTTTTCCAAAAGGCCCATTGTCCACTAACTCCCATTCAATCTCTTTAAGCACTAAGCGTGGCCCAGGCCACAGAAGTCTACTAAATTAGTAGATCAATAAGCTATCTGAAACTCTTTAGGGGGTATTGAAAGGCCCTGCTCTCTTCTCTGGTTGCTCATCCTAACGAATAGGATGTTGTTTATGTTGTAATGTGCTGTGTCATGGAGTTCTTGTTACAAGTGTCCCCCTGGACCACTGGCCACTTCAGGGACCGTCTCTCTCAAATTCAAATTCATTCGAATTATTAGCATGAAATACTTTTGTGCATATTGAAAAACCATTGCAAATTAAAAAAATATGTTATTTTTATTATTGTTAGTGGGGGCTTCATTGCCCACCACATTACAAGCTGCAGCAAGATGATTATTGTAATTAAGTCACTCATTGTGTTTGGTAGAAATTTACTATAAACAATCTGTGACAGATAATGTAGCTGATCAATGAGACCAGTGATATATACTGGATGTGCTTATTCTGTTTCTCTTCTGTTGTGTATGTGATGGGACATTAATTTGCAAGCACGTCTTTCATTAACAACTTCTTCAAGTATTTTGAAGTAAAAGTGTACTTTTCATGTAAAATTACTGTTTAAGGGAGTGTTTTTGCAGTGAATGAAGAGTCCCTGATGATTTTCGGTGATTATATACATGCTCTTCTGTGGGTACCTGCATATTTTTGTCTTTCTGTTTATATGACCTGATGGTGGTCGCATAGATATTTGACTTAACTGTCTCTGATTTTTATATCGGACAGAAATTAGATTTTCAGCTACACTGTACTCTCTGCTTAGATCAAAATAGCATTTTGCTCGGCCTTGAGGAGACCCCCATCCCCATATTTTTTGTGTAATAGATATTGTTGCATAATTTCCTAATATTCTATAGCACACTCAAGTAAGCCAAGAACTTGTCGCCCTCCCGAACATCAGTCCTCTTCGGCACTTTTGCTGTTTGGATTTTTCCTGGAATTTAAAAACCTGTTTTGAATCAGTATGACACAATATAATGTTTTAGGTTACACTGTGTTCTTCTCACCTACATCTCTTTGTTTTGTCTTATCTTTTAACACCCCCAGCCCACACCCCCTCAACACATTAGGGGCCCTTTGACGCTGCAGTGAGTGAACTTTCCCTCAGGGCAGAGACGTGACCTCCACTCTCTGTGGAACTCCTGCAAACACACACTGTTCAACAAAGTCCCTGTTGTCTTCCTCATATCTCACTGACTTCAACTTTAGACAGTGGTTTTTATGGACCAAACATTCCCCCAGTAGTGTAAACATGCATTTGAATTCAAATATGGGGAACGTGTTTACATGTTACATTTAATTGTTTTATATTCTAAGACTAATCAATATGTTAAAGGGTGGTGTCTGATAATAATCGATAAAATCTTACTCTTATGTATTTTAAAAACTCTTTACTAAAACAGACATTGTTTGTTATATATAGGTTATATAGACTGTAGATGCATGTAGGGTGTAATACATGAATACATACATATAGCCCTGAGAGACACCCTAGAGACCATTGTCTCAGGCGCTGTGATGAGGGAGGGCCCACTAAACTATCCTACCTTGTAAAAAATGGTAACAGGCAGTTACCAATTATTAATCTCATTAGTTGCTGTAATCTAATGTAGTCAGATTGATACAATCAATATATATATAGTCTATACATATTCACATTTATTATTATTGTGCATATGAATTGCAGAATTGGTATTGGCAAAGTTAAATAAAACGTTAACCTACCCAAAGATCAAGGATGTAGTCTTTGCAAAACAAAAGAGCAGAAGGACTGTGTGCTTGGAAGATTCAGGCTTCACATCTCGGATCTCGAGGCATCAAAGTTTTCTGGCGTTTTTTCTTCTGGTTGCCCATGACGACGACCTCTGTTAGAAAACTGAGAAAGGTCTTGAGGTCAAAGTACTTGGAGGACCCCCAGCTACATAGGCCATGTTCTAATCAGGCAGAAAAGTGTACACACACACACACACACACACACACACATACACAGAGTAAGTGGACCAGTGTGTACAGATGTACATAGACGCAGCCACTACCCCCAGCTGAGACAACTTGACCCAAAACTGTGCAGAACAATTTGGACCTCTTAATAGTGAATAGCTATCCACACTTTGCAGAGTTCATAGTATTTAAGCAGATTCATGAGGTAGGAAGAGTTCTCAGTGAACATCAGTCAGTGATGGGCTGTGACAAGGCATTAGGTAGAGAATAGTACACACGCTATTTCTCTCGCTTTCTTTTATACACACACACAAACACAGACATGCGGGCAATCACACTAACACTGATATACCTGTTTTGAAATTTTGACTTCACTTTTGATTGTCTTTAAGAATTTTAAATGTTTTATTTTTATGGCACAAACAAATTTAGCTTGAAATGTTTAGCTTATTATAATTTAATAATTTTCAAAAAGTCGTTTGAATAGTAACAATATTAATCCTCAGGCTTTTGTTAATGAAAGTGTTTATTAGATGAATTTTTCCCGCTGAAGGTTCCATTCGGTTCTGTTTGTTGAGTGACTACATAATCACCTTTAAATGGTCAACCACACCTCTTCCTGTATCGGCTGTCAATCACGCAGACAGCGTGTCTGCTTCCAGAGCTCAGGTGCCTCGTGGGCTGCTGTTGTCATGCACAAGCATCAGAGCACTTGGAAATGTGAGCGTCTCTGGCGGCCGACTGGAGGCCACTTTAGGAGATGCTATCTCCAGGACCCAAACACCCTGACACACTCAACTAATGCACACACATCTTCACACGGATGCTGACACACTTGTGTACTGTATTTGGCTGACAGGGAAGTTGCACAATAATCAACACTCAAGTGTGATGCTGGTTTGGGCATCATTTCTATAGAGGAACAGCAGGCCAAATTTTTGTGAATATTGTATGTTAACACATAAGTTTCTCACATTTTATCTGTTATAGGTATATAGGATTTACATAATGGCTTTTGAGAAACTTTAATATTAACATTTATATAATGGAGATTATCCTGCCATTTAAGAGGATTAATGGATTATGTTTCAGACATACTTTAAATATATATATATATATATATATATATATATATATATATATATATATATATATATATATATATATATATATATTTATGTGTGTGTGTGTGTGTGTGTGTGTGTGTGTGTGTGTGTACACATACATAAATAACCGCAGAATGACAATGTGTGACTTGTGAAACCTAAATCCTTTTATTCTACAGTTGACAGTGCCATCAATCAATGCTATGTATGGGGCATCTATAACCCTGAAGTGACTGATACCTCTAAACCTGTACATATGGCATGTTTGTGTTGTGGCCTCTTTGATCAGGCTTTGGTTTTAATGGATTTTTCTCCTCTTGGCCATGGCACTGATAGAAATATATAGGGGGTGTGGGGAGAGGACAGGGATATAAAGTGGAGGGGTGGAAGGTCATTTGAACCTTGTGGTTTTGGAGCAAAGTGCAGGACGACAGAAGGTGTTCTCCCTGTTTTGAGACATCGCTCTCTCACACAGAGACAGGAAGTCTGCTCACCCCCCTCCCATTTATATACGCAGACACTAGACCATTAACAGGTCCCATGCGTTAATGGGCTGCATTGTAGCGATAGATGGGATGCAGTTAGATATCCAATACTGAAATCACAGTGATTAGCTTGCCACCCCAGAGCCAATTATAGTCTCTCCTATACGCTGCTTAACCGGCCTAAACTGAAGCTTGAAGAAAGAGTGGAGCATTACTGCTTTGGCACTTTGGCCCTAAGGCTCCAAGGGTTTGGTTACTTCAGGGATCTATGGAGAAACACTTATGTGTATTAGACTATAAGACTGACAGCAGTGGGAAAAGATGTGTCTATTGATCTAGCTGAAAAGTTTGTTGTAATGATGTTTTGACTGAGCCTGTACAGTTTAAATGGATGCACAGGGTAATTTTTTGTTCTCACACTACTAACCCTAATGGTTGGGAAATCCCTTACTAACTGAAATACGTTGATCAGGATCAAATATTAAATATAAGCAATAAAGCAGACCTGTAACCCATCATAAGATAAATACAATGTTCAGATGTTTTCAATAGTTGATTATTGTTGTTACATCACTGAACTTAAATATTAAGTAATTTATTGAGTTTTTACACTGTTTAAATAAAGCTACATTTATTTTTATGTCACCAATCCTAATAACGTCTGTACCCATGTAAAATGAAATAGTTGTATCAACTTTCTGTTTTATTTGGTACATTTTAATGTAATTTTGTACTGTACTGTTTTTGTACTTTTTTCAACTTTGCATTTCGTTTTGCAGTGTGGGCAGATGTTTCCGTGAGAGTTCAGAAGTGCTCATATGAACATTTATTCAATTACAAAGGCACAACATGTTTTTATTTTCTTTAGAATAATTTAACTTTATCTGTTTAAATATCCAGAATAATGTAGCCTTATATATTTCGATGTATATATGTCGAGTTTAAAGAATTAAAAATAATTAAACTGAATCTAATGATCCTTTCGTGTAAACGTATGGATTATCCTCCAGCGTTTTCAGTATTGTTTACACACAACTAATTTACAGCCATTATATAGCTAAGCAAATATCCCACAGGCTTCCCTGTCTATATCCTTGAATTCCCTATACAAAAACCTGTTTCAAGCCTTTAAAACCTTTAATATTTACTTTTCCCAGTAGTAGGCAGGTGGTTATTGGTTATTAGACAGTATAGGGCTAGTATAGACAGATATGATCCCTGCAGACGAGTAAACCCGGCGGCTGAAAGACTTAATTTAGGTCAAGAATTGTTGTTTGGTAGAAGCGAAGAATTGGACCCAGATCACAACAGACTCTTTGGTTTCAGTCTCTGGAAACTGTACCGTGGCTTAACATGACCTCAGTGGTAACAGGAACGAGCAATTTATTAATGACAAAATCATGTACTTTTCAGAGTACAGTCCAAACACAGTACAGTCCAAAGCATCACCAGATTTGAACTTTATCAGTGTTGTTCTAGGCCACAAATGAAGATATATTTGACGCAGTTAGTTTACATTAATGTTTTAATTAAACATTACTTTAAGCTTGTCTATTGTAAAACTATTAAACAGTCATGCATGAGTCAAGTTTATCGCTGTTATTGAAATGAAATGAAACATTTGAGACCACCCCGGTTTGCAAACTCTAATAATCCAAAAAAGAAAATCAGAAATCTAGAACTTTCTAGGGATTTTATCATGTTGCATCCAAAGCTGTGGACCTTTGAGTTTTTTTCCAAGTAATAGGCTTAGTCCTGGGAATTTTCTTTGTTTTCCGGTGAGGTTTTGTTGGCCTGTCATAAGTACTTCCTACATAACAGGCAAATAATAAGGTATTTAATCAGCACTGAGGCTGACCTAGTTTGATATTCACAAGCAACACAATACCAACAAAGGCTGAAACTTTCTTAAATGCACTAAAATTGACGAGGAAAACAAGAACAACAACAAGATACTTGGGCAAAAAAAGTCAGGACACAGAAGCTTTCCTTTAAAGCAAGTGTGAAACAGGAGATTTAATGATACTTAAAGACGTAAATAATCGCAGTGCGTAATTGGCCAGGTTACGCCGATATGGGATTAAAACAAGAAAATTAAAAAATGAATACACACAAAAACATGCGTTAAATGTAAAATAATACATTCACTTAAATATGTTGTAATTGCGCTCATTTAAAAATTAGAGGCCCCTTTAAAATACAGATGCATGCATTGATAATCAATCTTTGGCGAAGATGTGTTCATAATAATAATCATAATAATAATAATAATGATGTAAACCGTAAATTATATGTATGTATGTGTTGTAGTTCCCTGCCACACGAAGACAGGGTGACTGGCGTTGGCATTTCTGCCAGTAGTCAATGGCTGCTCATTTTGCTCTACAGAACTGGGTAATGTGCCAGGTGTCAGATATTTTTCAGTCAAATGTTTACAGCTTACAATAAATAAAATCGGGTTTGCATAGAAATATAAGACAGCTCCTTTTCACGGCCACGGCTCAACATCGTTCTCTGCAAAACACAAACAGACCGATATGCTCATACTTGTGTATTAAAAGGTGATTTGGCCGATGTTTTCGGCTTCACAATAGGAGCTACAAAAACTGCGTCCCTGTTATAAGGTTTAAGTCATATATCTCCATCAAACAGGCTGAAATACTTGCTGGCGTTTGAGAAATAAAAGTAAGGCGCGCTACCTCCAGGATACACGACCGGCAGGGGCATTGGAAGCATGCATCTTCCAAGCAGATTATTCTCTTTATATATAGCCGGGAGAGGTACCGTCTTTCCCATATCGCCGAAATCGCTATTCGGTCCCTCCAGTTCGGTGGACAGTTGCCTCTTTAATTTATTCCGTCGGTTCTGAAACCAGATTTTCACTTGAGTCTCGGTGAGCTGCAAGGAGGTCGCCAAGCACGCCCGCTCCGCGCTGCTCAGATAGCGTTTCATGTCAAACGTAGACTCCAGCTGGAAAATTTGTCTTTTGGAAAATATCGTGCGCGTTTTCTTCTTCGTCCCCAATTTACTCTTCTTGCCTCCGTTTTTCTGCCGCGCGTCGTCGCCGCTGTCCGTGCTCTCGACGCTTTTGCGCCCGTCCACGCTCGCATCTCCGTCTCGGTCGTCTTGATCTAAAAAGCAGGCAGACGCTTTTGATTTTCTTTACGGCACCACGTACATCGATGCATGCACAAGCAACAACTCTTATTTCTTACCCACGACGTGCCATCTTGCGTCCGAGCCTTTGCGCGCATCCTCGCTCTCTCCGGCTTGGTGCAGACGGCCATCCCGGCAGGCTGCGAGCGTCTTTGGGTGACAGCCGTCAAAGGTTCGGCTACTCGGCTTGGAGCTGAGGATGTTGTCAATGGTGAAAGTCAAAGAAGCGGGTCGACATGACGCGTCCTCTTTGCTCATATTCTCCGTTGGATGCGGGGTGCTGTCTCTCCGTATCTCTTTTGAGCCGTTTCATAAACTAACGTCTCGTTTGTCCGAGCACCATCGCTCCACGACGCGCAGTTCCGCCGCGTTTGCCCAGAATGTTAGTCCACTGACCGGAAGAGCCCCGGAGTCTCCATCGTCTATTGGCCACGACAATCAGACAGCGCGGCGGCCAATGGCAGAGGAGGGTGGGAGCTAAAACTCAGACCTGTCGTGACATCTGGCAAGCAAACTTTTAAGTGAGGAACGATGCTTACTGTTTTAATGAGCCCCGTTACGAATAGAAAGGCGATTTCTGGGCTTTTCAGAGTTTTTTAACCTTCTGGCTGCTTTAACTCGCTTGGTGCCGCTCATGAGGTGTTAATTCGAGAAGAAAGAGATGTCAAAGTGTGGCTCAGGCATGTACATTTAAGCCAGTTTAGTCGTTTTCCGTCAAACTTCCAATTCCTTTGTAGTTAAGTACAGCAGATGTATTATGAAGTTTATTTTACAGTATAGATACTGGAGACGCTTATTTAAAGCAGATTTCAGTCCACGTTGATCTGTTGGTTACAATTAAATCTTACCAATTGCATGCGGGTTATCCTACAATTCAATTAACAAAATTAAATGATCCTAAAACAATGGGGTAAAATCTTTACGAGTCTTTTGAAGCCATTCCGTCTAGTTGTAAATACTAACTTATAACTTTTAGTAGTCTTTTAGCAGTCATTGTTTTATTATTATTATTATTATTATTATTATTATTATTATTATATTTGGGTTATGCATTGCTTATGGATAAAGACATTTCAGTTATTCTTTTGAACGACTGTAATGATGCAATGGGCTGCATAATATAACTCCTTTTATAATTATTATAATTCTTTATATACTCTTTCTTTATATATAGCCTTTAATAATTTAGCTAAAATTAGGCTACGCCTACGGTGCATTGAAAAACACACATATGCCTGTAATTGTATGTGCACTTATCAGCGACGATGTGTTTAGATATTATGTAAATTATGTAAATAGTAAATGATGCATTTTTAGCATTGAGATTTTAGTATTAATCAAGCATATTAATACATGATACATATGTTGTTACCACAGGAATGAAGATTTTATTTCTCTCTGAAGTCTTGTAACAGTTGTTAAAGCTATTATGGTGTGTTAATAATAATAATAATAAAATAAGTTGAATGGTTTTATGATGTCTCTTCGTTAAACAATATTTTCCTGCTGTTTCTCATATATACGGTTTCTCATTTGTGAATTTTCCCTGAGGCTGACTATTGTGGATCAGGAGTAAATGGAGTAAACTCTACATATACTGTTCAACACTGTTGATTTTGTAAATGATGTTTTGATCTTTTATCAGTTTGGTTGTAGCAATAACTGACTGCAGATAAAAGAGTTAAACCACACCATTTGCCTTATGATAGTACTTTATACTCTTTTACTGCATTGTGCTATGAAAATTAATAGCTATTTTGTTCATTGGTTTACTCATTATCCAGTAAATACCCAAAATAATTAGGACAACATCAGGGTACTTGTGGAAATATATTCTATAAGATATTATATATAATATCTGCGTAAAATGAATGACTGGTGTTCACTTGACATCTCAGTGCACGTTCATCTTATGGGGATCTTAGAAACCTATCCACAGCCGAAATGCATACTTGCAATAACGTGATTCGTTTATTTTCCATACAAAGTATGTGAAAAAGTGACAAAATCGGTGTTTTGGAATAAAAATATATTTGCACAAAGCAGGTGTTGCCCTTATTTACACGTAGTCGAGGGCCCCCGTGCAATTGTGATAGACAACAGTGACAACAAACAAACAAACGTATGTATTAACATATGTATATGTACATATGTTTTAGTGATGTATAGTCATAGTGTTTTCTTTGTATGCAGCAGACATCCAACAAGCAATTTATTAGTTATTGCACCCCTCAAAATCATCAAAGATCGTCACCAGGCCTAATATTGTCAATATCTCAGTGGATCAGCTAAAGTCAGACGAGGCCTGTCATATGAGACGTCAGCAAATTCATCGAGTGAGCAAATGGATGGTTAACGGGATTCGAGAAGCCCATGATAGGTGGCGAGACTTGGGACGCGTTAAAACCGATGGTCGACACGGGTGCCGTTTTGTCGTGGTATAAGATGGGTACCCGTACTATCCGATGAGAGCTGTGGTTAAAACTAGCAGCCTCCAAATCTGCGGCCAGTTGTCTTTTCCATTTGTTTCGTCGGTTCTGGAACCAGATCTTCACCTGCGTCTCGGTCAGGTGCAGCGAGGCTGCGAGGCCTGCGCGCTCGGAGCTGCTCAGGTATCTCTTCATGTCGAAGGTCGCTTCCAGCTGGAAGATCTGACTCCTGCTGAACACGGTCCGGCTCTTTTTCTTGCGGCCGGAGGTGTGACCTGAAGGCCCGTCGAGGGGCTGCCGTGCTTCGGTCTCGTCGTCCAGGCACTCGCTCGTGTTCCCGTCCGCCGCTCCATCAAGAAGCTCCGCGGCTACAGAGTCCCTGTCGCTGGGGGAAGAGTGGCGATTGTCACCGGTACTGCGCGTCTGCTCTCTTGGACCTGTGATTAAAACGATGTTATATGAAACAAAAATGTATCTCAGTGTATGTGATTTCAGCGCAGTAAGCCTTTCTTCTCTCTAGCTTGTAGCATCTTTGGGCCCGTTCAGTTTCATGTATTAAAGCGTGTGCGTCTTTTTCACTGCCAACACTCTCCGTGTGGCTTTCGTAGCTTTAACTAGTTAACTAATTAGATTAGTTATGCACACACACTCCTTTAACAAGTTTGGGAAGTCTTTCATTGCTGCTCGACTGCTCTGAGAAACACTGGAGCTCCTTATGTTGGTTTCACCTAATTGGCCTTCAAGCTTATGGTGACCAGCAAGCATCATTATTGCCACTAATATTGGCGTTTAATTATTTACTTACGAAAATGAATCAATGAACCTTTCTCGCAAGGAAAGAGCAAGTCAGCCTGTTGTCTCACCTCTTATAAAGCGAAACATTTAAATCTCTGTTCATATAAAGCAAATTCCTCTGTTATTTTCTACTTAAATACGACTTTAGCTACGGACAGATGTAACAAACAAGTCCTTACTTACTCTCTGATGGTTCTGCAGCGTTTAATACGGAGGTTTGCCGTCCATACGACTCACACGACTCCGTCTTTAATCGTGTTTCTCTCCGATGCGCTCCGATCTCTCTTTTCCCGACGTCTCTCTTGCTCTCCCCGCCGCCGTCATCCTTCACGGCACTGGCGGGCGGCTCTGTCCTACAACTGCCAAGTAAATTCTCGATGAAAAACGACGAGCCACTGGAGGTGGGCGAAGCATGTCGTTGTGAGCTTTTCTCATGCATTTCTCTGGCAAAATGCACAGCAGTAGCCGGACGATCCGGTAACACTTTTACGCAGACGGCGAGGGATCCCTTCTCTCCAGGTTTCCCGGTTTAACCATCTTTTAAGCGCGATCAAATCCGCCGTAAGTCACGGACAGACGCGCAGCTGCAGCGGGGAAAAATCCTAACCAAGTCCTCACCAAAAGTTCAGCAAGCCCTGGACATGCTGCTGTTGGACGATCACAATAACACACGGGATTACTCATGCAAGGGTTTTACTGGCCTCCAGTTCGCCTTCGCTTCTGATCGTGCCTCGGGGTCGGTGGAAGCCCTTCACTGAAGGCTTTATGTGGGTCAATTAGTGCGCAAATCGTAGTACAGATAGTGGATCAGGACAGCTGGGGTCTCTCTGAAGCGGATGCTGCACCGTCTATTGGTCGGATGGGTCTCTACATCACACCGACGTTAAAGCACATTAAATACCACCGACACAGTCTTCCTTCGGGTATCCCACAATACTGTATTGGTTAGAGTATTATATTAAATGCAATCATATGTTTAATATTTTAACATCATAAACCTGGGTTTATTTGGACCTTATGGTCCGTTACGTACCATTTAGCCTTAATAGGATACGTTCAAGTTACTGATCCATGCAATTCGTTTTATATATTTTTGTACCCTTAACAATAAATGGTAATAAATACGTCCTGGCCTAATCACACCTATCAAATGCATTTTTTAACCTTGTTATCCTGCTTAAATGTGAGCCAGTTGTAGTTTTTTGGTTTTATTCTCTTGGTTTTTGTCTCTTCTCTGGTAAATCCCATGACATTTGCAAGTAAGCACGTTTCATGTATAATAATGACATGTTTTAACACAAGGATTGCAAGCCACAATACGCAAGAAATAATAATAATAACGCCTCTACAAAGCAAGAAACCATAAACCGAGCTTAAAAGGAGAAATTGTTTTGGGTAAATATGTTTTTCAGTTGTTAATATCTGAATGAATTTGGTTGATTACAAATAACTGATAATATGATTGAACTGAGTGCATTACGATGCACCAAAGTTATCATAAAGGGTTACATGAGTAGAAAAAACACTGAGGGTAGCAACTGCATGTTACCACACTTTAAAAAGTGAGTATTATAAAAATGACTTGCATTGGTATAACTTAATGTATTGAGGTTTGTTCAGTGATATTATTCAATATATTTTACTTGAACTTGTTTAAGAAAACTTGAGATTGAGAGTATCACTTAAAAATATATAGATTTGACAAAAGACAGTGTAACAAACACTAATAAATTGTGTTTTAATAAAGAAACACAAAATAATGAAATATACATTTTATACATTCGTTTTAAGGAACTAATTCGTTTTATGTAGCTGAGATATACCTGTGATAGCAGCTTAAATATTGCTTAATAATGGAAAATGGCTTCTGAGCTAAACAAAACCCTAACAAAACATATTTCTGTTGTCATAATTTAGCGAGGTCACACTTAAAATAGCGTAAAATTGTACCGCCTATAATTCATTTGCAAATGTTTTGCGTTAATAATTTGAATAATTTTCTTTAATACACAAAACTGCTGTTGGCACAATTATTTAGACAGTAAACACAAAGACAAAGACAAAAGTTGCTGTCTGTATTTGAAAAATAAGTACATATCGTGATTCCTTTGAGATTGTTTGTTTTAAATAATCTGCGATCTGTTTGCCAGCTAAATGTAAAAATAAATATTCCACCGAAATGATTATTCATGTGTTTGTATTGTTTTGTTTATAGAGACATTGTATGATTATTTTCTAACTTTATTGATTTATCCTGAAGCTGTAATCGTTGTTATGGCAGCATATTTTCCTTCTCTTTTGAAAACAAATATAGAGAAAAAAAATCACTGGTTGTGTAGCAATAGTTAAAAGTAGTTCATTTTCACCCTTTATCTGTAACCAGCTTTAGCAAAGGCAAGTGAAGTAAATGATACTCCTCTCTGTCTCTGTTTGTATTTCTGTGTTTTTAATTTTTGTCATACATTTTTCGCCTAAAATGACAATACTAGTCCTGTCAAAGCAGAAAATGTAGTTTTACAAAGCCTAGATTAAAAAGGCTGAAGGTTTTGTAGCAGGTAATAGGTTCAGCCAGAGTTTTGGTGTGTTCTGCAACAGTCAGCCAAAGCAACTAATCATGGACACTTACTGTTATCATACGGTCTTAAAGTTTCAAAATCCTTATAATGATGCTTGTCAAATAAAAAAAAACAAATCTTGAGTGTTCTCTGCTGCCATTGATAACCCAATGACTGAGGTTTTAATGTGATTCACTTTCTTTTCCATCCCTATTCTTAATCTTCGACAGAGACAGAATGGGAGAGATTATTTAGCTCATATTACTGTGTGTACTTCAGCAGTCTCTCTGATATGGCACCCAGTTCGACCCCCTGTATGTGCGGACAGACAGCCCCTGCCCTCATGGGCATGTAACCCCACTGATCTTTATCCAGACTGGCATGGCCTTTTCACATTGCTGACCAGTGTTCAGACCTTTAATGCGCTCCCTCTCTCTCTTTTACTTTTTCTCTCTCAAAACACATTATTCTCTTCCATTTTTTTAACTACCCTTTGCCCTCTTTGTCTTTCTTTATGTCACAATTCTTTCCTTTCACATGGATTCATCCCTCCCCCAGTTTGTCTTCTGTTTGCATGTTGGTATTCTCTTAATACACATCAAAAGACTTATCCAATGTGTCTTAACAGCAGTACTATGGTATAACGGTTTCCTCCTGGATAAAGAAAACCAGGTCAAAAGATCAGAATCATGTGAGAAGAGATAAAGGTATATTTCCTCTGCACTTCTTGGCCTCATCTGTTTGTTAAGCTCCTTGTGTCTTCTGTTGTGATAGCTCAGTCTAAGCTCTCTTCAGGGGCATATAATACTTTATGAGTAGAGAGAATTAAAAGACAGATGAGCACATGACCCAGTTCAACTTGATTCTCTCTCAACCTGTCACCCAGTGGCATCTTGGGTCACAGGGAGAAAGACAGAGAAACAGTGACTGTGGATGCTTTATCACTGTGTAATTGTCACTTTGACGGCTCTAGTAATGCATTATGCAGGTGATTATAACTACATAGTGGTTCCTTCTACTCTATCCACAATTGCAGGTGGCAGTCAAACAGTGGCCTGTGTAAATTCAATGTACATTTTGTGAACACAGGCACTCTATCAATACGCATAAACTGTTGTTTTAGACATCAACCTTCGAGTCATTTATGTTACTCTGCTTTCTAGTGCGTAACACACTCTAGGCTGTTGAGTGTCTTAGTATAACCATGTGACATGAGGTGTGTGTGTTCACCAGCCCTGAATAATACAACCTCTGTGGTACAAGGTGTACCAGCTTCTATTGACTGCAGTAACTGCAGTCAACATCCCAGCACAGACCTTGAGATGCGAGAATAAAGGCAGGTAAGTTTCTGTCTTGGTTCCACACAAACCTTCAGTACAGTGGCCCTTTGTATGTACTACAATTCACTGGATGCCTTACCACCAAGCATCAAAGCTAGAACTGCTCAATAAACTGTAGAATTTGTTTTTAAATAAAAAATATGGTGCAATTAATAGTTTTTTGTCAGTTCACTGGTATTATTCTGCACTGGGGGGGGGGTGGTATGCGTGATGTTTGTGTGCTGACATAGGTTCAGTTTTGCTGTTTTCCATAAGACAGTAGCCGGGTCCAGGCTCGCCCTGCTATCCTAGCGTTGCAGAGACCCTTCATTTGACCCATTAAGCTCTGCATTGACATCAGACACATTTAAGGTCCAGGCTTCTGCCGTCACTCTTTAGTGGTGCGGTCAGCCCGAATGCCCTCGTGGTCTCTGTGGTCTGGATCAGGGCTGAGTCACCACCGTGAAATTGCTCTTGATATATGGGCGGAGGCATGGCTGAAGTTTTGCTGCAGTCTGTGTTATTGACTTGCCTTTGTGGTTAATACAGCATCAGCTTGCAATTTTCTAAACCAGAGAGTTGAAGAGGAACCTGGGCCACAAAGCAGGACACACCAGAAATTCAGGCTTTATTGGAATGATAAAGCACAAATCATTGTGCCGATTAAATGATCATACCTCATGGGGATAAGTAATTGGAAATCATGTTTGTATTTTACTTGAGAAATGTGTGTGGCTTTTTGTTGTTTGGTGAAAAAGTACTCTTTTCATTTTTCCAAATAAATAAAAGTGCACTTGCCTTAAGTCATAAATAGTTTTAAACATTTTCACCATCACATCTAATCAGTCTTTTAAGGCATTAGTATATTAATCCATTGTTCATCTGCATTTGTTTTTAGTTGGAGGCACTTTCTTTTGTGATTCAATAAGATGTCACGTATTAGGAATTGTGTGCTGGAGGCATGTTACTCATGGAGTCATTGTTCTAGTTTATGCCATTTATCTTCATCATTCTTCTTTGGTTTGTATGTGTGTATCAGTATATATAAGGTTAGTCGGGTGAACTGCAATATATTTAAATTATTTACTGTTACCTTAATTTAATAATACACAATAACCGTAAAACAAACACACTGTGTACTGTATAGGTCAGGCAACCTAAACATGCTTCATAGTAACTAACTTATAGTATCTAATCTAACAAGTCTAATAAATAATTTAATTTGACAATCAACTTTACTACATTATATTGAGGTGTCATGGTGGCCGCCATTAAATTGCTGAAACATTGATTATATATTGATTAAGCAATTAAATGAAAAAGTTATTAAAGTTAAAAATGATTGCAAATAAACCACAAAGTGGTAAAATGAGGTCAAGCATCATTTGTTTTGTAGGTGCCGCTTGGTTTGATATTTGTTATGTTGTGAAATTCATGAAATATTTTAAGTGTGGTTTAGGAGTCCACATTTTTTAGCCACTGTAGATATATGTATGTAGTTGCATTAGTTGCATTAAATAAAAGCATGTGCTAAAGAAATACTTATATACCTAATACTAAATAAACTACTACATAAATAGTAGTGCATAAATATAAAGGGTAGTATTTTTTTATTCCACACTGTATTTTTTCAACAAAAGTAAAACTTACTAACTCCTAATAAAACATTATTATAGTAGAACATATTTTTCTATAGAGGAACATAAATCAAGAATTTGTTCTTGCAAGAATTGCAAGAATTTTATAATTCATTTAGCTTGGCTGAAAATGTCAGTTAATTTTCTTTATCAGCTGGAGGTTTTTAATGAAGAATGCCTGTTTAACCTCTTCATGCTGCGTTGGCCTGTCAACCCTGACTCGTCATGCTAATACGAGAGGTGAAATGTTTTTAAATGCAGTTTTATGCAGATCAAACTACAAACTCCATCTGCTCAAAAGCTCAATAAAGTGATACAAAGAGTTAAAGAATAAAGCAATTTGGTAAAAATGAATACAAGAGAAATTGCGTAGTTAGAAGTTTAAATCAACCTTTACATTTAAGACATTTCTTAAATTGTGAAATTATTTTGTTTATAAAGTTTAAAATATTTACAATCGGAACAGTCATTTCCAAAAAATGGCCTAAATATAGTGAAATAGTAGTTTCACATTTGAAGTGGTGTCTTACTATTTGAAAGCCTCATAAATTAGCCAAATTATAATTATTATTTATAAATATGTCAACAGGTTTGCATGAGTGTTAGGTTCACTGGTAGGGTTAAGTATAGGGTATAGTAAATATCATAGTTGTAGTATGAACATTTTTAGAGGTTCTTACAAATATATACAAAGCATGGGCACTCGTATGTGGTTTACCTGTATAATGACATTAACCCTTTCTGGGTCCTCAAAAAACAAATGCGTTGTCATTTTTCATGTTTAAATTCAATATCATCTTAAGCTCAGACTCTGATTTCTCATCAGAGTTCATCTTCTCCACTGACTCTCTTTCTTCTGACAATTAACCGGTTGATGCACGGAGCGATGCAGTACACGCTTTACTGAGCTCCTGCTGGATGGTTAGATTGCGTGAGAAACGGAGAGCGAGAGCGAGGACTCCGGGGTTGTGATTGCAAAGCAGTGCCTGTGTAAGCAAGCTGCCCTCAAGGTTTTATCTGCAGCTCTTATGGCTAATTACCTTATAACAATTTACCACTCAACAACACATTCTCATGAGCACATGACACGATCAACACAATCAACATTCTTTGACAGACTTGAGTTCTCCAAGCATGTTATTTAGAGTCATTGCACCATGATCATACTCTTAAGTTCTATAGTGGAACTCTTTGTGCCTTCCAAACATGTCACTGTGCCGAAATGTATGCATGGAGGCTATGAAAAGTTGGATTAACTGGTCACATCACTGGCTTTGAGGTTTCCAAGACCAGGGCTGGAGCTGAGGCTGAACGATCGGTATTGACTAATACTTAACATCTTTCTTTAGAAGAAAAATGAACCACTTGTCAAGAGGGATCCTCTTTCAGCTGCCAAGGTTCAAACTAATGGGCAACTTTATTCGAAAAGACAGACGAAACAACATTACCTCACTCTATTAGGGAGCTTATGGTGAATCAGTATAATTTAAATAGAGAGAGCCATTCATCCCTCCATCTCTGCTTCTTGGGGATGGATTGCTCATGCCTGGCCAGGCTGGCTGTGGTAATTGGTGAGCCTGTTTTGGGGAGTGGTGATTAAAGATGGATGTGGGGAGCGGAGGCAGGACTTGGTTAACAGAAAGCGACAGGAAAGATGAAAGGCGGTGGTATTAATGCATTGCCCAGAGGAGAGGAGCCTGGCCCAGAGACGCTTGTTTTTCAGCCTGTTTGTCACGCAAGTTTCCTGCCCCACCCAGCTCGGACACTAAGAGGCCACTCCCTCTTGCTCTCGCTCTCTCTGCACAAAATCTCTGCCGTTTGCTCTTTCTTGTCTTTTTCTCGTTTCTTCTATACTCTGTGCTGCCTGCCTCTCTTTATAAATATTATATACACATCTGCCTACTATAGCTCTCTCTACATATTATCTATCTGTCTATCTATCTCTCTTTATATACATATTGATGTACTTTACTTGGTCTGTATGTTTGTTATTGTGTGTCTATATGTCACATTCACCTCGTCAGTGCTTGAATCTAGTGCCTTCACTTGATCTGCTTCTTTCTGTCACAAATCTTTGACAGTGACTGGTGCCTTTTGTAAAAAGAAAATCTTGTTTTGTCCTCTTCTCTGTCCAGTTCAAGCAGTTTAGACAACTGCCCATTTAAAGGTGCTTGTAATTTCCAGCAAGCCCTACTTTTTTTTTAGAACGGTAAAATGTTACTAAAATAAAACGGGTACATGAGGCTTGTAAGACGCTTTTATGAACAAATATAACAGAAAAGGTCTGATACTCCCATTGTAACCCTTTCAAGGGTTTAATTATTTCATTTTGTGCAGAAAATGCTGATATATAAACCAGCATTGCTAAACCTAATGTGAAGCTCAGTGGTAACGTGTTCCTGTGATAAATAAATATAACAAAATAAAGAAAATGTGAACAGAAAAATTACATCAAAAATAATAGAACAACAATTATGATAGCAATACATTGTTGCCCTATCTTACTAAAGCATATTTGCAAGTAGTAAAATTAAAATTGTAATTATAAGTGTAATGTTTTAATTATAATTTTATCTGAATCAGGATTATTATTATTTTCAAAATTAATATTTTTATTTCTTTAAAAATATTCCGTGAAATAATTTGTTGTATAATGATTTGGTCAGTGATGTAACTTTTGCCTTATACCAACAAATTCTATTTAGAAACACCACATATTTCTGTTCATATACCCTCCTAATATTATAAGAAAGTTTCATAAGATGAATGTAATAGCTGTTCTGTAAATTTTGTTTGTTATTATTGTTTGTTGTTTGTGATTACCATGAAATGTGGATGAGGGGCTCAGAGATGAAGGTGAGGAAATCTCCCATTGTTTCTGCAAACTAATAAAACTAATTTTGTTGTTGTAAATTATTTGATGTATATTTATAGGTTTGGAAAATGTAGATTATTGTTTTCATTGAATCAGTTTTAGAAAGCGGAAGTAAATGTGTGCATGAGTCTTATTTTTTTAACACAGTTATGGAAATTTTTGTTTGGAGGGTTTGATTTTATTTTAGAAAGCAGCGAGACCAAAAACCAGTATTGACAGAGGAATTCAAACATTAAAAATATCTACTTTGCTAATAGTAAGAAGTAAGCATTTAGACATATTTTCAAAATGTCTGTATGTGTATTGTGTAATAAAATGTATAATTTACTTTATAAAAGTTTGTTAACTGATGTGTTTGATCTTGTAATTACTGGAGGTTGCTTTTAATTGTGTTCATGGTTTTGTACATCATTAGTAAAATTATTTTAGCCATAAGTGTTTCCAAGCTGTTAAGATGCATATTTAAAAAACAATATGCAAAACACCCAGCAATGTTTTAGGTCAATGCTGTTTGTACTTGCATACATATGCAAGTACATGTTAAAAATTAATTTTTATGTTAAATTAGTTCATCTAGGTCTAGGTCTATCTTTGTCTATTATAACATTATTTGGTTTATGTTTACAGTAAAATCTTTTTCTGCATAAAGATACATACTTTTTGATTTCACATATTTGTGACTGAGCGGAAGTTTCACCCTTTTACTCTAAACCCAGTTACGACATGTATTAAATGTTGTAGTTGCATTGTGCTGTGTTGACCAGCAGATGGCAGAAAAGCTCTTCCAAACGAGCTTGACCGTCCTCGTTATCCTTATCGTACCCTGAACAGCTAATAGTGCTTTTCTGTTTCATATCCAAAGGTGAAAAACTTCAGAAAACAATGTGAAATGATGCTAAAATAGATTTAACGCACATTTTTGTATTTCCATTCACGAACGAAAGTCTTTTACAGATTTGATGCTTCGCTCCTGTTTAAAGGATTTCAATTCCTTTATAGACGTAAAAGTCCTTCAAAGCTGCGCAGGTTTCATGCATAAAAGTTGTGGACTTTTCTGCACCTGTGGTATAAAAATATAAAATATGTCGATTTGTCATTCCCACCTCTATACATTAAATACAGATCAGATTCTTCATCCAGAATCAACAGCAGATCATTAACTGGCGTTTATTCTCTACATCCTAAAAGGGTGGCGCTGTTGCCCAAACAAATTTTCGTAATATAAATTCATGTTCATGCAAAAAAAAGATGGAGCAGCATTTAGTGCTCCGTAACAAAATTCTGGTCAATTTATTTAATAGCTTTGTGGACAAACATGTTTTTCTCCTGTTAGGTGGCCTGGTCTTACATCACCTGCCAATCAAATGTAATTTATTAAACCAGAGACAATCTGAAAAACAGACAGGATTTTTTAAGAGTCTGAGAAATAAAAAAATGATATTGAAAACAACAAACAACTGTCAAGATATGTCTTGCAGTAATATACGTCAGCCAATCAAAAACCAGGCCTGGATGCATAGCTGCTGACTTTCATGTGAGTCTGCTTATAGCTCACATAATAAGCAGGTATACTTAATCAATCAACACACACCCATGCCGAATAAGCTATGAGAGCTAAAGTCATTATACCCAGTAAAAAATCCTAGCCAAGCAGCCGTACCTCACGTTGGTATTATACTGTATGACTGATATTGTTCAGTGTTAACTTCTGTAAAACCTTTTGAAGCTGCACTGTGAAAAAACTCGGTGTATGGGCCTCCATTTTTGATGTGCCTCTTTCATCACTTTCTGTTGAGTCATTTGTTGTCTAGATGTAGTCAGACCTCCATGCTCACAAGAACAGACACAGCAGATGGAAAGACTTAGTCTCACACTTAGGTAAATCATAGAGTCCTGAATGCACAAATGCCAGGTGCTGCTCACCACATTACCCTCTTAAGTCATTTATTACTCCTCTATCCCACCAAGAAGGGGTATCGGTTTTATTTAGGAGGGTTATCAGTCACTTTGTCAAGTGGACATGGCAGGGCAGCAGATCCAGTAATTTATAAGCTTTTCACCCAACATGGCCTTATTAAATCCTTATTGAATCAGGACACCAGTATCTAGGGAGCAGGACTATTTGATTTTCTCATATGAGAATAATAAACAGGTTTTTATGTCAGGGTACTAAAGAGATTGTTGATTTCCAAAATACAATAAACTCATGCAGTTACACACATCCTAAGTGTACAGATGATTATTGTAAGTTTTTTTTTAAGTTTTTTTATTTTAAGTTGATTTTGAGTTCCTTGTTGGCCACTGGGTTCAATCAAGTTCAGTCCACAACAATAGAGTGCAATTAAACAATTTTTGATAATTATTGCCATCCTAGACAACAAAATCCATTTAATTAGGGAACTGGTAATATTATATTGGTTGGAAGGGTCTGACATTCAACAAGAGACAGAAAAGGGCCCAGCTTTCCGAAGTTCAATAAAACCATTATTTAAGTAATTTTCTTTTAATGCAATCACTGCAGATTTTATTTGACTAGAACTGATGCTTCATCAAACCCGTTATTATAAAGACTGTCGGACTGTCTCTTGACTGCAGCCTCTGTCTGTCTCTTTGTTTGAGTCTCTACATGAACGTGAACAAAATCACTTTCGGCTCAATTAGATTGAAACAGAATTTGAGATGAAATGGAAAGTACAGGGTATTCAAGACTGCTAATTAAAAAGAAAGTGAGCGAATGAGTGAGAGAGAGAGTAATGTATAGAATTTGTACAAATCCTGAAATAATTAAAATAACATATGGATTGAATGTATAAACTCAGACTCAGACAGTTTTTTAATTGTACAGTATATTTTAAAACAGAGCCTCCCACATTTACATTTAAACAGCCTCGTATTCAAAGATTATTAAAGCTCTTAAACTTTTTTAAAGGTTTATGTCTTTTGTTCATTGTTAAATGTTGCCAGCTATTGTGAAGCCCATAAGAGAATCACAGTGTATGAGGATAAATACAGCAGATTCTTTTATGTTAAGAGTTTCAATTACTTGCAAGATCTCAAGTGTTTGACTTTCACCACTGAGGACAATATTCTGCTGCTGGCTCGCAAAAGCGCTGTTAAATCGTTTTGATTTTTAAAAATGAACAGGACATTGCGGATTCTCTCAGAAACTTATGAGAGACTCACTGAGGTGGGGAAACTTTGCAGGTTGCTATCTGTCAGTCGATGGGAATGATTTATTGACATCACAGCAGATGAAAGAAAAGACTCAGGAATGTGTGAAGTGATGGATCGGCTGGTTGCCATGGAGATAGACCTCCAAAATTTCTTCAGGTCTGTCTTTTTGAACCAGAGACCAGATTATATGTATGAAATTTCAGTGTTATGTTTCCTGACCCAAACTGTTTTGTGTCCAGAATGGGGGCCACTGGCAAGGTTGTTGTGCTTAATAAACAAATAACCAAAAAAGTATTATGTTTAATCCTGAGGTTGCCTAAAAGGTGCTGGTAAACAAACCCTTTAAAATAGGATGTGACAGAAGGACTGTCCTCACAATTTGTCGACTGTAAATTGCATCTGTAAATTGATCATTTATTTGTATTAAGCGTCGCACACCCATTAGATTTTGTGAATATGTGCTGATTATCAGTGCTAATGGAAACAGAATTTGGATTTGTTGTCCTGCTATCTGGGCTTTGCAAGTGTATGCATGTGTGTCACTGGAATTACAATAAATTAGGGCTAATTGGGTTTAAGTCTTAACTTCTGCATGTTGAGGCTGTTGGGCAATCTGAAAACTTTTGGACCTGGATTATAACAGACATTTTTAGACAGCAATTCACTTTTGTCTGTATATAACTGCTGATTTGGTTTTCAAAGCTACAAAACACACATTTAGTGTTAGAATGTTTTGCCATTTATAGTCGCATTCTGCCTCCTTCATTTCTCATGGAAAGTGAGGAGGTTAAATTTGGAGCAAATGGAGGCTTACTTGAGCCTGTTACTGTTTATTTTTCGTTTGGGGAAAAAGGTCCAGTAAACTTAACAATGTCTCAGACTGTCCTCAGATTTGCAAGATTTAATTCAATTTAATTCCAATTTATATATGTGTAGCATTTTTTTACAACATTGCATTGTTTCAAAGCAGCTTTACATATAATGAAGAGAAAAAAGTGTAGCAGTTGTTATTGAATTGAGAACTCGACATGTTACTTTTCAACTGTATATTCTTTGTTTTTACAAGAAGAAAGTGTTAGACCTTAAGAGCTCAAAGCCCCAATTTGTACTGTATGATTTTGCTGATTCTGGAGAACTACAGATCTATAGAACTGTTATAGAAATGAAGAGATGTATACTGTATGTGAGCACCGATAAAATCCTGAAGCAGCTACAGGCTTTAAATGATTTTTCCTCCTTTTTAATTCTTGTAGGGCAGCATAGATAGAATAAATAATGCACATTTCCTGATCTCTCCCGGTTTCACAATTCTGGGATACGTCAGGTATGGATGCAGTCCACGGATTTAACAGATTCAATTGATTTACATATAAGAGACTTTCAGTTCTGTAACCATGATTACTTCAACAGTCAGCTCTGATGTCCTCCAAATCTATAAAATATAAAGGTTTCAGTTACTTGTTCATGTATTTGTATGGATTATAATTACAATTCAATAGGCAACACTAACAAAAAAGGATTGCTTTGTATTATGAACATGACACCATGGTCATGCCATAATGGAGTCCCTTGGCTAACAATGTACATACCATATAAATATTGTAATTATTCAGTATCATGATGCATGTTAAAATAGGCCTACCATCACTGGCATATCTTTTTAGTGACATATACAAAATAACAGAATTTGTTATATAGTGACGGTTTCATTATAGTGAATGTATTTGATGTAGTAGGACTCAAAATTGAAAAGGCTGGTATGTTAGCCACCCACAAAACCACTCGATGTAATAGCCAAGGTTTCTAAAACTTAAATCCTCTGACCCAATGTATATGCTGTTGTCTGTATGTTTGTGTTCTGCCCTCTACAGTGTTGGATAGTGTGAATCTATAGTGTTTTAGTTGAGTTGCTGTGGATAAGAGAGTGCAGCCGAACGATTTCCTATTGCTTCCGTTTCAGCACTTTTTACTTAAGCCTGTCAAATCCCTCAGATTTGTACAGTATCTTTACAGCTTTTGATGTCTTTCAACATCAAGAGACAAACCTGTTTTTCCCCGGATACAGAAACAGCTGTATAGACAGTAATTGTTTTTGTTTTGTGTTGTGTTATTCTGCATGATTTTTGGACACTGGTTTATCATTATTTAGCCTTCATCTCAATGAGGAAATACAGAGTGTTAAAAAAGCTGTGAGTTCATTCTTTTAGCCTGTTTGTAAAACATGATATTGTGTGGGAGAGATATTATTGGGGATATTTTGTTACTTAAAGTGCATTTGTGAACTGAAATACAGTATTTGCCATAAGGAGATGAAAATCAAGCCATTCCTATTTCTCACTGACCATCTGGGCAAACAATTGGACCCACCGTTGCCATGGTAACAGAATACTTTGACAAGTTGCCCCCTGTGTAGATAGATAGTTGCAATAATATTTAATGTGCGACTGATATAATCCTTATAGTTAATTCCTTTAGTCAGATAATACTATTGCCACCTGTATAACACTATAGGTCGAATTGCATGGGGCTTCAATTCACAATACTGAGTAGCACTTGATGCAGAGCCGAATTCTCACTCAGAATCCACCTACTCTGAATTGGCAGCATTCAAACTCATAACAGTAATGGCTGTTTTATTTGTGTGTGTGTGTGTGTGTTTTGTCATAAATTGAAATAGTTCACTTGAGGACTGTGGACCTCTATCACATAAATGGCTGAGAAAACAAGGTCTTCTCTCATAGGAAGACTAATGAAAATTGCTATAAAACCAGCTGGTTTCACTCATTAAAACGGTCCTGAGAGTTGTCCTGCTATTCTGCCTGTTGGTTGTGGCTCTGTCTGGGGTAATAGGTGCTGAACTGATTATTTTTACTAGTATCAGCCTGTATGTTCTTGGAATTTGCTGTTTCCTGTTTGTTTGTACAAACTTAATCAAAATGTAAAATCATTTAATTTGGAAAGCCATGCAACCTTTTATATCAGAATAAAAAATTGGCAATTGGTCCTGTTTACAAAAAGGCCAATTCACTGCTAACATGTTGTCAGCAAGTACTAGTACAAATCGCCACATAACCACTATTTTCCCACCCACAATAACACCTACTAATTGATTTTTTCAGAGGGTTTTTCCATTTTTTAAGTCTTGTAAAGTTTATGGCTTGTCTCTGACATTATCTTGCACATATACAGACTGAGAGTTGTTATAAAAATGGTAGTAGAGAAAATGCTAGTTATGTACCTTCCTCAAAAACAGTAATGCTTTCTCCACACTCCACTGAACCACAAATTCCCAACACTGCACTGCCAGAAATGCCTTTTAGAAACCCAGAAATGTGATAATAAATATAGTTTCAGGCTCAGACAAGTACAAAACAGAAATACGTTTACAAAAGATACTTTCTCTGAAAAATCCGAAGACCTTGTAATTTTGCAATTTGTCATGTTTTCAGGTAAAACTGTTTTGTTTGAAATATGTATATTTTTACTGGAAAACAAGATGAAGATACCGATTAGGAATGTGGTTTTTGTCAGGGCCACATACTCTTAATAAAATTGATGGAAATTGATTTCTTACCAGTTGATGCGTGGGTGAATTGATGGGAGTTTACCCTGCTGAATCAATGGTTTTCTTTGTCCAATACTCTTAGGTGTGGAAGAAATGATGGAATTTTGTAGTTGAGATATGGAAGAGGAAGAGAGTGTTTGTGTTTGTTAAGGGGGATGATGTGTGTGTGTAGGGGGAAATGTTCAACTCACCTGAAGCATTGAGGGGAAGGTACTGCCTTTCATTCCAAGATCTCTGAGAAGTTCTTTTGATCTTTCTCTCTCTTTCCTTTCTGTGATGACCTTGCTGAGACTCTTTTATCACTTACTGGCTTTGATAATATTTTACATTCTTCCCAAAAGCCAGTTTCTAATAATACATCCATCAGGTTTAAAATGCCATGCTGACACATAATTATAACAAATTACAAGCTTCTGACTGGGCGAGATATTAGTTGCAATTTCATTATCAATTTTGAGCTAACATTGTGGTCTAAATAAAATGCTTTTACATCCTCTTTGTGAGCAACTGGAATTAAGTCATTTATAAACAAGTCACAACATTTAAATGACCCTGTTTAGGACAGCCAATTGGACGGTACACAGATGTGTTGTCTGTATTCTGTTATATTCCTTTGCATACACAGTTACAGCTTGTTCAATGACAGTATAGTATGTATGCTGTGGATTTTTAACCACAAATCCTTTAATAGCATGGCTGGTTTTCACTCTTTGCTCTTGAAACTCAATCCCTTGAGAGAATCAGCACTAAATGATCTTTTGAAAGGTGAAATGTCCTCATAAAGCTAAATAAAGCAGTGTAAATGAACAACCATGTGTAACCGAAGCACCATTAAGTCTAAATGCATTGAAGTACCTGAGCATGGCCTTCTTTAGATAAACACTGTCCATTAAACATAGTCGATTTATATTATTATCAAAGAAGAGCATTTAACAAAGGTTTGAATTATTTTGATGGGATGGGAGCATACACACACACATCTTTGTGAGGACATTCATTGACACAGTAGAATCTGTAGCCCCTTACCCTAACCTTAACCATCCCAACTAGCTTCTAACCTTAACCCTAAAACCAAGTCTTAACCCTCAAACAGCCCTTTAAATGGGTGTCAGAAATTGAGGACCAACCAAAATGTCCTCACTTTACCCTCTTTGTCCTCCGATAGTATAACTGGTCACACTTGTCCTCACAAAGATAGATGTACAAGTAAACACAAACAGCAAATACAACAACTTTTGCATGGCCCAAATCTGTCAGATCACAGAGGTTCTCAACTTCTGTTTTAATTACACCTACAGGAATTAAGCAGGAATGAGTTCAGCAAGAAATTCACACTCGTTTCTGTTTAAAGAAATCTTCAGGAACACATCACAGCTTGAACCCTCATGAGGAGTAATCAAAATGATTCAAGATTGCCATTTAGCTGCAAGACGTTTTACTTTTTCTTTTAACTTTTAATTTTTAAAATTTCTGTCAGGGTGGAAAAACTTTGAATGGTCAGGCCATGCAGTAGCACACTTTTATTATATTGCTAGTGTGTGGGATAGCTTTAATTGTTTAATTGAGTTAAATGTCAAGCTTTTTAATGGCTTCAATAAACGCAGAAATGAACAGAGATGTTATCAGACTAACTGGAGCCAGGTGGTCATTTTATAAGAAGCTGATATATCACTATTTGCTCACAGCATTGGCTGCAATTGGCTATGGTGTCCAGTACAATATAGGTATTTATAGAGACAGTCAGTGTTTTCATAATCATGTTAACGGATGTTAAAGGAGTCGATCTTAACCATGTATTTAGTAATACTTAACAACCAGATTATCTTACATTAAAAACAAAATTTGATTGTTTTAGATTTACTTTATGTAGATTCATTTGAGATTAGCGGTACAGACAGACAAAATGAAAACACATTCAGCTACAAATAAAAACGAATAAAAACCTTTTAAGCCCTTAATCCAAACTTGTTCAAATCTGAAGTCTTTGCTGTTTTATTAAAATTCTTTTTTAAAAGAAATGGTTGAAATGATGAGAGATAAATGATCTTTATGAGCAGGATAGCCTGCGTGAGTCCAGAGGAACATTTGAACATGTCACAATGAGTGTTGAAGAGGGTAAAATTGAATCAGCTCTCTGCTAAGCTAATTGCAGGTGGCCCCTGCCGTGACATTGTGGTTCCCTTATTTCCCGTCTCTGGTCCAAGAAAGACATTAAGCCTGTGGGCGCGGGGCAGAAACAGAGCCCATCTTCAAAGCGGCTGCCACAGACACTGCCAGGATGGGCTCACAAATAGATAAGAATACGGGCACAGCAGTAAGCATGAAAGAGTCTAACTCACTTACAAAATTCTCTGCAACTCATCCTAATGCATTTACAGACCTGCTGACAAATACTACCAGACAGGGGTCTGATTTAGGTGTACAGCATGTCTGAATACCTGAAGCGTCTTCGAGGGGTCTTTAACCAAGGGTCTTTAACCAGGATCCTGTGATGCATAATATCTAACACAGTGTTGCATTTTAAGAAAGGCCCTAGAATAAAACATATAGTGGTATGTAATTAAATTTAATTTATGATGCTTACATTCTTCAGTGATACATATCATTTTACATTTTTAAATATTTAGCCAAACATTAACATTCGTAACTTAAAAGGGTATTTTTGTTTAATGCATAGTTTCTTTTTCACAAAGCAGTTTGAGATCAAACAGTTACTGTTAGTCCCTCTATAGACTCTTGGCATATACATATATATACTTCAACACACTAAAAGAGGACTGGTGGGTTCTGCTGTTCCATTTACACTCACAGTAATTGAATATTAATATTAATATTAATCAATCAGTTCAATCAATTTGTCTGTGCGTATCACTCTTAGTGTCCGAGCTCAGTGTTTATTTCAGGCTACAATAAAATCTCTGTGACTGTAATTAATCAGCGTTTAGTAAAAGTGATTGGGGCAATATGACACCATCCTCAGAAGCCAATAAACTAAACTCTGTAATGACTGAATGCTGTTATATATTATAGTGATTGTATTACAAGGTCATCTTGTCAGTAGCTCTTTGTCTGTAAACAGCACAATAGGAACTTATCTTGAATTTAGTCAATTCAGCAATTACGTCCTGAAATGCAAATGTCGTAACCAAAACGCTGTCTTTTTTATTTTTTTTTTTTTTTTTTTTTTTTTTTTTTTTTTTTTTTCATGTGCAAATTAAAAAAACCCTATGGTTTGAAAATCATTAATGTTGCTTATATGTCTATGTGGTGTATTAAATATGCTTTAGACACCATTTTCTATGTCACAAACATGTAGCCAATCAAGTCAAAGTGTGGAATGAGTGGATTAGGTAGTCCGAGCTGATTTGACTGAGTGGCAAGGCCTAATTTGCATATTTATGGTCCACATGTACTTAATGACGCAGGGGTGTAGCGTTACATTCAAGTTATTATAAGGCATAAAGAAATTCTTTTCACAGGAATAAACGTGCCAACGTGCAGCCCACGTGAAAATCAACATTAATTGGTAGACAAAGTTTGTATTCAGTATATTATTAATAACAAATGCTTATGAAACACTGGTCTTTTATCATATCGCTTTTGTCTCAGAGTCTGTGTTAAATCAACCCCTTCTAACTCTGCTTTATTAAAATCTTCTGTCTGAAATACCTGGGTTTGACAAAAACTGGATGAGTATGGTCAGATGCGTCAGCTATAGATCAATTTAATAGCTGGTTGGTGACGCAAATAAGCGATGACTGGACTGAATGAGCCTTGTATGTTTTTATCACAGAAGAATGACGCAGTTCTTTGATTTGCACATACTGTATTATACATTTATACTGTAGCAAAAGAGTGACACATATTGCAGAGGTCCAAGTGGTGGTGTGCCTTTAAATCATGCAATTTTACAATAGAATGTGAAATCTGTTACTGTATACTATTCCTAGGTGCCAAGATTTTCTTCGCCACATACAGTCTGTAGAGGCGCTCAGTAGAGGTCTTTTAGACTGGCTATTGTCACTTCATACCGGTCCAGACATGTAACTGTACAAAAATATGACTGTGATGAAGACCATTCGTGATTCAAGTGGCTGAGGTATGTACACAGGTAAGTACACACTCTCTGACTGCTATAGAAATGCATTGTTTGAAGCATGCTGGGATATCTGGAGCCATAACACTTGCAATCTGTCACATGTTATGTTCAGTCTCTTATATGCAGCTGAAAACGTTTACCGAAACACTCTCTCTAGCTTTGTTTTACAAGGACAGTCATTTACCTCCCTCCATTCCAGGCTCGTGCCTCAGTACGCTCAAATGTCTCACTCTTCTCCACGACCAACATCTTGTTCTGAGTTTCTTCTAATGTGACACTTCAGTCAGGAAATGATGTCTGAAAATACCCCTTCCACTCAGGCTTGGCACACACATGTATGCTCGTATGGGGGTTTCCAATGTGTGCACCAGGCATTGTGTTGGAATAAGCACCTTTGTTGATGTTGTGGGAGCAAATATGGTCTTTTTTAAAAAAAAATGATATTCCCACAGACTAATTAGAACAGAGTAGGTTCACATACACTCACTTACATACGTGGTTTATGGGACTCTCCATAAGCATAATGATTTTAATATTGAGCTAATCAAACTTTATATCCACTTCCCCCAACCCCACTCCTAAGCCCCACTTTTACAAAAAACTCTTGGCATTTTCAACAAAAATAAACACACTATTTAGTATGTTTTTTTTAAGCCATGCGTCCTCCTAAACCATGTTTAAATTGTTATACATGTCATTAAACACATTTGTGTCCTTGTAAAACATATACTAGTACACACACACACACACACATAATGTAACGCCCAATTTTATTCATTTACACATCTCCTACAACTTCTCACAGGGACACCAGACTCAGTGTTACTCGAATGTGTTGTGCAGCACTTTGTTGTGGGATCTCTTTACAAACCATCAAACGTCATGCAAAAGATCTCTTTTCCCCCCAGATCGTTCTCTGAAAAATCTGATTATTTCTCACTCAGACTGTCTCAGATTGCTCTATCAGTTTCTTACGTAACAACTCCTCAGATTTGATTAGACTGAATTTTAGCCATTGTCCTTGATCTTCTTTCCTCACAAGGGTCTGCTGATGGGATAGAGGGACGTCAATGCAGTGGCCTTTTGGTTGGACCGCTGTCCTGTTCCGTGTATTTCCATCTCCTCTGGGAGGCAAGGAAGTCATTATCCCACTTTATCTAACTACATGAAATTAAAGGGGAAGGATATCATGTTTTGGGGGCGTAATGTCAAATAGGAAATTAAGTACGTATGAAGTGCATCATTTCTCCAACCCACGTGATAATATGTCTGCCACAACAAGAGCCAGTGACCGAACTTATTGACCTGCAAAGTATTTCCCCACTTTTCTTTCATTATATGTCAGACTAAACTTAAAACACAAGTCACTGTATTTATGATTGTGTCTGATCTCTGAAAAGGGTTGGGGCAGAAGCCAAAGAAATGGGCCTAAATAAATCAATTGTAACTGTTTCGCCCTGTTCCCGAACTTATCCTATACAACTAAAGGATTATGGGTAAGCATGCTGCTTAGTCTTTTGTAATGATTACGGCTACAGAGGGACTGAGTTGAAAGATAGATAGATAGAAAAATATATTTCATCCTAGTGAGAGAGAGGCAGTTAAGGAGGGCATGTAAAAATACTGTCCAATTTTTTTTTTCCCTGCTATTTGTTTCAAACTAATGCATGAGCCGTAGGATGGCAGGGTATCTTTCAGCCAAAGAAATTTGTAATAACTTGGAATTACGTTTCAGTTTCAATACTGAAAGTCATAAAACATCTTTACATTTCTATAAATTGAATTTCTTAACATGTCTTGGTTCTTTCTTATGGATGTGTTTGCTTGATATAATTTTGGTAAAACCACAAACATTATGGGAATGTTGTTCAGCATGGCAGAAAACAAAGATCTCTGTTGCGAAGGTAGTGCGCTTGTACATCTGTCTGTGCCATTGTATGGAACGTGTGTCCTGAGGCAAAACCTGCATAAAATGAGGTTGTAAAACATCCCTTTTATATACCCACCAACAGAGCATGTAACGTTGTGTCTTACCATACAAGCGTGTGAATTGTGATCAGAGCATATATAAAGACTTCAAATGGTACTTTCCAAGCCAATTCCGCCCCCAAAAATCCAACAATAACAACTCTGTCAATTTGCTTACACATAATTCTTTGTGTCACTGATCATGGATCATCTCTAACAATTTAAAGCTCAAACGCCCACTATCGCTTCTTGCACGATCAGTGACTCTCTCTCCTGTAGTGTTTGTGAGGCACGTTTCGTTAAAGGTTCTGAGCTACACGTTGACATGGATCAGCGTTAGATACCCACTGCTGACTAATGAGGTGAAGAAATTAGCAGGAGGCGGGAATGATTTTAGATTGCACGCTGTCATGTGTGCTGAAAGAGAGAGAAAAAGGGAGGACGGACCAAGCAGTTCTCACTTACAAAGCCTTCCTGAGGTTTTTCGATGTCACGAGAAGCATTTATCATGCATGACTTTAGTAAGACGCTTGCAGTAGATCAATATTCATCAATATTTATTGTAAAACATGGGTAGTTCTTTTAAAGTCTGCTAATAACTGTTTTGGATGTATATATTCTTCAACATTAAGGATTTATGTGGACAATAACATCAGTGCTTGTTAGAGCATTTCTTTGTCTCTCAAGAAAGTTTGTTATCCACTAAGATTCCCAAATGCATGTGTAAACATGTTTTAACATTTTCACCTCGTTGTTTTCTTTCTGAAGTGGAAAGAATCTGATTTTTCAGTATGTAAATTTTGCTATTGTAGACCTGCCTGAGATGTCATCGGTTAGAAAAACGAGTATTGAATTTTTGCAAGAAAGTAGACAAATACAAGAATTCACATACTAGCACACACTTCAGTTCCATTTAATTCTTAAAAAAAATCTCTAATTGGATGTGGTGGCTGAGAGGAAGGAGCATGTAAAGTATGCATGATACAAATTTATCATGACGTTTTAAAGCAACAGGGAAAAACCACCATCAAACCATCAGAAGACTAACAGTTACTGTCCCAGATATTTTTATTATGATGTAAAATCAGTTGGTTTCTTTACAGAGGTTTTGTAAATTTAGCAACATAATGTGAATGTAATGAGAATGTGTGCTTTCAAAGCATCTTCTCTTCTGTTCTCTGCTAAACCCAGAGGTGCTAGTATTGCTTCAGGAGATATACATTTCCCTGTTTAATTCCCAATCAACAGCCAATTAAATTCTTGCAGTCAATTTTAGCTAATTTATATGCAGCTTGTTGCATATGCACTCTCAGATGAGTCCTCGGTTAATGTGTGTACATATCTGCCATACCTACATTCATGAAGCCTTTGTATCTCTGCGCTGAGGTCTCTGTGTTGAGATTTCTGTGTCTGACTGTTTGTTATTTTCAAAAAAATTCTCAAATCTGCTTTAGGAGATTGAGATAATGAACATGTGCACCTGCTGTCCGCAAAATTGTTTTAAGCAGTCATCAAGTCTGTCATTATGTCTGTAGAGCCTCTGAAAGCAGCAGTATGGAGGATGAGTAACTGTTTGAAAGCTTTATTCTGTAATCTCTCTCTCTCGTTCTCTGAGGTATTCATGGTAATATTTGGATTGAAAATGCCTTTTAAAGGCTCATTCACGCACACACACACCTGTGAGGTTTCTTTTCAATCACACATACACGCTTATATAAAAAAAGGGCTGCTTTATCCATGCTTTATCCAGTCTCTTTATGTCTTGAATCATATTTTTGGTGTGCCAGGTGCTTTGGCAGTAAAGAAAGGGAAAAAATGATTCCCTCCCCCATTGTGGCCTCCCACCACATCATATCCTCCATTTTGTGAAATCCACTTTTTTGTATAGGATGTACAGCACAAGCTGAAAACTTACTAGTGCTGCTTAGTAAGGCAAATAATTCCAATACTTTACAACCCTGTAACACAACTTATCCTACACAATTTGTGCTACACACCTTAGTATACTTCGAATCCATGTACTGGACGATTTGAGAGGTTTCCTATTACTTTATTAAATAATCAGACTGGACATTTTCTCCTAAAGGAATAAAACGGGCAAAAAAAACCATACACTTGCATTAAAAGAGAGACCTAAGCACACCCAGGACACCTTGGAAACTATCCAGAAAACACTAGCATTGTAATGCAATAGCAGAACATTTCACGATCCACATAGCAACTCCCTGGCAACCATCCAGTACAACTTAGCATCATGGCCACTTGTTTAAGTGTTAGTTTATCTTTCTGCTTATTGAGCATTTTCTGATTGGATGTTTCTCTACTGTATGTCTGTAATGAATCAATTAATAATATAGTCTGTGAGAGGACTGCAAATCTCATGCCATGAGTCAGAGTATTTAGGTTTTTTCTATCCTTCTGAATACTATGAATCAGTCAAGTTTGTGACAATACAATTGATCGGTTGTCTCTATAGCAACAATCAGGCCACGTTCACTTGGCTTGGGTCGACTGCTTCAAGTAATGTTCTGCGAGTGATGTCATCACTTGTTTGATTTGCAGATTATGAAATGACTTGATATGCTATATGACTAGCATATTGTTTATTTGTTGTATTGATTAAAATGCTCATTTCAGAAAAGACGGCCAATAAAATATTTATATTATGTTGCACATAGTGATGACCAGACCTTGATTCTTTTGTATTAGCTAAGATTGACTTTAGCCATAAGGTGGAAGCAGGTGATTTGCATTATAAAGATTATTAAAATAATGCATTACTGCTGAATCATTAATCTAGATTTTATTTAGCTTTACTGAACGATGAAAGCAAAGACTGAAATATCACCCCAAAATGAAGGAGTGAGGCTGTATAAAGTTAATCCTTTTAGACTCTCTGACATATGGCAGTCATAATCGGTAACCAGGGTGGCAGAAATGCTTTGGGCTCAGTGTACTCATTGCCAGCACAGCTACAGGTAAAGGCAGAATCCCATCAGTCACGTTGGTCAAAGCCTTTTTCCCTCTGATCCTCCTAGTGCCGGAACTACACCAACGTTAGCAGAGCACCAAAGGCAAAGCAATTATTCATTCATTTTTTGTCTTCCTTTACTTTTCCCTTTCATATTTTCATTTCCTTTATTTTATTCAGATAACACAGTAGAAATAAAAATGCAAAATGTTTGCACTTAGCTGTACTTTAAATGGTCTGTTTTGTGATGTTTACCATGTAATATAATAAAGCAAAGTAAGAACAGCAAATCCTTCACTGTTAAATGTGTTTATAATGTGCTTGTAGTGTAATATGAGGTATTTTGCATCTAACATGCCAGATTTAAACATCCCAAAGTATGCCCACCCCTCCTTTTCAATAAAGCTTGTAGAGATGTCAAGGTAACCTGTTCAGAAATACTGATGGTGAAACAAATTATCATTTTTATTTCCTTTTTCAAGTTGCAAAACATAAAATGCTCACAGAGGTAAAGATGAATTTATAACATTTTAAAACTCCAAGTGTGGCAAACTTCATTTAGCTTTCACATCACTCTGGTTCAAGTGGCCCTCAAGATCAAAATCATTTTGTGAGGCGATTGCTTCAGATACATTCTTTATGATCTGAACGACAGTCGTTCTCGCTCGTATTTTTTATTATATTTTTTATTATATTATAATTGATATGCAGGACTCAAGGGGTTCTCCACTGTTTCAATGAAATGTATGTCCAGAACCACATTTATATAAAGTTAAATTTAATAAAATTTACACACCAAATAATTGTAGGTATACAGAATAAAACTAAGTATATTGTGGTGCCAAATTCAGAGTATGATTAGGGTTAGGGGTGGGCTTTAGAGATATGGGACCAATCAGGCGGTAACTACCTCATCATATCAGTGAGCAGAGTAAGAATCTAGAGGGGAATCTGAATTCAGCTTATATAATTATGCATATTGCATATTATGTGTTTTATTGAAATCATAATTTCCCTTCCAAAACCAATTAAGCACACAGGGAGTTATATTCTTGTGTTTATGAAAAAACAATTAAACATAATCCACAGATTTCGGTTGCTTTTGGAAATTAAACTAGAGATTTCAATATGACACAGTATGTGTATAGTATTCTGTGTTTTCTCTTTACAGAGTAACAATGCTGTGCTGTTTGCTACACTGCACAGAAATCTGAGGCAAGTTGACGCGGTAGTCACATATGTCAAATAAATTACTGGCAACAGTCTAGGACAATTAGAAACTATTAGTTTTAACTCTATCTTTATTTTGTCTGTTCTGAGCTCTTGTACCCGCAGAATGACAAAACCTCAAAACATTGTTTATTAATAAGCAGCCATTTCTAATTATGATAAGACTCTAGAGACAGGAAGGGTGAAAATAAAGCTGGTAGTCTTTTAAAATACTTTCACAGTAGTAAGTGACTCCAAGAGAATAACAATCAGTTTATTTGTTCAGTTTTGTTCGATCGTCAGCTGTGCTTGTAGTGACCTGCCAGTCATTTTGTAGATATCACAAGTATATGAGATAGAAAAGGAGAGAAGCCCAACGTCCATCAAAGCAGATGTTCCATAATATACAAAACCAACCAAACAATTAAACAAAAATAATAAGCAAAAATCTTCTGCCCGTATAAATTTACAACAGCTTCATATATTATACTGGATTTCGGGAGACAAATGGGAGACATTAGACAAGCACAGCCACAAAGCTTATTTAGATTAGAATATGATAAATAAATCCTGCAGATAAATAAATTCATTTTCATTTCTCATCATTGAAAACCACTAACAGTTTCTTGTAAGTCTAATCCAGTTAATCACTCTTCGTAACTCTTTATGGCATATTATATGTTAAGAGAGCAGCAGTACAGTGATTCATTTCACTGAAGGACAGTTAAGAACAGTTTGTAACACAGAGCCCTGCTCAGTCAGGAACTTGCACCCTCGAGAAGAACTACGCAGTACCCAACAACATCAGGGCAACGTTCTCATCTGTCATTTTCTGTCAACCTTCGGAGAGGGTTGCCTAACCAAGGATGTCCGTTTTTCCTCCTTTTCGTTTGTGTCACCATAGAAAAAGGAAACGGCTTTCATGTTACATAGCTCTCCAGTCACAATGAGACAAGCCATATGTGCAAAGTCATCATAAAAAATGTCCCCTGATAACTTAGGAGTGCCTGCAGCCATCATAAAGATAAGCTTGTTTCCTCTAATGCAGCACAGTATTACCGAGTTCAGGTGGGTCTTTTCTGGAGCATGTTCAGCTTTCCACCCACGTGACCATCATCTGTTGTCCTCAAAGAGAAAACATTGCACAACAAAGTAGGAAAAATATAATTGTCACTGTTGTGTACAGATTGTCAATGCAATGATTGCTTTTTTTGTCATGTCAACCACCTGTTAATGGCAACTAGCTGCCGTTGTGCTCTAAAAAGACCTTTTCCAGGACTTGCACAGGATCTTTTGAAAAGCTCGTCGGAAGTCCTGGTTGAAGATGGTGTAGATTACAGGGTTGAGGGAACTGTTGCAGTAACCAATCCAGAAGAAAAACTTAAACAGGGTTTCGTCGATGGCGCAGGGTTCCCGGCAGATCCCATATAGGCTATAGCTGAAGAAAAATGGAAACCAGCATACCACAAACACGCCCATCACCACAGCCAGAACAAAGGTGAATCGTTTCTCTCGTGCCTGTGAGATCTTTTTCCTGGAAATGGTATTTCTCCTCTTCCTGCGGGAGGAGAACAAGTCCAGAGACTTGCTGCTGGCACGGGACTTACGGCTGGAATGCTTGGAACAGGAGCTGTTCTTGCGGCTGGAACGTCGATCTTTTCTTGTGGATGCCGTCTCGTTCTGCATCCGCTTGGCCTTCTCGTCGGATGAGCTGCTGTCTTCCAGCTCAGCATCTGGGTCGTCCTCGCCCGGTTTGCGTTCTCCAGGTGAGGAGCAGTGCCCGTTTTCTCGCCTCGAGTCCTCCCGGCTCAACCCATTCTCCAGCCGAGGCGTCCCTGAACCCCCATCTGTATCACGGCGCTTCTCAGACATATTTCGGGTTCTCGTCTTCGCCACCTGGTAGATTCGGATGTAAACGAGGATCATGATGACGCACGGGGCAAAGAATGACCCGATGGTGGAGTAGAGAATGTACCACGTGTGGTCGTTCAGCTGGCACTGCGATTCATCCTTGTTATTCCGGTCCATGGAAATGAGTGGTGGGAAAGAGATAACAGCTGCGATCAGCCAGACCACCACGATCATGCCCTTCACCCTGCAAGGTGTCCGCTTTAGGTTATACTCGACTGCCTGTGTTACAGACCAGTACCTGTCCAGACTTATGGCACACAGGTGAACAATAGACGACGTGCAGAACAGAACATCTAACGCTAAATAGATATCACACCAAACTTTCCCAAAAAACCAGTAGCCCATTAATTCATTAGCCAGAGAGAAGGGCATTATCAGGGTGGCCACCAGAATATCTGCACTGGCCAGAGACACAAGAAATAGGTTTTGTGGTGGCTTCAGCGCTCGGCTTGTCAAAACGGCGATTACAACCAGCACATTCCCCACTATAGTAAACAAGATGATAAAGCTCACCAGCCCTGCGAGCCCTATAATGGTGGTCAGAGAATACCGACTTGTAGTATTCCCAGTGGATGTATAATTAGTGTCAACGGAGCTGTCCACTTGGTTTGAGAAGCTCAAGTTTTCCATATTGATTGGGAAGGTTCTCAGTTCTTCAATCAATCCTTCGTGTCCTCACAGCGATGCTTGCTGTATAACCTGTAATGTCACTGTAAGTTAATAGTAGTTTTTTCTCAGCTCCTGCTTACCTTTTATTACAGTTTTAATCCCGTTCGCGTCTTTACGCGTCTCAATCCCACGTACGAATCATCGGATGGCGAGATGGTTTTGTAAAGAGAGATCCATCCCGTTATGAGTTTGTAGTAATCATCACCTCCATACGGCGTCTGGTACATCCGCAAGACCCGATCTTTCAGGTCCTTTCACGGGCGTCTGTCTGAGCATCCTGGTGCTTCTCTCCACCGACCGAAACGCGTCCTGCCCGCCCGGGGCTCGACTATCCATGTGCTGGCAACATTAAACCGACGGAGCGCCGCCCCGCCCCTGGACAATCACACTACTAATACACCCTAAAACCCTTTACCATTACTTTGTACGCAAGATAACGTATCGTATCGCTTAATATGCGTTTTAACATTACATCTTAAGGTCTCTGAAAAGTGCTTGGAGACCCAAACACTAGTGCGTAAAATGTGATCCGGGCGATCCGGTCTTTTGTTTAAGAGTCGGGATAACGGGGCTGTGAATTGTGAAGAAACTATCGTGTCGGGATTTGTGCTCGCTGGATGTCACTGTTGTAACATATCGTTTCCACATTATCTTGCAAAACCGTGTCGATGGCACGATGGGTAACCTTGTTGGTTCGGGTGTGCTGAAAAATGTCATGCTCATGAGGAGCAGGAGGTCTCCAAGTAAAATTTTTAAAAAACTGCTTTCTCATATTTCCCATCACTAAAAGATAACATGCATTAAGAGAAAGGGACAGATTTCTTCCTAATGAAAGAATAAAGCAATATGGTAATGGGGTTTGCTTATCATGTTGGTGCTCATCTCCAAGTGAAATAAGACTGCTGATGGAAAATGAGTTTTGCTCATTTCACAGTACATAGTGATACGGTGAGCAGTCTGTGTGAGTCTGTTGTAGCTGTCACAGGTCTGCTGTATTAAGTTAAGTGTGCACTGAGCTCTTGCATGTGCGACAGACAGTGTCCATAAATTGTGACATATCACGCTGAATTGCAAACAGCACTCAGGGGCCAAATAACAAACTTGTTACAGAAGCCAAACGCTTGCACAGAAATAGCGAGAGAAGGATAGCAAAAGTGCAGTTTATTACTAAAGCAAACACTGATGCCATTAATAAATGGTTATAATAACCACTGAGCTGGTGGTGACATTTAATTCTTTTTAAATGGCCGAGTGCTTATCTTTTGGTCTTCTGTTTAATAGAGAAACTACAGAAATGCAAAACAACACCTGTGGTCTAGTCTTTCTGTAGAACAATAATGGTAGTAATTGTCTGGGTAATGTCAGGTTCTCGGTATGTATTTTCTCTGGTGGCTTTGTCTATTTCTGGAAGTCCTTTTCTCACGGGTACCTCAGCTGGAAATGTGAGAGAGTGCAGTTTTGACTGTACTTGAGAGAGCCAAATTATTTTGAAAATGTCTTCAAATATAGGTACAATATGTTGGAAGTATTTGAAGGGCCCTTGTTATTTGACATTTTTATAAAATCAGCCAAATAATATTTTAATTTTCCAATATTTTTATATTTTTTTTATCAACAGGTTTCTGTGAGGGTTAGGAGTAGAAAATATCATCACCATCACCTCTTTAAAGTATGTCATCACTATTATAGTTAAATCGTGTGTGTATATTGTATGTTTGTGTGTACTTAAACAGTTTAAGCCCGTGTGTACGATGCATGTGTGATTTCGTGACCTGTCTGGCATCGGTGTGTTTGTTTCCTCTTGTTCTGCATCCGCTGTGGGTTCATATGTGTAGGTGGGTTTGTGGGCGAGCCTGCAATTCATGACAATACTGTTCAGAACAGCAGAAGTTGACCCTCAGGCTCTGCTCTTCTCAAAGCTGATTTGTATTGAGTCTTCCTGTCTTGTGATCATTAAAGGTTCCCCTTGGGCCACACTTGTGTCTGTTTAATTGAAGTGTGTATGTGAGTGATCCACATCATTACCTTGAGGTGAGCTCCGTTCTGTCCTTTCCTTCCTCATTCTGCGTTTTATTCACACGTAACTAATTCAAATGCTAAATGATGTCAAGCGAACCAGTGCCTTTAGCACGATATGCATTCACATCCTTAAGCATACAGACCTTAATTATGCTGTAAGCAGGATTTCCAGACATATTCATAGTAAATAAGCAGCCGTGTTCTGTGGTTAGACCAGGTCAGTTTAGGATTGATATTATACGTTTTTGATATTTACACTTTCATTTGTTACAATTATATTAGAAATTATATACAGTTTCCCATATTTTGCAGTGATATATTCCCCATATTTTCCCATATTTTGTAGTCCTACAACACACGGTATAGCCCAAACAGAGATCTTATCTCACCATCTTCAAGTCAGTCTGAGATTACATGAAGAGACAGAAACGAAAAAACGAGACAGCCTAAAGCCATAGTAACTGTGGCAACATCTCTGAAATGTTTGTAACAGACTGTCCTTGCCATAGTCACCTTTAAATGTTTATTGCGCAGAGTGCAAAAGACATAAGGACAGTGAGAATGGTAAATAGAAACAGTACCTGGGTTTTAAGGGGAAAGAGAGACTTGTCTGTGGATTGATTGAAGGATTGTGGGTAATCATTCCAGCAACACTGTGATTGATTGTCACAGTAAGTGATGACAGCTAAAACGGCACAAGTGTGTGTGTGTCCCATTCACAGGCCCACACAGTCAGACGCCATGAGGCATTATGTGGCAGGTTTAATTTTAATTCCCCAGTCATCTCCATCACACTGACTTGTAATTGGCGCTAGGACAAGGACAATTTCACTAGGACAATCATAGTCATTTATTTGACTTTAATAACTAAAATTTTGGTCTATAGAGCCAGTAAAGCAGTTTGGGGGCATGTGGCGGGGTGTTGTGTTTTTCAGTACTGCTTTATGAAATAGAAAATATATGAATAAACTTCAAACCCCAAAGATACACTTTTTAAACTCATAACAACATCAATGAAGTATAGGTGTAATAATATTAATATTAATGGTTATTGCAAATGTATGCTGGTTTGACCTTTGTGCATTTCTTATCCCTCATTTTCTTTAGTCTAAAGGAACCGTTACAATCAGGAATAAATATTTTTATGTAAAATTAGGCCCACAAACCCAGTATGTAACCTAAAGGAGAGATGGCTGTTTAAAATGATGTATAATAGAATTTTGTCAATAAAATTAGGAGCCTAAAACCAAAAGTTAGAGAAACAATTTTAACTTAACCCACTCAAAACAGGTTTTGTCGCTCATTTCAACTGTTATATCTGTTAAACGCTGAGAATTAAATTGTTTGTACACAAACCTGATACTGCTACTGTGACTGAATAGATATAATCAATAAATGTTAAAATTACTGCAAGTTGCAAATCTCCCTGCTCGCCTCTCCTCAAAGAATTTCATTAGTTTAATTAGTTAGAGCATTTAGCATTTAATCGAAATTGGCTTTTAGTACATTTATAGGAGTCATTTGTGGCTCAAGGGCAAAATGATAAGCTGAACAATCAAAGTCTCTAGTTAGGGGTCAGTATCATGTAACTTTCCCCGTGTGTGAAAATCTGTCTCCCGCGAGAATGCTAAAGAGGACAGATCTGATGACATAAGTCGCCCTCTGTTTCTCTGATCCACTGTTGGACTGATTTTGATACAGGTGAGACTGAGTGTTAGTGAGCCAAGTCATCGTACCACAGATGGCTGAGGTGAGTATGAGACTGAGAGAACGGGAGAGAGAGGGAGTGTTGTTTATGTCTTGGAGGAAGATAAGAGGTCACAGTGTCCTCTTGCTGTACAGTCACTGATATGACTTATGCACAAAGAGCTCTTAGTCTCATACCATAAATTCGAAACTGCTTAGGAGATTTTCCAGCGTTTGTACAGGGACAAACACTGCAGGGCACAAATTGTGTATAAACATTCTCCATTCTTATTTGCAAATTGAGAGGCCTATTGTACAGGGCAAGATTTCTTATATTCTTCACGGTTGAGTGCTTTATATTTAAATATATGCATTTGGCACACATTTTTACAGAGAATGCAAGGTATACATTTTTTAAAATCAATATATGTGCATATCAAACGCATGACCCTGTCATTATTGGCGCCATGCTAATACAGATGCTCTGTTTAAAAGCTAGAAGGTGTCTCTTGTTTTGCAACACATCATGAACATATTAATGGACACAGGATTAAAAATAAAGTATACCAGTACAAAGAGGGTTTCCATTCTGATGGGCAACCTGGAAACCGACAATCAGGGACTACAAATTTATATAATTTATTACAAGTTATATACTGCACAGAAATCCCCACCTAGACATTTACCAAGACTTCTCCGCTGTTGTTTTAAAGCACAGGCTATACATATAGCCAGACTTTTGACTGTAGCGAAAGGTCTGGTGCTTTTGACATCTTTAAAGCTATCAAGAACCACCCACTCAAACAGAAGCAGCCATCTGACTGACATGTAAAGCGATCAAACGCATTTAGATTTTATGTGTTCCTGCAGCTCATTTGGTGAAGCATTGTGCTAGCAACTCCAAGACCATGAATTTAATTCCCAGGTAGAAAACAAACTAATGAAATATATACCTCTAATCCACTTTAAGTCACTTTGTATAAAAGGACCAAATATGTAAATATATTGTGCTGTTTATCAGACAAATACTAATAATAGAATGTCATAAAAAAATGAATGCTGCAGCACTTCCCTGCAAATTTGCCAAAATTATGCAGTAAGTACAGTACATTAAAAACTCTTGCTCTTACCCATAAAAATGATGTGAAGTCAGCCAATCAGATCAGTGCTTACTAGCTCCACAAGCTCTATCTTTTCCAGTTTTATTTACAAGATCATCAGATGGTTAGTTACTGTGGGCGATCCATAGTCACACTATCACAATGCTTTTTCTTAAGCACAAATATCATGCAAGTAAGATGAATGCATATTAGTTTTCTGCAAGGTGTTATGATAGAACTGTAGGAGTGAGCCATAGTTCAGGAAGTTCTGGAGAAGATTATGAGGCTCTGGAGAACCGACAATGACAGCGTGTAAATGAAAGAAAGTTTTTTAATGAGGGAGAGAGCAATAGAATGAGACTCATATGTGACTTTGCCATATCTTCCCTCTTCTTACAGGTTAATGGATGGTGACAGTATTGAGGATGAAAGAAAAGCTGGGAGAGAGAGAAACAGAAAGGGAGAAATGACGTGAGTGTGCAAGGCAAAACCAGTAAATATGGATGAGATCAGGTGTCTCATTTAATATGCATTGTGATGTATGCAGCATTACATCCTATTAGGCTTTTACATACTTCCGGGTTTGACTTCCGAATTAGCAGACATAGGGTTAAACTTTTCCTGTTAATAACAATAGCCAGCAAGAGTCTAACAAGAAGATTTAAGAAGAGCATCTTTGTATAAATAATGTACACAGACTTGATCCCTTACTATTGACTATACAAAGATTAAGATAATTAAGATAATTAAGATAATAATTTCCCATCATTTCCCAATAACATCCCATGACTAAAATGAAGCTGTGGAAATACTTTACTGAGTTCAAGAGATGGCCACAGGAAGGTATTAACTACACCCCATATAATAAATACAGTGATGTCATTCTCTGTTGATGTCTGTCTGGTTTGGCTATGCATTACCTAAACAAAAGGAAATTACAGCTCGTTGTGCTTGGAAAAATCATCAACCAGCTCCCGTTCCCTACCTCTAAAAAATTCATATCTAATGTATCAGAAAGTTAATGAATAGAATCTTGTTGTAATGTAATACCTCACTATACCAGTTTTTTTACTAATTTTATGTTATTCAGTGCTTCATGCACATTTAAATAGTACACTGTAAAAAAAATTTGCTGCCTTCAATTTTTAAGTTTTATCAATTTGTCATTTCAGCTTAGTCAAGTCATTTCTTCTTGTGAAAGAGACCTATAGCACTGAAATCCACAGACAGTGATAACCGAGATAACTTTGGCCCAAGAAATTCCTTAAAATTTTCAGTGTGAAACTTTTGTTTTCATCGCACCTTTGTGCCACATTAAAGGCTAATAATGTCAATATTTCACTTTAACGAGTCACAAAATTTGCCATTTGCTGTTTGACTTTTAAACCAATCTGTTTAATCTGTTTAATTGTTTATAACTGTATTAAGTTACTGTATTAAGAGAGTGAAAGAGAGGCTTTATGTGTTATTTTAAATCCTCCCCAGACTCTTTGTTTGCTGTATGGTAATCTGAAATGGCGGATTTCTGATTACTGCGCTCTTTGCGGCATATTCATGAAGCTAGTGCAGGTCTTAGTTTAGCATGCTTTGGTCGGACTGTCAGGATTAAAACGGTATCAGATGGTATCAGCACATTTTGTTTGGCCATATCACAATCACACAGTATCTAACATTTTATTCCACAATAACATAAGCATTGCCATTGAGGTTGTAATGTGGCGCCTTACATGTCATGTCTAATAATAAAAAAACAATAAATTCTCCATCTTTTTCCACCAGAAAGTCACAGAAGGCAAGAGTACATCTAAATAATAATAATCAGCAATTAGTAGCAAACAGATGATATGAAAAATTTATTTGGCATAGGCCCAGTCCACAGTACCAGTCCAGCGGGTTTCAGATTCTAGCTGCTCCTGCCTGAAGATGAAGGCAGGACCAGAGCCTACCCCTGGGGGTATGGACAGGGACCGATGTGGTGGTGGTGGGGAGGATGGGGCTGAACACCAGCGTACAAATCTGCGAACGCAGAAGCGAGTGAGTACAGAAATGATATACTTCAAGTGTCTAGTGGTGACCGGCTAGATCAATGAGCAATGAATGACGTGGCATTAGAGTCTTCCTGGGAGAACTTGCCTAGAGCTTCCATTTACCTCAAATGAATCACTGCATAAATCTGGAAATACATTTCTCTCCATCTCAATGGAACAAAGCAGCGATTGTTTGAATTGTCTGTGTGATTGTGTGAATACAAGCAGAACCTACTTGTTATTTGCAGGAGCTGTTCAACGAAGAAGTTCATCATGCCACTCACAGTTCTTTTCAAATCAATATCCATCATTCTCCATCACATTGAGCTAATACAAACCATAACAAACTTTCCATCTCACTTCCTTATTCACTGCTGGAGCTGCTGGTTACATCACATGTGTTCGTCTCTGAAACTGCAGTGCTTTTCCTGCGGTGCTTAAGCAGCTACTTGAATCCGCTTCATCCGAGCTGAGTGTTTGTTACTGTTGCGTGACAAACCTCTTATGGAGTCTGTTGTTTTTCTCTGAAAGGTTAAAGCACATCACTGAGTAAGTTTGTGTGTTGATGCATTTATTTTGTGGTATTTGTCCTCCTAAGAAGTGTTTCCGTTATGTTCATGGACTGCGTACCAAGATGTCCGGTTGAATTTGTTGTGTGACAAACAGAAAGGATCACAAGTGTGTGCAGACACAGTTTTGTTCCACGAAACAGATTCAGACATACCTGTCACACACACACTCACACACACTTGAACTCATTCAGACACACACCCCAGGTGGTAAGAGCTGAGAATGTAAAATGTAGAAAATAGGGTCAAGGATATGTCACCTTACCCCTCCCCTTGCTGTCATTTTTCTTAGAAGTAGCCAACCAATCTGAACATATGCTGTCCTCTGTGTGTGTGAGCATGTGTGTGTGGGAAAATGGTTTGTGTGCAAGGATACAGGGTTCTTCTGCATGAAGATTTGGACCTTTTTACATGTTATAATTAACATCAAAGTGAGAAGTTATTTTTCCAGTTTATATGAATCCTGAACACTGTGTTTGGACGGACTGTTGGGTTCATTCTGATACGTTACACATCCCACATTCTCTTGTAGGCTCTTACATGACTGCTTGGTTTCTTAGCTGTTCTCCTGAATGAGGGTAAAGAGCACAATGGTGCTGTCCTTGGTGCTGACATTCATTTCACGTGGTAGTTTAAGCGCAGTGTGAGAAACTCTTTCCATCCTGCTGTTGTGCAGATTTTTATCAGCAGGGATCTGCTTTGCCTTATTTAAAGTGATGTGTTGTTCAGCATGCGTTCTGAGGATGAGTGTTGATTCTGAGATGTGATCTGAAAGTTTACTCTGTGAGAAATATTCTTATTTAAAGATTAAACTGCATGCTGCGGCTGTAAGCTTCTAACAAGTGTTTGGAGGCATGAATGAGTTTTCATAGAATATATAATTGCTCAATAATGAATACATTTCCCAGCATACCTGTGTATGCATTACATTATCAAAACAGTATTCAAAGTATACACTGAAGACAGGAATATAAATATGATACTAGAAAAGCTGATCATCGACAAGGAGGTTTTTATGGTAAACTTTGGTATATAAGATGGATTAGTTATCTATATCTAATTATATATCTAATTAACTATATCTAATTCTGCCTTTTAACATTGCTTGTGTTAAAAAGGGGTAGGATTTATTTTTATTGACTTTTTGTATTGTTTATTGTGTTTTTATTGAAATGCATTACATTCTGATCTAATCTAATTCCTGAGTATTATTAAAATGATTCCAGTTCAGACTAAATGATTAATGTAATAAAAATGTAAACCTACTACTAAAGCAAACAAAGGTATTTCTAACATTGATTCATAATTCCATGTGTGGATTCACCCTCTGGTGATGCTGTTTCAGGTCTCCTCAGTCTGTCCATGTTGAGATATTAAATTTGGGGTTTTTTTTGGTTGTTGTTGTTTTTAAATTGCATGACCAAGCTGGTCTATGAAGGGTAAAATGTCTTGTTTTCATGGAGTTATTGGATTCATCTGCTCTCTGGTGCTCAGAGAATTTGTTTTAAACTCCACAGAAGTCTGATCCAATAAATCTCTGATGTCCATAGAATCATGTTAAGTCATGGGCTCTGGGCCGCATGCATGAAAGGAAAAAAATCTTGGTACCAAATCTGTGCGCCTGTCTAGTAAACAATCTGCCATTCATTCTTTTCTTGCCACTACCTCTGCCCTCTGAATGACAAATGAGTCTCTCAGGTGCTTGTCATCTGGGCAAAATCTTATTTTGATGTAGGTTTTCTTTGGGTAGCTACTTCACGCCCATAAACAGAAACTTTGCAAATAACTCGTAATTGTACGTTTCAAACACAGATGCGATAGAGGGCAAATGTTACGGATTGCAGCTTTAAAAATGAAAGTCTCCTCTTTATTTCGGATAAAATATGAAATAATGTAAAAAAAAATGGTAAAAAAAACAGTGTTAAAATATTGGTGTCAAGCAATGTTTAAAATGAGAGATCATTTAATATACCAGGAAGCTTTTTCCAGCCGAATAATTCCATAGCATTTTCACATTTCTCTTGTGGGGTGTTTGGCAAACACTGTCTGTCTGTATAAAGCTGTTGCAGAGCCAAGTTTGAGTAATTAGGAGGCTTTTATCCTTCAGTTTAAAACTGTATTTCAAACTTTGTTTTTGCGTGTGCACGTCAGATTTTTGGTCTGGGTGGATTGACTGAATTAATGTTTTGACTGTCAAAATGAAATGATGAATAGATTAAAAGACAGACGGGAACATTTGCATAAGCTTGTCATGTTCAGTGCTCATCAGACATGTTTGTTTATTTTAAAACTCTTCTACTTGGAGTATAAAGTCACAAAGTTGTGTAATAATTATGCTGTATGACCTCAGTGTTTCTGTGATGCTTTTAATAGTCCAGCAGAGCTTTTCAATTTCTTAAAACTCAAAGCTCTTATCATTTCTGAGGTTTGCAGTATGACAGTGTTTGGTGATTGAAAGACACAGGAACTTTGACATTATAACATGACATAAAAAAGTTAGTGATTTTGTGAGCTGGACTTTATAATTATTGGACTTCATTAATTATCATTTTAAAACCAAACCCTTTCGACATTAGTAATTTTGTCCTTTAAATGACCATCAAAATGGGTAAGAAATAAAATACAACCTCTGCAGATCAAAAAGATTAATATTAATTTGATGCCAGTGAACCAGAGTTTGTTGAATGAGGCATTATTATTTTAAGAGTTGCTGAGAGTTCGGTCTGCTCAGATGAGCAGGACAGAGCAGGACTTCACGCTGTTCAGCATTAAGTAACTGTCTCTCTAGAAAGCAGAGAATTACAGATCAGATTAGATGGTAATGGAAGGGAATATTCATTCTGGCTCTTCACATCAATTGATTCTTCAGAAGACTGCAGATCTCCAGTTAGCATCTGATCAATAATTATTAACACGCTTTTTGGCGTGAAACTCCACAGCAGGTTTTTGCAGTTCCTCCAGTGTTTGTTTGAATCCGTCTGAATCTGTTTCTCTCTTGAATGTAGGTTTTGTGTGTTTTTATGTGTCTTCTTCCAGTGCTTGATTTAAGCCAACTGAAAGATTCAGCAATATAAACTGTCACAAGTGTCTGTGCTTATGTGTATGATTTTGATTAAGTTATCGTTTTAGTTTCATAAAGTTAGTAGCAATTATACAACAGTTAGATGTAACTGTCAAATGTGGATGATATTAAACCAGAACAACACTGGGTTGTTTTGCTGTTTTATATCATGGAAACCACTGAAATGATCATATGACAAAGTTATCTATTTCCTATATATATATATATATATAGTGTGTCTGTATTTCCGCTTCAGAAATCAAAACCTTTGTCATAGTATATATATATCTGTTAACAGACTTTATTGACAATACTGAAAAGTACTGAGTTTAATGGTGAGTTACCACACACACACTCATTTTGAACAGTTACTGATAGTAAACGTAACTTTCCTTTTGTTGTAAATAGCTTTAATAGACACTAAGGAACTAGGATGGACCACAGCGACACTGGAAAAGAAACCAGAATGAAGAGAGGAACACAGAGGTAAGTAGACTTCAGGAGAGTTTAAATCCAACTGAATGCTGTCTTAGCCATATTGAGACAACACGTTAGTGTGAGTGTATTGAATGTCCTTATATATGGTGCTGGGGTGATGAGATGATTTGTGACAACTGTAGACAGTTAGTAGTCCTGCTCTTATAGGACCAGTGTCCTGCAACCTGACTGAGCACCCGTTATATATCTATATATGTATATGTATATATGTATATACAATAGAGAGAGAGAGCAAGAGCAGCTGTTTTGCATTTGTGTTTAGATCAGATCAGAAAAAAGTTACAGTAGCATGAAAGCTTTGCACAGCTTACCAGTATAATGGTTATCTTTCCTGACCTGTTGTGCTATAGACCTATAATGACCAGGGCAGGCAGATGGAAACCTGATAATAGGTAAGATATCCTTCCCGGAATTCAGTCTTAAAGTTTCAGTCTCCGTGTAATACATACTAAATTGGCTTGCATCACTCGCTCAAAAGGTCTGAAGTGGCTCATAAGGACCATTCAGAGTTTTTTCAAAGATCTCTGGAAAATGAAGCAGTAAATGATAGCAGCTGGGGCCGAAAAACAGATATCTTGAAAACTTTATCCTTTAATCCTAATGTTTTAGAAGAATCTGTTAAGTCTGGTTTAATCTTAGCGGCACTGCAAGCCTGTTTGTTGTTGTATGTCTACCAACTATTCCTCCTTTATTTTCTAGCCTTCCCATTTGTTTATTGCCTCTTATTTTATGAAGACACCAAACCTAATGGATTTAGAGTGTTTTTTTATGGTTCTTAAGGTGAATAATCTTACCATCTCAGAATAAAAAACATAGTAGATTTTCCACTCCTGGATGTTCAAAACACATAAACTAACATTAACTTTTGTTTTATCTGGGTGCAGATCCAAAGGAAGTCATTGCTTTTGAACAACACGTAGCAATAAACAGCCTATAAGATATTAAACATAAGAACTAGCAGGAGATGTTTATGGTGTGTTATTTAAAAATGTGTAAACGTATCAATCTTGCTCCTGCTCTCTACATGATAAAATAGCACTCGTATTGCCTCTCTCTAATAATCTGTCCTCTCATTTGCTCTCAGCAGAGATGTGGTTGCCCTGCTGGAAATGAAATAAAAGCAGACATCTGGACCACAGACAAGATGTGATTTTCTATCTTTTATCTCTCTCTCTCTCTCTCTCTCTCTCTGTCATTACCCATGGGCCCTCTTCCCACCTCCCCATCTCTTTACACTTCCAGAATCAGTAGCAGTCTCGACGTTTCTCAATTTATCCATAATTCTCTTTTACTTACCTTTCTCTGTGTGGCATCCTCAACGTCTGCTTTTACATTCTGTGGTTTTTACAGGACTGATTATGTGGAGAGGTACAAATAAATGCATGTTGTGCAGGGGTGACTCTGTAGTTCGTCCACTTCTGTTAGTCAAAGGTTCCTGCTAATAGTCCTACACATACCTGAACCTGCTTGTAAACTGTTATCTGCAACAAATCAAAACAGGAACACCCAACACCAATGTACATTGCTGGGGGGTATCACAAACTCTGAGATGGGGCCCCCTCCATTTGTAGTGAAGTCATACTAAAGCATTTATTTTGTGTGTTGCTGATGGAGACAGAGTGATGTTATTTCAGAATGTAGCCTTCTCTCCAATACTTTGTCTTTTTTTTTTTTTTTTACTTATGTCTGACATGGATTGTCAGTCCATATTATTGCATTTATGGTGCCTTTGTGCAGCTGTGTAAACTTGCATTATATATTCAGCCTATAGGTGGCTTCTGTGCAGTGTAAAAACAGGTTATTCAGCCATAATATAATTGACTCGTAGCACCTTGAGGGGCCCCTACAGACACACAATCTATACACAAATGTGAACAATACACACACAAACAAAGATCTCACGGATTGCTGATCTGCTGTTGAGATTGCACAGTTTATAAACCTTCAACAGATGCAGCCCTAAAACACAGTCACATCACACAGGGAGCTTTTAAATCACACGTGGACACACACACACCAGTACTCACACACCATCAAGCTTGCAGCATTACCTGCTCCAGCGGGCCAGAGATACCTTTTGCAAAATTAAATTGGCACAGAATGACTAACAAAATATTCTGGATATTCATCCGCAGCACTGCAAGGTCTTACCGTACAACTGCAGATCAGGACATGTCCTTCAGTCTCGCACACAACGGTTTGATAGACAGCCCGAGCGCAGCACACCTGGATGTCTGAGGAGTCGGAATAAGCCCGCATTTCATCAGCTCCTGCTGGTTCTGCGGTGATAGATGGGAAGTGAAAGAACGATAGCAAAAGAGGAAGAGAAATAAAAGAGAGAGTAATGGACAAAACTGGAGAGAGAAGATACTGGTGGACGTGTTTGGAAAATGGGTTTAAAGCTTAACTGGAGAAAAGGACAGGAAATGGAATGGATTAACGGTGATTGAATGAGAAGAAGATAATGGAAGTGGAAGAAAGTAAGGATGGAGATAGACTTGCATTTCTAGACTTGCATGCCTGTTGGCTGGCTTTCCAAATTTGTGGCAGCGAATTGTTATTGGTTCGAAGTTCCATACTAATATACTACTCTTACTTTTGCTGCAGAATATAGTATGAACACTGTGCACAGTATGCACATTTTCTCTTTGACCTGAGCATACATCAGAGCACACAGTAATGTATCCCACAATGCAAGGCGTTTGAATTACCCTTCCATTTCCAGTGTGTCGGAAAAACTGCAAGTAACATCAGCACAATTTTTAGCCTTTTTTATTACTGTCCCATTATTCGACAAAATTTGAAAGAGACACTTTTATTTCCAAAACTGGACTTCACTTGCTGAATTAAACATGATGTTACATAAGGTCAAATGACAAACGTAGTGAGGTCAATGTAGCACACTTCTGAAACATTTATCATGCAGAATAATTCCTGCTGTTTTATAATTTAAGCAAGCAGGCAGTGCATAGTGTATCCAGCACAGTATTTGTAAGCCAGTGTTTCATTCTGAACACAGCCTTCCCATCCTCAAAGGTAATGTTGGCTCTGCACTCACCTGCATACCTTGACACTTCAGTCATTGTGTGTGTACGTGCACGTGTGTGTCTTTTAGCTCTCCAAGGCTGATTTTGCGCAGGCTGCATTTGAATAACTGATAATGCCAACACTGTTTTTGACCCGTCTTTAACAACTCTCTTTGGGCCGCCCACGAGTGCGAACACTTCACGATTTTCCAAATGGAGATATTCATAGCCTTTTAGAGCAGTTTCACCACACTCAGTAAAGCATAGCTAATAAACACCTTTCCTCCGTTTCTTCTGTGCAAGCACAGAGAACATATGTATTGTATTCTCAGCGCTACACACTTAAGTGAAGGCACTGAAGATGTTTAAACAATAACATTTGTGCTAATAAGCTGAATGTCACAATGTTAAGTCAATGTCAGTTCCGTTCAAAGAGCAAGTGGGTGATAATTGTGTAAATCTGGTGACATGGGGATTCTAATTAGAGTAATTACAAAACAAGTCGTAGTAATCAGACATTAGCTATGGGACACTGTAACTCTGTACGGCTCATGAGTGACTCTCTCACTATAATGGGTATTAATTATTTTTCTCCATTAATTAAGCAGAACTACCTGTCTGTAATTATAGCAAACTCTCTCTCAGTAAGGTTCTTGTCTCCTACTGTAGATCTTCTTGATCAAACTACAAGAAAACATAGAAATACTTCTTTTGTTTTTCTCTGTCAGGGGCCAGGCTTGTCTATAAATAAGAATAATATAAGTGTGAGTATAGAGTATCCAATATCCACGTGTCAAATCTTTGCATTCATTTAGACTATTAGAATGTTGTTCTATTTTTTTAAATAATTTTTCTGGCTCTTGGGGTTTGTTGCACCAACGTGTTTTTTATTTTTTGTAAGATTTACAATTCCAGCCTTCCTGAATTAGTTTAATAAGCCTTAAATTGGCTACTGTACCTTTAAGGTTATGTAAACATTTTCTTGAGTGAGTGAAGTTGAATGGTCACTTACAGGCCACAGCTTTGCTGTGGGGTCATATATAGTTTGTGCTGCCGGGACTTCCTTCAATAACAGCCTCTTCACAAAGCCGAATTACATTGTGACCAAAAGTCCATGCTAAAATGTGCTGCTTACGCTGCTCAACAAAAGGTCAGACTGAAATGATTAGGTACAATATAAAAAAAAACTTCAGCCACTCTGTCTAAACATAATGTTGAGCCATTAACATGTGAGGAATAACACATTTTAATGAGGCGATGTATTAACGCTTCAGATGTCACAAAGTCACAAATACAATAAGTCAGAATAGTGTTTTTACTGGACTGGGAAATAAGTTTTGACTTTAGAAAATTGATTTACATTGGCAATCTAACTGTTTTGTTTTCATATATACATAAAAAGATACTTAAACACACACAATCGCACTCATACACACTCATATATATATATATATATATATATATATATATTTCGCTTCAGTAGACTAAAATTTAAATGGCCATTAATAACTTTTCTTAAGTTTTTTAAGTTAAGTTTTCTTTTCTTAACTTTTCTTCAATGGACAGCTTTTCTTAAGTGGACCTAGATTATAAATTTCAATTTAAATCATAAATCATAATTATAAATATTCAGGTACATTAATTCACATGATTGCAACCCTCCAGGTAATACCGCCTGCTGACTAAGCTTGCCATGGTGTCAGGTCCCACTTAGTGTGTGTGTGTGTGTGTGTGTGTGTGTGTGTGTGTGTGTGTGTGAGAGAGCAAGAGCGAGAGAGAGAGCGAGAGAGAGAGCGAGAGGAGAGAGAGAAGGAGGGAAAGATGAACCAGTAGGAGAGACAATGGTGAGAGAAATGGAGAAACAGAGTGAACATAGTGATGAATGATGTAATTACGTGTAATTTTGTTTTTATGTTTTTCCTCTGATTCTGTGTCTCTGTTCACACTGGCAGCTGCTCAGAATATGTCCTCCAGCTCCTATGTTCCTCCCACCCTGCCACACACACACACACACACTTAACAACCGCATTCCCTGCACCTGTAATGCGCTCTCATGCACATGCTCACCGGGTAACCTGTCATCAACACCTTCCTCACTGCTCCATACTCAGCAATACTTACTCATGCACACCCACGCACAAAATGCACCATTTCTGTTAATTTGTTTACCGTTATAGTTTAAGAGACATCAGCAAGGCCACCGTTTGAAAGGTATTCACAAATCAGCTTTCTGCTAATTAAGTTCATCTACAATAATACAGTTATAGCTATCTGAAACACTCACACTTGATTTCATTTGCAGCTCTATAAAACAAACAAACAAAACATTACTGTAAAAAGCGAATTAAATATTTTGTTGCTGTTTTAAATAACAACCCACAGAGATCCTTTGTTTTGTCCAAAATCTCATAATAAACCACAACTTATCTTTGACATTTTGGCATGCTTTAACAAACCCTGTGATGTGCTCTTTTCAGGTTTGTGGCTTCAATCAATACAGAATGCTTCAACGAATACATAAACAGAGATGTTTGAGGCAGCTGGTACTGTGTAATTACATGTGGGCCTATGATTATATATTTATTTTATATTTAATTCCATAAATATTTAAAGATTTCAAACATCCCTAGAACAATTTATGTAATTTCTAATTTGTGTGTGTGTACACGAGTGTGTGTGTGTGTGCACGCTGAACGAAAGGATGGTGTGTGTGTGAGTGTGTGTGGAGAATCTAAAAGGGTGTCTGCGGTTGGTAGTAATTGGTCTCTGGGGAGGCAGACACCTTTCCTTTTAGTGTCTGTCCTCCACCTCTTTTTGTCCTCTGACCGCAGTGATTTAATGTTGTCTGTTTGAGCTGGTGCATATCTTGTCTGCTTTGTGATGTCTGTATATGTATGTGTACTTTGCTATTCAGTTTTGCGTGATTGACTGTGTGTGTATTCTTGAGTCTCTTGACTATTTAGTATTCAGCATTTATAACTGTCCTTAAAATGAATGAACCTTGTGTCCACAATTGTGTGTGTGTGTGTGTGTGTGTGTTTAAAGGAATAGTTGCAAAAATGTCATTGTCTATTCACCTTTTCCTTGGAACACAAAATGTGAAATTTTGGTTGCTCTTTTCCATGCAGTTACAGGGAATGTGAAACTGAAGCGTTCACACTTTAAAACAGATGGAAAGGCACCATTAAAATATTACCAAAGTAGTCACATCTCTTTATTGTATATATTCTGAAGGAACAGAATCCTCTAAATAGGAACAGAAGTTGTTATTCACTGAAAATCTTAATGTTTACACTAGCTTTTCTAGACAAGCTTATAAGATTTATTTGACAAATCAGTTTTTGACTTGAGTTCTTTTGAGATCTTTTGAATCAATTGGTTTATCTGGTTTGTTCACAAATCGGCTGATCCAATTCTCACTGATTTAGTGATTTAGGTTAAAAAGCGTGTTAACACTGTTTTATTATTCTTGAACTATTGAACTACTGTAAAAACTGTTCCGGCAAGAGCCACTGATGATGTTGAGGTCTGGAGCCGTCTGGTCTGTCTGTGGCCAGTAGTTGCTGTGGAAACAAAAACTATATTTACATTTGCTGAGGTCAGCTGTCTTTTATTTGTATTTGTTTTATGATGCATAAAGGATTTTCCTCTTTCCATTCAGTGACTGCGGGCTATTTGTAAGCTCGATATCATTAAAGGTTTCATTTGTTCGTTTGTTATTTGTTTGTTTATATTTAGAGTTATTAGAGTTATTTATTGGCTTGTGCTGATGCTTTCTCCCTAAAATGTCACGATTAAAATGATCTTCTAAATGTCAAGGGGTTTAGTCATGGACTTTCATTAGCAATATTGACAGCTCCTTGATACTGTTGTCCATTAACTTTGCAGTACAGTGAGTCAATGAGTTGTTTATGTTTTCATTTCAGTTATTTTGGCCTCAGAATATCTTTGCCATACTTACATCACGTATCCTCTTCCAGTGAAGAAATAACAAGAAACAAATTCACTAAACAGTTACAATAATTTCACGCAAAAACCTGCGCCTTCAGTGCTTAAGTAGCAAATCTTTGTGAAGTAGCCACGCTGTGATTGGTTGAAATAAGTCATTATCATTCTTTTCAGTAAAAGCATGCTCATTCTTTGTGAATTATGTTCATTTATAGATATGCAGTTATACAAAGTACAGCGCAACCTCCACAACTTACACTATCACTTTGAATGAACACTAAAACACCCCAGACAGCATGCACAAATAAACAGCGCTTTTCAGTGGGTACAATTCATTTTTAGTGAATCCATTCTTTATCCCTGTTATTTGGGCAAACAATTACTGTCATCTGTTGATAACATTTATCCACTCATTTTATGAGAATTGATGTCATTTTCCCAACATTTATCCACTCATTTTAAGAGATTTGATGTCATTTTCCCAACATTCATTCACTCATTTTATGAGAATTGATGTCATTTTCCCAACACTCATCCACTCATTTTAAGAGATTTGATGTCATTTTCCCAACATTTATTCACTCATTTTATGAGAGTTGATGTCATTTTTCCAGCCAAACTTTCCAGAACATTTCTGATACTATTGTCTCATTATACACACCCAATCACCATGTGCAATAGTTTATTTAGATAAGCCCTATTACCTTTGTTGCTATTTTGTAAATACCTTGTAGGTTTTAACTGCTTTAACACCGAACCCAGAGGTAATCAAGTGTGTTTGTGCTGTATTTGCTTTGTTTGGTGTTATATCAGGTTAAACAATCTCTGCTGTCTTTCTGTTTCCTTCGCTCGCCCCGAGCTGTTTGTACTTCCTCAGGGTAATAACAGAGAAGGAGAACGTCTCCTTCATATAAACTTGTCGGGAGGTTGGGAACCCGTCCCCTACCATGTAAGTTCCCCAATAAACCTTGATCAAATTCATGCTCGCTTTTTGGCAATCAAATCGCTAAGCCAAGCTTGTGTTAATCTCATTGACCTTTGGATAATGTCATTGCTATTGAACACTATGAAAAGGTCCCCAAATCAAATCTCAGAAGAGTTGAGCAAACACAAATGAGGGAAAAAAGATCCAAAAGTGCTTTTCACTCCATGTTTTAACTGCCATTATGCAGTATATTTTAGTTTTTATATTATAGCACAAAACCAAGAAAGGCTATGATACAATTATTTTACAATCTTCGGCACGACACAAAGCAGTGTTTTACAATGACTCATGCATTACATTTTAGAGAGAATTTAGAGACCTATTCATTTTACAAACTCGGTTTAGTTTAACTTTCTTCTAAACTATATAGACCAGCTTTCTCCTACAGTTAAATACATGGTTGACAACATATCTAAACTGAGAGCAAGTATATGACACAACATGGAAGAACCAGAGCTTTCCTATTATAATGAACACCGCTGTCTACATGCGGTGAGCTTGAAGTGTTGACAGCTTTGTGGACTGTAATGAGGACATTGTAGTTCTGTTGCATTGCGTCATTTCTTGCTATGCAGACACGCCGTTCTGTTCATGCAGAGAGCAAATATTTGCACAACAATTCAGTGTGAACAAAACTTTAATTGAAACAATTTGAATAACAAGTGTTTTTCTTTTTACGTAAAGCAAAAAAAAAAAACTGTAGCATAGCTACCAATGTAATACAATATTTTGGGTCATGTTTTTGTTGCCTCTGGTCCATACTTCAAATAAAGTGTTGGCACTAATGCACCGAAAGCTATTTTGACAATCAAAATGAAATGCTAAAAGGAAGAAGAGTCTAAAACTTGCCCACTAACTTTACACTAAAACTTACCAAAAGTCAAGATCTGCCAAGCATGGCCCAATTTAACCCTGTTAGTGCATGTACCTACACAGTCTGACTGTATAATGCAATGGATTTACCAGCCCAGCTGAAATTAAACAAAATGTTAACAAATTTATATAGTTAGTATAGACCTCCTTTTATAGGTGAAAATTGACTTTGGTTTTTTGGTGAAAATTGGGTTGGTTTTTAAGCATTTAGAAGAGTTTTGTTGGATGCATGTGTGCAGACTTTTAGGTTACTGTGGGTTTTTGGTAGAAGCAGACATGCTGAAATGTGCTTTTGTTTTGAACAGCAGTAGAGAGGAAGTGTTACGTGTTCTAACAGTCCGGTCATTAATTAATTCTTGTGTGTGATTAAGCTGCCCAGCGGAAGATTAATGGACGGATCATCGCTCGTCCTCAGAGAACGCATAAGCTATCAGTGTTCCTGTACAGAACAAAAGTGCATAAGAGTAACCAATCAAGCTGCAAAATTCAATAAGTTAATTAACATGCTAACTCAATCCTCTAAAAAGGGCTAATGAGAGCAACAGTACAGTATATAATTATATTGCTCTCTCTTTATCTCTCTCTTCTGTCTCTCTCACTTCCTTCAGTGTCTTTCAATAAAAATTCAATATTCTCACATTTCTTTCTCAGAATGTCTTCATCTCCACTTCTTCACCTTTATGTTTATTTCCTTTACCCCACTTACTTTTCTTTTTTTAGTTTTGCGAGCGTACAGTGAAGTTAAATTAAGAAGTCAGTTATAGCTCTTTCCTATGTGGCGGTCAGGATGAAATTCTGTAATGAAATTCGGTTCGTTATGATTAATTGTGTGCAATACAAAGCAGAATGTAGGCAGATACATTAAAAAGTCGAAAGAGCATAAAAGAACAGCAAACAACGTTTTTTGACAGTGACGATGAAGTTGTTTTCTCTGTCTCCCACTGATTTAATTGCCTTTAATTTTTTTTCACACAGCCTGTTGAAAACAGACAGCGGTGATGGAGAGATGAGATACTATATAAAAGAAAAGAGAACATCTTTTGATTAAAAAAGAGATTTAAAGGAATTATACATCAGATGGTTTCATTTCATATGCATGTGTCATAATAAGTGTCAGCTCTGGACTTTGTTTTGGCAATGCTCTCTCTCATACACAGTTTAATCTGTCACTTTTCCTTAGCTCTCCATCCATTCTAGCAAAAAAAACAAAGCAAACGTTTTTCAGACAAGCAAAAAATTGTTTGCAAGTTATGTGTTCTCACTTCAGCTAAATCAATTTTTGTTAAAAAACGAAACATATTTGGGTGGATTAGAAGCTGAAACCTCTAAATTCATATTACCACTTGAACAGGTCAAAAATAATGATTGTGTGTTTATATTACAGCCAGCATTAAATAAAAAAGTCGTACCCACCACATTTTAAAATAAAATGATGCCCATGGGAGCAGACCGTGAGGAGCAAATGGCAATAGCAAAGAGTTTTGGAGGAAAAGAGGTGGAGAGGCAGCAACAACTGAAAGTGGAATGAGAGTAAAAAATCATGATGGAAGCAGTAAAAATACAAACACAGAAGAGGAAAAACATTTGTTGCAAAAGGGCAAGCTGAGCACAAAATCCAGCAGCATATGAATTATTTAAAATGTGTTTTTGTGCAATATAAAAGCACATCAGATGGGTTATATAAGATTTAAGTTTAGATATGTAGACATAGTATTTGCCCTGTGTGTATAGATATGTTCAGCATGTGTGCTTGTGTATACAAAAGAGGGATCTACAAACAGTCCATTTATTAGCTTGCACTGGCTCATGATCTAATTTTCACAACCCATTTTTGTAGTAAATATTAGCTGAACGATCGACACCAAGGTGCACAACAGTAAAACCTTTTGTCTGTCCTTCATAGCCTCATTGTCATTCGTAGAAATAATACATGGAGTCTACTCAGACCAAGGTCCACATTGATGACAATATGGTTGGTGGCTATGTAGCTTCTTATGGAAAACAACCTAATTATCATTCCCTTAAAGCTTGTGCTCCGACCTAACAGGATCACCGTGATGTATTTGCATCTCAGATATTGCTGGTAGCATGAATTGTTTAGTGTTTTTAATTCTCTGCACAGATTTAACATGGCTTCCATTCCACAATCATAAATGATTCATTGCACTCATACAACTACAGAGGCAACGCGTGAAATTTTATTTCATCTGGAAAAATCTTGCTGTGACGTACGTGGGATGCCGAAGGGCTAATAAAGTTTTGGTGGGACTGACAAATGCACAGCAGGAAGAGAAGTAGATCTTTTAAGTATTACTCACAGTCCCACCACAACATAATACAGTCTCTCTGAGCAAGCCAGGTACACACACACACCATTATGACAGACACAGACAAATGCACATGCTGAAACACACACACACACACACACAGACTGACAGAGACACACAGTGAGCGTGCTGGCCGTAATAGAGACAGAGATGAGAGTTTCTTTGACTGACTCAGAGGGGAAATCACACAGAGCAAAATTTATCAACTGTGTAATTGATCTATTGCTCTCACACTCTCACACACATTCTCTCTCGTTCTCTCTATGTCTCTCTCTTTGCTTTGCAGAAATTGATATTCTGTGTATGTTCTATACATCTTTTATTTTATGACAGTGAACCTATTAAAGATTCATTAGAACTGCAATAAATATCTTTTGCAATAGTAAATAGCATATATGTTTTAAGAGATTTATATAATCCTTTTTGTGTAGTTTTCAAAGAAAGTGCTGTAGGATTCTGGCAGTAAATCCTACAACAGACGTTTGCAACCACGACTTCACAGAAATACAGAAATCCTTTACTAAAACAAATTATGGTTTTATAATTAGATAATCACAAAAAAGATAATAGATACTAAAGGTTATAAATAAATGATATCGCTTATATAAATGTTTATATTCTTGGTTCTTGGCATCGTTTGTTAATCAACAAGAATGGACAGTATAAAGACGTGCTCTAATGACAGAAGATGCATGTGTCGCCTGGGTTTCAGATGTGTCTGATGAATTTGACTAAAGGCAACAGTGAAAGTAAAGATACACTGTCCTCTTAATCAAAATTAATTGTGTGATACATGTATTTCCAGCCTCTCCTCCTGACCCCAATAACAGCCAACTGCTCTAATCAGACACTGTAAATTATATACTGGGTACAGATGTAATTACATAAGCTTATAACTCTTTCTCTCACTGACGGTCTCTTTACTAAATCTCCACTCTTGGTCCTTCTACCGTAGTTTAGATTTAACACCAGCTGATGTCGTCTGGCTCATTTGGTTGATTTTTTGAGCTGCATACAGTCTTGCTCTACATTAATGATCGTGTGGCCTTTAGCAGATATTGATCACTCTGTCCCATACAGAAATGTAACATATGACATATGTCCTTATATCGAGAGTGATATTTTCATATATGTTGCACCTATATATATATTACTTATATTAGTGATTAGTGATATATAAGTCACATATGTAAATATGCAAAATATGTATGTTTAATTTGTATGTGTATATATTAATAATTATATATTATATGGACATTGGATATATGCACATATATTACATTTGCATATGGGGTAATTTGTGCACACAAGAACACATCTCTATATAACCCTCATGGAGACTTTTCATGCTATTTTAATTATAAACTTTGTTATATTCTCTCTGCATAAAAACAAGACAAGATGATGCATCTGTTCTGTTATAGGTTGCAAGACAGAAATCTTTGACATGTATGCTTTGATTTCAAAGATGCTCTTTGATCATCAGGTTTTTATCATTGTTTAAATGATGCGAATAAAATGCTTTTCTGTCATAATGAGGAAAAGGCAGCAGACTTACTTTTTAATTGAATAATTATTTTTGAATGCCCATGAGATTCTTTCATGATCCTCTTCTGTTTTTGCTTAAACACTCATTATGTTAGTTTGCATCTGAGCACCTCTCAAAAGAAAAAAAAATTGCGTTTTTAATTTGAGAACTTTACGTTTAACATTTGACACTTTGCATGAAGTCATTTCTGCTTGCTGCTTTGGCTACCTCAGAACCAAATCCGCTTGACAGGTAAATGCAAAGTTAGTAGACTTGTATAATTTCTCTTGCCAAGTCAACGCGTCTTAATCCTAATGAACTCTTTTAAATTTTTTTCCAGGGCTCTGTTGCACAGATGAAAGCTGACATGTCTGTCAAACGTCATTCCGGTGAACGTTTCATGCGAGAATCGTGACTGACTGACTGTCCTGACTGTGAGGGTAATATTCATAATGCTGTCACATTTTGTCTTCGCATCGTGAATCACAATGTGTGAGAACAGTGGGGGTGCACTGCCAAGAAGTTAACAAATTATTATTTTTATGATAATTATCATAAAACAATAACAGAATAGACACTGGCATGCACTAGGCACGTGCACATAGGCAAATTATTGGTAAATACACTGGTGGAACATGGTTGGGGTAATTACCAAATAAATAATTTGGTAATTTTGGCATCACAACTTTCTCCCTTTTGAATTTGTGATTTATTAGCGAACTGTTTTTAAGCCACCATTCAACTTGGTTAAATGAAAGACCTGTGATTGTTATTAAACCTACAGTGTTTAATGTTGATTTGTTGATTTAGCAAATTGTCATTGACTGGATGATAGGATGTCCTACTTGCCTCTCGAACTTTGTATGCATTCATGTGTTGGAGGAGGTGTGGCTTTGGGGAGCGCTCTGAATGGAGGGTGGGATCTTATGCTTTTAAAACTAGCTCGCTGTAACTAGCCTCTCTGAAATTGCCTACCCTACCTTTAATGGTCCAAAAAAACAGGTACATATAAATAACAGGCAAACAGCAGCCTGTTGTAACAAATAAAAGCTAAATGTAAATATATGCACACAAGTACAGTGCAACCACAAACACTGTTGTATCCTGTTGACATTCCCTGGATTACGAAGGCATCGTGTAAAATGATTGGGGCTTATATTTGGCACAAAGTAACATTCCACACAGAGATGCCATTTATTTTATACCCAGGAATAAAGAAATGACTGGTTCTCTCTCAAAGCACAGCAGAGGAAAGTTCTCTCTCTCTTTCTCTCTTTCTCTCTGTCTCTCTGCTTCTCTCTCTCTCTCTCTCTCTCTCTCTCTCTCCCCCCTCTCTGTCTGTCTCCTTCACTCTGGCCATTCAGTATGTCAGAATACGAGCTGGTTCTATAAATTCTCATAATTCCTCTTGGATGGAGCGCTGCGCTCTGAGCTCAGTATGAAATGCACTGCATCTCCTCTGCAGTCGGGGACAGAAGGTGCTCAGAAGATTCTGAGAAAACTTTGAAAAGTTACAGTTTGTACTGTTGGAAGGAGAGATATTCATACCTAAATCATCATCCAAACTGCTATTTAATCATTTAATTTCAAACATAATTTTAAATTTTAAGTTTGTCCGCCAATGGATCTCTAGAGCTTTCTGAATAAAAAACTAAGATGTAACAATCGCTTGCTTTAAAGATCCTATGAAACTTACATTCTTTTTCATCTTGAGAAACTGAATCAAAACATTGTTTCCTGCCAAGATGTTTAGTTTCAAATGGAAATGTTAACAGGAAAGAAAACAACTTTGGTAATTTATGGCACATTCATTGTGTGCCATTTATAATGCAAAACATTTTGTAATAATTGTACTTTCGGGAAGTATACTTCCAGATGCTTTGTCAGACATTTTAGATTATGTTAATATTAAGTGACTCACACAGGCACGCAGTGGTGATAGTTCATGATCTTTTGCTAAAGCAGCAACCTCTGAATTAGCAGCTCTGAGCAGCCACTACATCACACCATCCCATTAGGCCTTACAAGCAAAAACAATCCAATATGACACCCAGAGGCTATGATGGACATCTGGAGATGTGTTTCAGATATACACATGCCTTTACTCTTTCTCTTGCTGTACACATTTGAACGTTCCTGTAGGCTTGACACAAATGCTATCCAGCTGTATTATTTTGTTTATTCCAGCCCTCATTCCCACTTCTTCAATAAAATGTCTTTGTTTGTTTCGCTGTTTCTTTACCTTTACCCATGTTTAACCTCGTAATTGTTGCGTGTATTCCCTTCAAACAAAAACAAATAAATCTGAATCTGAAAACAATGCGAGACACAAGCTTGTTCTTCGTTGATGTTTTACGCCTGTGACAAATAGCCCAGATCTTTCGAAGACTCGGATCACAGCTAATGTGGCGCTCATGCTCATCACTAATGCTTCTGTCTGCACTGGTGGCAGATTTCAGATTCAGGCCATCCAGTCAATGTGTGTATGCTTTGACAATATTACTGCTTTGACAATATTACTGATAACTTGGCAACCAGTTTTATTGCACACCTGACAGCTGATCAGCCATTTAAAACCAGTTTGAAATCTGTCGTAGCATGTACAACTGCACTACGAGTTGACTTGAATCTGGAGGTTTCTGTCACATGATAGTTGCGCACTATAATGTGTACACCAACATAACAGAAACTGTGAATCTTCAAATATGCACAGGGCATCGACCTTCTATAACGTAGCGTGTGCTTTGCATAGGGGCAAGCAGAAGTGTTATGTAACAAATGCATATGCCAGGACAACAGTAATGAATGCATTTATATAACACTGCCATCGAGTTCTTAAAGGAACATCAATGATTTTGTACTTTAAGGGTTGTTAACCAGTAATGAGAAGAAATGCTTTCTTGGCCCTATTATAATTCACGGAGGACTTTGTGATTAATGTGTGAGGCTGGGAAGTGTGAAAGTGTTATTGCACAGTGTTGTTATGCTGGTGTAGCAGACATGCCTCCATAGCATCTTGTATTGCAAGCATGCAGGAACCCAGTGACCAGAGGGGATGCATTTTAAAGCCATGGTAGAAACCATGGTGGCTTGTTTTTGGCAGGTGGGTGATGGGGTCATTGGCCAATTAAAGTGCTCGAATGAACATGTGACATAATTGTATGACTTCATTGCCATATTTGCACCAGGGATTTAGGGCAGAGCATATAAGCCGTACATAAAAAATTCAATTGTCTAGTGGCAACATACAGAATTTGCTTACAATTAAAGCTCTAGTGTTAGTGTAAAGCCATAGTGTTATATTGTACGATGAGCACAGATGTACGACAGTGGATGTAAATCAGGATTGTTTGCATTTCATGTGGGTCTAGTGATTTCACTAGAACAGATGGTGAACGTGATACAGAGATCGATTGGACCTCGAGTCTGTGTGTGGAAGAAAACATTACCACTGTCGCTTTCCGTGACTGATAACAACCATAACAACCTACAACAACCACTCAGCAAAACATTCAAAATAATAAATTCTGCCATAATCAGCAAAGCCGGCTGCACTCCACATGCCCGGCATCTCGCTTGTCAACGCACCTGACCAAGATACTCTACATAACATCACAACATGAGTGACATGAGTGACGGATTTTTATAATAACATGCATTAGGGTAAATGATGAATGTGTAAATGGGATTATTATGCTGGTGAGGAAGATTATTTCCTCTAGTAATCTACAAACAGTGAGACGGCTGGGCTTTAAACAGCTCAATTAATAATTCGCAGGCACGCATGCGTGTGTTTGCGATGATAAGATGTCACACTTGTGATTAATGAAACACTGCTACTTTTTGAGAAAACTTTTGTGAGGGTATTAAATCTTGTTGAAAGCATAATTATTAACATACCTGATGGTTTATTATGAAAAATGTAGCCTACATGTCTTTTAAAGATGTATAAGGTGAAGATTCGAGGTATATGATCAAGATATGACTTCTTCCTAGATAAATTAAGCCCTGGGTTTTGAGTCTGATATGTTTGTCATTGTAAGCCATACTTTGTGCTCAGGCGGATTATGTAGGATCTGTTTTTATTTTGTTTTGCTTTTGCTTTTTTCCACAACCTTTAAGTCAAAAGAAGAGCTTTCCTAACTTGGCAGACATTTTTCATTTAGTCAAAACTACAACAATTGCTCCAGGTCATATTTAGATTGACCCTAAGGGTGCCAAAACAGGTAATGAATTTGAAATGAGGATGCAGATTAAATATTGATGGTCCTGCATCCTGTTCAAAATGTCTTTCAAACTTTTTATCTTCACAGTAAAATGATGGTTTATAGGACCAGATCTACACTCTTTCTCAACTACCATGAGCATTATGTATTGCTGTGAATGTACTATGGCTCAATCTGAAAAGAACAGATATTTTGACCTTTTGCAATGGGCAATGTCTTTATAATGTGCTCAGCTCTGATATCATAGCACCGATGAGGAATTAAACATATTAAGTCTGATATTTTCATATAGCTATTGACACATTATCACTCGTGTCCAAGCAAATCATTATAATTACACAACTAAAGTGCATTTGACGTCCTGTACCTTTGATCATATCCATGTCATCCCTGATAATCGAACCTGTGACATTGACGTCACAGGCAGCATACACTACCAGTTAAGCTGTAAAGAATAACAGATGAAGAATTTTAGGTACAGTTTGGGGGAAATTTCTGTAAATCATTCATCAATCCCTCATGCAACGAAGAGCATGACAAGAAAATTCGATTATTTCCAGTGATGATGTGCTCGGTCCTGTTTGTCCATCTGGGAAATCAGGTCTCATTAAGCACTTCTCAATTATTTAAACCTTTCATTTCCTCTCATATGAATACAACACATAGAATCAAGCATATCGTTACAGTCATATTTTCCTTTATTACTGTACTTTGCCTCCAGTGCATTTGTTTGCTGTGCATGTACAATTCTCATTCAGAAATGCCTCACTGAACCATAGACAAAATAATATTCACAGTTAAATCTATATACTAATAAACCGCATTATCTCACAAACATATTAAGCTGATTAGATATTGAGCTTAAGGAGATATTAATTGCACTGGAGGAAGGTGAAAATGAAAGCTATCCTGGCCTGATGTCCAAAATCCAATTCATTTCTCTCTAACAGTATTTGGGTAGGCAGGGTTGTCAGCTGTATATGATTTAAGATGCACCAGGTTGCCATGCTGCATTTTTTTCTTTTACAGAAATGCACTGGTCCACTTCAGGACTAAATCACAGAAGCAGCTTTAGATGAATCTGGAAAAACATTCATGAGCTCATGCTGTTGATGGATTGGAAAGTAATGTTTGTGGGTTAGACTTTTGTGATTTTATAGCCTGGTCAGAGCTGTGATTTTGATCTGGATATATTAGCTAACACTTCACTATTAAAGGGCAGCTTTATTCTTAACTAGATTTTTTGTTATGTAATAGGATTGACCCACAGCTAAAATAAATCTGCACCATCACTCTACTGGAAAATGTCAGCGCCAGAGTTCATTTATTATTCTTTTAGTTTAACCATCAGCTGAACTTCCAGGGGCTAATGTTATGTGTTTAGATTATGGACATTGGAACGAAGTGTGAAATGGTGGATTACATAATTACATCTTTCTCTAAAAGAAAGACAATGTAACTGATGCGCGGTGACTGGCAAGTCAATTGATCACATAATTTATTACAGTTCACAGTTTCCTGGACACATTAGGCTGAACAGTGAATAAAACTGCTTTATCTGAACTGAGTTCAGATTTATACAGAGATGTAAAAAATCTCTCATGCAGATAATCATTCAGAACAATACAAAACTAAAACAACGAACGATTAAAAACAGCTTTACATATGAGTAATGCACAAAAAACTGCCATGAACTAAACAAAACCTCAACAATAATCTTTCTGTCAGAGTTTTACTTTCTCATCTTTTTGTAGCCCGTAAAGCCTCATGACCTGTGACAGATATTGATAGCAAGTGTAAACAGGGCCCCTGCATTTGCTCACACAGATACACTCAACAGCCATGCTTTAAGAATGAAGCATGCCATCAATACTAAGTACACACTAGTGGAATATATAATATGAATATATAAAGGGCTGTGAGGAAAAGGGAAAGAAGATTTGAGGGACAGAAAGCAATAATGTAGCGTTGGTGGAATTGTAATACTGTGGCAACCCCACATGATGTAACTCTAACGAAACCATGACGGCCTTCCAAAACAAAATTAGGGAGGACAGCATTTCAACAAGAGGGCATTTTTTTCACGACTGTAGTATGACAACAAGTCTTTCATGTCTCTATTCCTAAAAGTACTTATGCATAATTTATTGAAGTCTAGACAAGGTGACATTAAAGCGTTAGGAAACATCTATGACTAAATGTCGGGGTACAAAATATGGGCTTCCACAAATAAATAAAGTTATAGGCCAGTCAGCTGGTGACATTTTTCAAAATTGTAACAGAATCCTGAAATACAAATCCCAATGTAAGAACAATATTCTGCCTCCTGCTGATGTTTTATTGCTGTTTCAATTTTATGGCCGTAAAGAAACATTAATTTCTCAACATCCAACCGCCATTGTTAAGCATAGAAAAATCAATTTGCACAGATGCAAGGGTTCGGCTATACTGTAACCTTTATATTTAAGTCATCCAGTGAACACAAAGAAAGAAAGAAAGAAAGAGAGAGAGAGAGAGAGAAAGAGAGAGAGAAAGAAAGAAAGAAAGAAAGAAAGAAAAAAAAGAAAGAAAGAAAGAGGCAGATATTGATAGGCAGGACTGAGTGTTGTCATCATGTCTTGAAGAAACATCTGCTGTGAATCAGAATAATTGAATTGTAATTAAACAAGCCTTCTGTTTATGACTGAGATGAGTCAGTCATCAGCACGAAACTGCGTGTGAAAGAAAGTCACGGTTTTCTGTGCTGGGAAAGTGAATTACCTCACAGCAACACACTACCACTTCAAGGTCATTACCTGGAATCTGTATTTTCTTTTTTTGCAAAATGTTAAAATGTCAGTTTATTGTCTAAAACATCAGAGTTTCATTTCTTTTATGGAGCACTGGGTGCTATGTGGCTTATGCATCTCTCATTTTATGCATCTCTTTATCTCGTGGATGCGTCAGCTGGCTCTGGTCTTAGCCTGTGTGAGAAATTCAGTATCTTTTCAGTAGATCCCCATTATCTTTTACTAAATACTGACACTTCTTGAGGTGAAGGTACTGTAAATGATTTTGGTTCTCAATTTTTTGTTTAGTGCTTGCATTTTATTATGGATCTGTTCCACAGTATTGAGGTAATGAAAGGACAAACCAATCATCATTAACTTCATTATTTATGCTCATCAGAGCAAGTGCACTGAGCAGAAGTTCACACACTTTTGGCAGTTTAAAGAGTCCATTCAGGGGGCCTGGAATGGATGCTGAGCAGTTCTAGGGAAGTATTCCAGATCGCAGTGGTCTGCTGCGTCTGAAACCTGACTGATCTTGCAATAGAAAATCGCTGACATGAGGTTAAAAAGTTTTGTCTCCTGATATCTTCTGAATTTCTGAAGTGCCCCCTCCAGTGGCTGAAGCTGGAAAATTAGTACGATTGATTTCGATAAGTCTTCAATGACACAAACACAGAAACAGCCTCACACTATAATAGACTTGATAAACTAGATAATTCCCTGTGAGTTATCCTATGACTGTAAAAAGTTAGGAATGTAGCGTATCGATTCATTTGGTGGGGATTTAGTCATTTTTGGATGTTTTGGTGTTTGTCAGAAATTCGGTACACTTCAGGAAAAAAAATGGTTAGAACCAGTGTTGCAGACATTCCTCAACTCGACGCTCAGAACTGACCTGAAAACTGTAGAGTTGTGCCATGCAAATTGCATTCAGCGCTAATTTTGTGGGCATGTTTGTGTTGTTACCTGATTTACATAATTCCTTTGAATTCGGTGCTAAAATAACTCAAACCGTGTGTGTAATTTAATGATGAGTGAGCACGACTTATTCTTTGTGAATTCACCCCACGTGTTAAAAAACATTTTCAAGGTTGATTAAAACCACAGAATTTCTGGTTCTGTTTACAGTGTTTCTCTGTTTCGCCACAAGACTACGATAATGTGTCTGAGGTCCAAGCAGAATATTTTATGCAGTTGTTCTGAAAACCCTCTCGGCACAGTATGAGTAAAGATCCAGGTAAGCAGAAGTGAGGGAAGGGTAATTTTCCTGCTGTTAGCAAAAGCAGCTTTGTAAGCTTTTATTCTGTAGCTATTAACAGTTCTGCAGTCTTTGCATGATTATAGGCTATCTCTGACTCCCAGATGGACCTGCAGTTCACACAGACTGTGTTGTGTTCTCCATGTTTTAACATGCAGTTTTGCTTGCGATCGGGCGCATGGCCTTTGCTATGTTTTTGGCCTTTCAAAGCTAAGCTGTAAACTGGACTGTTAAATCAAAATGTTGGGTAGGAGGTGAATCAAGAGATAGTTTAGAAGGTTACATTCACTCTACTAATTAGCTTTTCAAGAACCTTTTCTGGAGGAAAAACGTGATTCTTCCAGGCTGGGTAAGCAAGTCTAATAGCGAGTGATGTCACTGGTATCCCTGTAGTTAAAAAGGCCCCCAAGCCCATTTAAACATGTTACAATGAATTACATTTCAAAGTTTCAAGTTCCAAGTCATTCACTATTGAGAGAGTAAAGAAGAAACTGCATTTCTGATATACTTTGGGGACCAGATGTCTGACTAATTCCTAACTTTCCAGTGTTTATCTTTGTTTCTCTATGTCATGTTTGTCTTTTTTTTATCCTAAACATTCTATTTTCATTTTTAATGTGATTTTAAATCCTAGATTATAAATCCGACTTTTGACCCAAACTATAGTTTTTTAGGATCAGTGCATGCCTATATTTATCATCCCTGAAAAGTAATTCACTCTGCATCCATTTAAATGTATTTAGATTTAAAACCTTTGGAGAGATGAATAGCAGTCCTTATTACCCAAGGTGACATTAAGAATGAAAGTGGTTTTGTATAATTCAATGTCAAGATTGTGACCACAGAATAAGAATGTCCTTGTTTGTCTATATATATATCATGCACAGATACAGTTGCTTCATTGGAAACAAAAGACCTTATTTTTTAACCTGTGCTGTAATTTCATAGCTATCACTGAGTTGACTTTCGATTTAAATCAGCTGCCATGGAACTCATTCACATGGAAAAAATCCTAATAATGTTGAATAAAAGTCTAATACTGCGTAAACTGTTGAAGATCAGAAGTCACACGGAGCCCTTGAGAAAGGTTTGAGGGAGGCAGGAGGGGAAAACGATCGCATTAATTCCCCCTGCTGATTTCAAGAGGACAATCCTCCCTCAAGTGGTGTGATCCAGGTCTTCACATGATAGATGAAAGCTTAAATCATTCATAATTTGCTTGGTGGTGGAGAGAGAGAGAGACAGAGAGAGAGAGAGACAGAGAGAGAGAGACAGAGAGAGAGAGACAGAGAGAGAGAGACAGAGAGAGAGAGACAGAGAGAGAGAGACAGAGAGAGAGTGACAGAAGAGAGAGAGTGACAGAGAGAGTGAGAGAGACAGAGAGAGAGAGACAGACAGAGAGACAGACAGAGAGAGACAGATAGAGAGAGACAGACAGAGAGAGAGAGAGAGAGAGACAGACAGACAGAGAGAGAGAGACAGAGAGAGACAGACAGAGAGAGAGACAGAGAGAGACAGACAGAGAGAGAGAGACAGAGAGAGACAGACAGAGAGAGAGAGGACAGAGAGAGAGAGAGAGAGAGAGAGACAGAGAGAGAGAGAGAGACAGAGAGAGAGACAGAGAGAGAGACAGAGAGAGAGAGACAGAGAGAGAGTGACAGAGAGAGAGAGACAGAGAGAGAGAGAGAGAGACAAGAGAGACAGAGAGAGAGAGAGAGAGAGAGAGACAGAGAGAGAGACAGAGAGAGATGGAAGGAGGAAAGGCTTTGGCCCATTTCTAAGGTAAAATAATTAGCAACAGTTGTCCACTTTGATCTCTCACAAATGCTTAATTACAAAATCGAACTGACTCAGAAAATGAAGGGAACTGTTGTGTATTGTATCTAACAAACAGTAAGTATGTGCAAAGTTAATGAAGTCACTTAAAGGAACAAAACATAAATGACATCATAATAAATTAGAACAAGACTTGTCGCAATTCTGACTCATTTTTAGTTTCATAGGGAAATTAAAATGTTGCACAACCCCTGAAGTGTATGGATGTTAGCTGCATTTCTGTGGGTTGGTCAGATCTGGTAGCTTAAGTCCGTTAAGAGTTAAACACCCACATTTGATCAATGCTTGATCACTGCAAAAATTCAGCAGTGCTTCCATGAAAAAGTGTGTGTGTGTTGTTTTAAATAATGGTGTGAGAGAAAACTTAAATCTCAGTGTTATTTAAATAAAACTCACTCTTTATCAGCTAAGAGGCTGAGATCTCTCATCAATTCATCACAGCGTCTCCTTTTCTCTCATATTCTCTCTGATCAGAGAGATCAGAGGCTGACACTAATCCTTTCAAACATCTCAGCATTTTGTTTCTCTAATCATCCATCAAAATGAACATATTAAATTCAGCAAAATGAATCGCGTCTCTTTAGGAGGAGGAAAAATAAAAAAGATGTTATTGCTTTGCATTGTGGGTAAATTAGGTGTAGCCATGATTCCAAAACACCTTATCTGTGTGTTTACATGTGTTTCTTGAATTTAATTGGTTTACTAACAATATCCAAAAGTGGATATACACTTTTGGATATTGAATTCTGTCATTTTCCCCTGAACCATCAGGATCAAATGTTATTACCAGCACAAATCACCATTCATTTTGAGGCAAATACGACATTTTAAACATTCAAAATCCCAGGCACATTTGGTTTGGTAAGACAGATTTCATAGCCAACTTTTTATGTGCCATAAATATGCAAGATTAAATGACATTTTCATACTTACATAATGTGACAAAATTATCCCTCGTTCTCGAATATAAAATAAAACGTTTCTCTTCAGTAATATTTACCTTATCAAAAATGAAAGATAAAAGGTTTCTAAACTTGTGATGTGACCTTCACAAAAAAGGAAAACATTTATATCATTTAAAGTGAAAAACTTCTGGGGCATAAAACTATTAATACTAAAAAATGAAAAAATTAAGATTTTAGATGTTTTAGAGAAAGTTTAGGATGGTTTGATTTCAGAAGATTAGCAAGACATTGTCAACCCTTCAGGATTAGGATAAATGTGTTTAAAGCCTTGCACTGTCCCAGAATTCCCGGGGCACCACAGTACAGCTCTTTAAATTACACACTGAACAACTACACTAATTAAAAACTCCTCTGAACTCAGAAACAGTTCAGTGGACTGTTGCATAAATCTCCCTAATGAAAAAATCACTTTAAGACCAAAACAGCAGCTTAAGTTCCATATAGCACAGCTTTAGTTTGCATCGTTTCCCGGAGCTGTTCTATAGACTCATCAGGCAGTGATGCATATGGAATACTGATATGTACTGAAAGTAGGAAAGCAGATGTCCTGCTATTATCTAGGATTAACATATCCTAACTTATATGTAAATGCGCCATTTATCTGAAAGTTTGTCAATTAGCAAGTGCGCTCATTAAGAAGAATCTTAATCTCTTTAATCTCAACCTGTGCTCAGATTTGCCAATATATACATACATTTTATAATTTTGTATACTTAATTGTCTCACTTGAAAATTTGTCTTATTTAAAAAATGTTTCATTTTTAATTCTCCTGAGGAGAAACGCCTGAGAAGTTATTACCTGATAACTCAAATGCGGCTCCTGAGCTATAAAGAGAAATAGAATGATTGCCTAGTTGTGCAGACAAAACAAAAGTGCACACCCTTGTGTTTTTTTCCAGAATCTGTCCTTATGGGTCATACTATAATAGGGCTCACAGTTGACACGGCAACACTGTACAAAACACACACACTCAAGCATGCATACTCTCTATCACTCTGGTGTACACACAGTCACAGATAAGCACACATACTAACACACACCCAATATTCCCATCTGTGCCGTCTGTTCCTGCCATAGTCATGTCAAGCCACCACAGCAGGTAGCTGCAATAGCCGAATGAGGTGTCAAAGTGAGCTATGAAGACATGACAGATTTTAGAAGTTCAGTGCCAGACTGCCGACTCATAGGTACCATCTCGCTTTACCGCATTTGAGGTTTATTGCCACCGAGTTAACCAAAACCCATCACAGCACAGCTTTTAAAACAGTATATGAGCATTTGTTGTCATGGTTAATTACATTGCTGCTACCATATTGTTGTAAAGAACATATTCGATATATTGGAATATCCCAGGAAAATGTTGATTGCTCAAAGGCTTCTCTCTCTTCATGAAAATTAAGTTCTTATTCTTTGTATAATGTTGTACGAACAACATTTTTCACTGAGAAATCTAAGAGGCAGGAGATGTATCGCAAAAAGGTCTCAAATTTGGCCTTTTTTTAGTCTCATTGCTGTCCAGGAGAAACAAACAAGACATTAACGAGATCTTGTTTAGGATGATTTTGTCTCAAGGATGTTGGTCTTCCTGACTGTGGAATGTTGGATCAGAATGTCCATGGTGATATGCGTGTATTGTTGTCTCAGGTAGAGACTGCACAGCATTTTTCACCCTGTTATGCTGACCCACACACTCTGTGTGATACTGATTTACCTGAGTCCCAGCAGAGTGAGTGCTTTGACAAGATGCCAAGCAGGCACACACACACACACAAACACACACACTTCTTTCTCTATAGCTGACACTAGGCCTCAGGCCAACAGAACTAAAACACAGGAAGTCATCTCTATATGCCAATGCCGCTCAATTCTGCAGTCAGAAAACAGCTTCAATTCTAACTATTCTAGAATGTTCAGCACTGTTTGTGTAGCGTATAGGACTCTTATGTCATCTTTCACAATGCATTTTGTTCCTAAGTAATAAGATGGGTCTAATTAATTGTTACATTACCTGTAAGACAACAAAGATATTACGATTCAGAGATTTAAAACAGAGTGCACACAGTTTTCATTATAAATAAAACGCTTTGAAATGGCTCATGTGAGCAAACAATTACCCACATAATCAAACGAGCCGTGAATGTTGCCTTTATCATTTGTTTCACAATCGCAGCTTTGTTTCTGAGTCTATTCTGGTCTGTGCCAGCGTGATGACTTGCATGAGGATTCCCATTGTTGGACTCCCGCTCCACCTTCTTGTTATTCTGAGATTTTATTACTTTCCATCTGTTGTAATTGTCTGCACAGTCTGTGGATTGAACTTCAGTCAGGAGTGTGTAATGGCTATAAACAACACAAACTGGTATTATGGGCTGGACATGCATAGTATATGCTATGCTATCATACTTTCCCCAGTGGCTTTAGTGCAGTAAATAAAATGTTTGTGACTGCAATATTAAATGTTTCTGAATCGTGATAGATTGCAATTATTAAAGGGTCCAATCAGTTCTCAAAATGCTTCATTATTCTGTGCAATTCTGATCAACTACAAAGAGTGTTTGTTGGACATAAACAGTTTTATTATTTGCCATATATAAAGGTTTGGCAATCTTTTCCGTATTCTTTAATTCTCTTACAAACAGTGGTAAGGGTTTAGATAAGGGCTCGCAAGCCTTGTTCACAATTGTTTCACATGTCTCTCATCTGACTGATCTTTTTATCTGAAAGAGCTTGAAATAGATGTTATTCTGTACGCTTTGTCATAAGGTTTATCTATACTGCCAACTGCAGAAGTTGTTAAACTATCTCAGTGTATCTGTCACAGCAGATAAACCAATTAGCTTTAACCAAATTACTTTAAGTAGGATTCACTTTGGTAAAACACCCACTTGACTGTTTTTCACAGTGGTGGTGGACGTTTCTGCTGGGCCACAATTAACCACCTTGAAGGCATGTATATAAAAGTTCCTGTTTCACGCAAAAGGCAGTGCAAATTATTTTACACTCACTTTACTAAAGTATAACAAACCTAATCACAAGTAAAATAATATTGCCCAATAACCAACTGCACCTTAAAAGTATTATTCTGCATTTTGATTAAATAAATTGTGAGCATAAACATTTAAACTGTGCACTTTTAGACAATCAACAATACATTAAAATTGAATCAGCTTGACTCACTAATTAATTTCACAATTTCGTTTTTTGCTTAACTTTTGTTGACCTATGCCTTTTCAATTCAAGCTTAAATCCTTCTCCTCCAATTTTCATCATGTTTTTGACTTTTTATCACTGCATCTTTAAACAAACATACAAACAAATACACAAACAGTCTCATTTAAAAAGGTTACCGGCTTACATTTCTTGATTCATCCTTCAGATTTGTCTGCTATTGTTAAGTACATTGATTGAAAAAGGTATTAAATATACATTTAATATATACCTGCATCCTTGTCTTAGTTTATTCAAAGGTTATCGCAAAAGATGCTGATTAGTATGTGTAGAGAAATACTCTAATTTCTGTACACTCTGTGGAGCATGTAAACATCTAAACTCAATGGAAAACAATCAACTTGACTATTACTTGTAAGGTTCTTTGGATAAACCAAACGCCGTCTGCCAAACACATAAATGTAAATGAAATAATACATAAAATAATGTACTTTTTGTTGTATACTTTTGAGTTGTGAAACAAGTACTATTTAACCATAAGGAAAAACTTTCTTGATAGCTGTAGCACTTAAACTTGAAAAAGAGCCCCCTGGCTCACAGTTTACTGCCAATTTCTTGAATGTGACATTTCTCAGCTCCCTTGGCCTCATGGGATAGCGAAGCATGCACTTCAGAATCTCAGCATGCAGTTCATCATCTAGGTTTTGTTCGCTCACTGTTTCATGAATACTAAGTATGCAGACATCCTACTCATTTGACTCACTTTTGCATACTGTATACAGTAGCAGGGAAGCATGCATATTTGGGCACAGGATGGTCCAAGACAGAATCGCTAAGTATTAACATGAATACTGTTAAGTCTTTTTTGACCAAATGTCCCCACAACAATGGTAAAATTCACACATATCTATGTTGTGGGGATTTATTTACACTCTTACTGTACATATATACACAATTTAGAATATATGCCTACGTGTTTTCATACCTTTATAGCTCTGTGCACATGATCATAAATTATCTTCCAGGTCTTCTCCAAGGAAATGATATCATACTCATAAATCACCTCTATTGGCTATTTACAGACAGGCAGTATGATCTTATATGTTTAATATGTGAGTGCCCGCATCACTCAGAATGAAGAATGTGCTTTGGGCAGGAGATGTCTCAAAGTCTTTATTTGTGTTCACATTTATATGACGTGTGACGTACACACCAGCGTTTGTTTGGAGGACCTGGAAACTGCCCAGTGGAGACCTGTTGGGTTACTTTTCTTTAAGTACTCTCTGTTCTGTTCTTGTCTCGTCTATACTTTCTTTCCTCTTTTATTCTCTTAGTTCTCAGGTACTTAAGCCGTATCCAGGGCCACGGCCCTTAGCCTGTCGCTTATTGATTTCTTCAGCAATCCTTCTACTCCCAGTGGGCTAGAATTGAGCAATTATCCATCTTTCTGGTTTTACTCTGACCTTGCAATCAGCACCCAGGTCAAGTAGAAAAGGTTCTTCAGAAGTGTCATGCCTGGAAGTGGGGATTTAAAGAAGGGAACAGGGTGATGAAGTTTATTGCAACACATGGAGGTTTTTTCCCTGTCGCTGCTGTAATCCTCATCAGCAGGATAACCCTGCTAAGACAGACCCGCTAACATCAGCATGCGTGTTTATGTTGGTTAATGCTGGTTTGCTGTTGGGTTTGGTGCTCGACAATGAGAAGCAGGTGCTTTATACTATGAGATGTTCCCTGACTTGTATGATATATTGTCTGTATGCTTTTGTAATATCTTTGCTGGTATTCTCTCATTTTTAACATGTTTTCGTATCTGTTTCATTCATCTGATTTGAGCTAGTCTATGTAATTGAGACATTCTGTTAGCTGCCATGATAGCAATGAATAAAAGATGAACTGTTTCTCTCTCTGTCTCTTTGCTTGAGGTGTTATGACCCACTGTCTCTTCAGAGAGAATAGTTTGCATAATCGCGGCCATCAGTCTGCAGGGAGTCCATCCATACAGCTGTAGTTATAAGATCTCTGTAACTAGTTTAACTGTAACAGCCTAATTAGTGGAAACAATGTAAGTTACCTTTTCCCTTGTCTTTTAACAGATTAATTATAATACAGAGAAATTCCAGAGGGTATGTCTAAGACAACTAATGTTCTAATAGAAAGTTCGGGAGATGCTCGCTCAGCTATTGCTACTTGGAGTTATGGGATGGGAAAGCAGGTGTGACTTTTGGGCCAGTTGTGAGACTTTGCTTGCACTAATCTCTTTGATTGATTTCACAGTCAGATTACCAGGTTCTGTGGTTTGATGGCTTTTCTTCATCAGTGAGTGTTTATTATTTGTAGTGAAGAAGACGAAGGTTATTCTGATGGTTTGAATTTATGAGGAGAAGGTGTTTTGTTTTGGCATGGCATTAGTCGTGACCTCTTGCTGTCTTGAACCTGTGTATTTTGGCCGCAGGGTGGACTTCGCTGCCAGTAAGAAAAGATTGAGCACTGAATATTTAAAATAGGAAATCTTAAAACTGAAAGCTTACGTAATACTACTTTCAGTGCACTTCTTTGTGCAAAATCTCAAAAGATAAGGATGTCTTGTATTAACATCTAAATAGATTAAGATGTCTTGTAATAACAGTGCCTTTATAATAAAAAGAACAACAATAACAAAAAGATATGAACCAATAGTATTCTTTCATTACCCACACACATCCTTGCTGTTATGCCTGAATGCAGTAACCAAGGCTTAGGTTATCACTTGATTTATCTGTGCATATATATAATATATATATATATATATATATATATATATATATATATATATATATATATATATATATATATATATATATGTTTTATACTCATTCTAAACAGGCTTTAATATTTGGAGCTACAATATAAAACCTTTTTTTTAATAATTCTGTCATTGGTGGTCACAATCAAAGCAGCATGCTATGATTAAACTATTTAAAGAAATGAATGTGAACAGACAGTTTATACAAGCACAAAAGTAGGAATGATTTATGACCATGTATTGTGGTGATACGGCCATAACAGCACATTTAAAAGTGTAATATTGCTTTTATACAACAATCAAATAGACAGACGCATGTAAAAAAGTAAGGGCAAACAAGGAGTGACTCTTCCAATCAGATTTGAAGACTACATCTTTTGAATGAAGTAAATTAAATAAGATGACTGGGAGTGTGTAAGGTCTGTAGGGTGATTCACTGGTTATATTAACATGTGTGATTCAAATTAAGGCAGTCTTTAAGGCAACACAACTAAATGAGGGCATGTAAGGTAGCAATCCAACAGGCAACATTTTCTTATTGCAGTTCTCGACTATGCCAACCATGGCAATTCAAGTGACTCTCTTTCTGTCATAACAAGAAGCTAAAAAACCCAAGGCTATATAAACTTTATCCTCAAGCCATTCTGTGCCCAATAAGATGTAATGGACACATTGTATTTACAGATGCAGTTTTTTGTCAAGTAGACCTTTTGTTTATAAAAAGAAAGAAAATATTGTTGAATCAGGGACATTGTTGAATTTTTTTTACATTCCCCGAAAGCTTTAAAACTTTTATAAAGAACATCTTTTCAAGCAATTTTTGGGTCTTTTAAATAAGTATCTAGTACCAACATAAAGTCTGGGTTTGCTTCAGATTACTAAACCAGTTTTGTATAAAGTTCACCAGGCTCATAGATTTGATTTTGCTTGGCAGCCTTGCTTTCTTTTTTGGAGGGTACGAGTGCACTGACTTCCTGTGTTCTTCATTCCTCTGCCCAATTGTCTGTGACGGACCACCACTATGAACCAATCAATACTATCGATACACAGGGCAAACAATGGCAATGTGACTGCTTCTCTCCCTTATCTCAGTAAACAAGCAAAAACATACAGATCGTGGAATCAGGTGTACTTATCTATACAAAACAAGGCCTTAAATGCACAGACAGGCGTTGGTGCTGTTTATATATAGTATGACCTTGAAATGTTTCCATCTTTCAGATTTGCATGGTTGCACATTGCTTGTTCATGCAACACACTCTCATGAAGGGTTTCTCGGTTTGAGAAACATGATATGAGTTTCACATTGCATTTGTCAATTACTAGTGTATTTCTGGCTCTACATAAGTCTATCTGCTCGCAGAAATTAAATTATTTTCAGTAAATATTTATTTAATCCCTTTTTGCAGTTTTCCACTCTTAAATACATCCTTTCAATGTTGTATCAATAGTTTCTTATAGAGAACAAAACACTTTCAAACAGTCTATATATTATTTTAGTCACAGAGGGATTGGTTATTCTTTGCCATGCACTGTCACAGCAGAGCAATACTGGTTAAAAAGGACTCCTTTAAAGTAACGTGCCTGAGCCTGAGAGCCAAACACAGTTTGGTGACAATTACCCACTGTCACTGAATCAAACAGTATGGAGGCAGATCATGGTGAGAACAGGAGCGCTGGATAAAGGTCACTGGAGGAGCCAAAATAAATTATTTTTGAATAAAGGATATTTATAATAAAGGATAAGGCATTTTAGGCTCCTGATAGCATTTTTCTTGCACCCCTAACTTAAGTAGATTTGTGGGCACATGCAGTTTATAGATCTTAAATATGCAGTTTGCACTCCTGTTTCAGATGGTGATGGTTACAATAACACTGGGAAGCTTTACTGTAAATTGGTGGAATTATTAAACTGTAACGCATTTAATGTATGCAAAATGGATATATATATAAAGATGCCACAGTTATTTTTTTCCAAATTAGCGCAGGATATGCAACGCAATTAAAGTCTGCAGATTCTGATGTCTCAGTAAAGGTAGGGGAATGTTGAGATGTGTGTGTGTGTTCAGTCTTTCTGAATGTCAGGGCTAGACACCTGTAAACAACATTAATGCTCATAGACAAGAGGCTGCTGAGCAGACTTATGTCTATCTCTGTCACTAACTTCTCTCTCTACCTCTTGTTCTTTTTTGTGCTTAACAGGAAACTTTAGCACCATCTACAGATGATGACTAATAAAACTGGGATGTTTAGAATAGTGACAGCCCTTGTTTTAGGCAGAGCTAGGTAAAGTCTTCACCAAAGACTGGTATAAATTGTATGTTTAACCATTACCTTGGGAACCAGCATGAAAAACACAACATATGCTGGTCACCGGCAATGCTCTTGTGGTCTGGATCCTGGAGGTGGCCCGTTGTGTGAAACTCAGAGGGAATATTATGCCTACAATGTGTGGAGGATAGAGAAATAAGAATCAATTACGAACAGCTGTCCACCCTGTGATGTCATTGCCGTGGGTTGTGTTCTGATTCCTATGTGAACCGGTGAGTGGCTCCTCCACATCAACTCCTGCAGCTGTATGTTGTTCGTATAAACCACAGTGGACAAGTTGTCTTAAGAATCCTCTCGGATCTGTTTAAATAAAGATGAATGGATGGAGGAGAACGTCTTTAAATGTGATGTTTGCTCACTTAATGACCATGTTTGTTCCCGTTGTCTGTGATTGAGTGTATTCATTAGGCCTGATGCACCCACAGACGTCTCTGGCAGCAGAACACAAAAGCCTTTGACCATTTCTGCTGCACATTAATGGAATCTGAACTACATTAAAGGTCGAGGAACCGAGAAGAGCATCTAACTTTATGTAATGGAATCGCTTTAGGGTGCAGTTTTCCCTTATGCTTTCACAATGGCCTTTGATTGTATTCATTAATAATACTATACATGATAAAAACTCAGCATTAGGGGAAAAACTGTTCAGTTTAGAACGCCGCTGAAGATACTAAGGAACTATTTGTTCAATGGAACCATTCCTAGGAATGGATAACTTACTATTGGATAATTGGATAAAATGGATAATTTACTTTCTAAATGCAACTAAGTGAGCTCAATACAATAACCAGCTATAGGAAGCATAGGATGAGGTCATGGGGATGATATTTTACATCACAGTTTCAAAGGCTGTTTAGGATGACCTGTTCAACCTAGAAAATAAAACTATTAATCATTAGTTTGATATAACGGTATTTTATAATTGTATTTAAACTAATGACTTATTTTATAATCAAATGCATCGGGTTCTCGTCATTTTAATTAAATATGTGATAAATTGTCATCACATATCTCATGATAGGCTGTTTTAGTAGAAACATTTGGAATGTCCACTTCTTATTTACTAAGCCTTTATCCATCATTGTGCCAGTATTAGTTATTAGTTATTATAGTCTCCAGTATTAGTAATCTGTTAGCTGAGGTATTAGTAGCACCCGGGCGAAATCTGCAGAAACAAAATGCAATATAGAGAGCTGGCTTGAGCAAGACAAATTGCAAGGAATAAGCGGTCCTCCAGTAACCCTGTTAGAGGTAATAACAATAGTTTTATTATTTTATTTGACTATTGAAGTCCAACAGATGGTGCAACCAGTAAAATAACACTTTGGCCATTAAAATGTATATAAGGTTACGTTTAATGTTTAATGTCAAACTGAATCTAGCATGCAGTCTCAATAAGCATCATATCCCTGCAAGCGGTCTTCCCTTTATTTTCTGTGCGTGGATTGATCTCATTTGCTCAAAGTCCCGTTACTCGTTGTTGCTAGGTAACGATGAAGCAGCGCCTTATGGGATTAGAAGTCGGCTCATTCCAACGCACTAGTCGCTGTGACGCTTAAAACTACAAGAACCATGATGCAATGCGCCGACGCGTACAGGTCACGTGATTCACGCAGCGCTTCCGGAACGCCGCTGCTGATGCTCTGTAAATCATACGGTTTATTTTTTACCTCCCGTTTTCAATTCGCTTCTGCTTTCTCACAATGAAAATGCGCTTCATACTTTGGTTTTGTCTCCTCGTTGTCGGGATCAAGGCGGGGAAGTACTCGAAGGAAATGAACGAACAAATGGCTGCCGATAAAGGCAACAATCAGGTCGAATTCAGGATCGCCAAACTTAATCAGGTTTGGGAAAAGGCGATAAGGGTAAGTGATGACAAATTAAAGTATTATTATTACTAGTATTGTAATGTTTATGGTTTTGGGTATGTTCTCGAAATACGTCACTGTTTACTGCTGCATTACTACTCGGCTCAGTTATGACAAACTGCTCATGCATGAGTAACTTTTTGTTATTAATGTACGTAAATGTTTGGTAACAAAAAGTTACAAAAAAAAATAACGTTTTGTAGATGCAGCTTTCACCGGTGCGTCTGTCGGAGCTGCACAGCGACCTGAAGATCCAGGAGAAAGATGAACTTCAGTGGAAGAAGCTGAAAGCGGAAGGGCTGGACGAGGATGGGGAGAGAGAAGCCAAGCTTAGGCGCAATTTTAATAGTACGATTTGACCTTTTGTTTTGTAAGAATATGAAATCACTTTGATGGAGGGCCTGGAGTGAGACAAGAAAATGCAATCGGTCGAGTCCTTCGTAGAAATGAAACGATAGATTAGTGGATGTTGTTAAAATTTCGTAATGCGATAGCTGACGTGTGCTATGACGTCATTTTTCTCAAGCGCAGTGAATCTCATCAAGATAATAAAAGTGGTAACTAAAACGACAATGCCTTGAATACGTACATAACCGAGAGTTGAACTCTGTGTAACTCTTTGCTTGCTTGCACAGTTATTTTGGCCAAGTATGGGATGGATGGAAAAAAAGACACCCGGACGTTGGACAGCAACAGACTGAAGGATCATGATGTTAAAGAGGGAGACACATTTGATGATCCACGGCTGGACAAGCTGTGGAACAAGGTAAGCCAAAACACGTACTGAAGTTTAAATGTGCGTCACGTACCCATTAACACATTCACATCACTTTCGTTTCTTGCTAATATGAATGATCTGTGATCTTCTGACCCCCCTCCCCAGGCCAAAACTTCTGGAAAGTTCTCGGAAGAGGAACTCCAAAGCCTTCTGAGAGAATTCCAACACCACAAAGACAAGATCAACGAATACAACATTGTCATGGATACTGTGAGCCGGACTGAAGGTGAGAGTTTAGTGCTGTGGTTTAAACTATCCCATAGATGTCTTGGTCAGTCCTTTATTTGTAATGAATTAATGGGATTGGTCAAATTTTAATTTCTTGTGCAGGTTCTCACAATCGTTGCTTTAGAACATCACAGCCAGGTGAATGAATCTCTAGCACTGTTCTTTTTCTCAGAGATCCACAAGAACGTAATAAGTCCTCTGGAGGGTGAAGTGAAGGAACATGTTCTCCATCAAAAACATACAGATCTGAAGCAGAGAATGAGGGACCTTAACCAGGGCTTCGAACGACTCCGCAAAATCGCCCATGAGGGATACAGTGATGATAGTGGTGTGTACCTTTGCTAACCTGGAACTTATGTTATGTAAATTAAATTGCCATATGATCTTCTGACGTGTGTGTGTTTGAATGTACTGCATGATGGATGAGATTTTCTCTGCCTCTGTTTCATGTCGACTTTATGGCAGAATTTCGGGAACCACGAGTCATTGAGCTTTGGGAAATGGCTAAAAGATCAAATCTTAGCGAGGACGAACTCAGCTCTCTTAAAGTAGGCTTTGTCTGTTAGATATACCAAAACAAATGCAGTACAACACAATAATTGGCCATGTTATAGCCTGAATGTCATTCAGATCAGTGCCAGATGTACCACTTGTGTCCTAACATTTGTGAACAAATGGCATTTAGGAGGAACTCAGACACTTTGAAACGAAAGTGGAGAAGCACCAGCACTATCAGGAGCAGCTGGAACTGTCTCATCAGAAACTGAAGCATGTGGAGGCCCTGGGAGATAAAGACCACATCATGAGAAACAAAGAGAAATACAACACTCTCGCTGAAAAAGCACGGGAGATGGGATACAAGGTACAGCTGCTTTCCACTTTGTAGAATAACAGTATTAACATATGCGCTTAATTTTGTGTTGATCATCAGTTGTTCCTTTTTTTTTTTCTTCTGAGGAAACATTTCAAACCATTTTTTACCATTGTCTGTATGACGTTTTTCACAACTTATTTTATATTATATGTATTTTATGGCTTATGTTTAAAATCTATACTAATTCTGTCTACTACTTTTTTTTTTAGATGAAGAAACACTTGCAGGACTTGACAAATAAGATTTCTCAAAATGGATTGCAACACAATGAACTCTAAATACCATTTTATCACCATGATGACAGCAGTTAGCTTTAACCATTCAAAGGTCACATGCTGTTTTCCCTCAGTCTATATACTAATGTTATTCAGCACAAATTGGATGTTGATATAACATGTGGGCCATTATTGTACATTCATTTCATTAATGAACTGTATGTTAAATTCATTTAACAGTTTCAAAATGAGACTGTTTGGTGTATTGTTTTACACCAAGAATGATCAGTTCTGCTTTTGTGGGTCATTTCCCATTTTAAGCCTGTAAATACTCCAGCTGATTAAGCAAACAAGCTGATTTACGTCTGTTACAATGTTACATTGTTGTAATGACGTTGAAAGTAATTTGCTTCAATGGAAAATATCTGAAAGGGCTGGAGTAGAGGGAAGAAAGATGGCAGACCTCGAGATAACTATTACACTGACCAAATCATGGAAGCGCATTTATATCTGCTACAATGTTATAATGGATAGTATTGACCAGAGATGGACTTGAATCACCATCCTCACTGTAAACGTGCCGTTGTAAAGTTTAATGTTAAAAATCACAATAAACTGCACTAATTCTTTAATATATGGTACTGGTATTACTAACTTCACAAAACGTAGATTTTAGCGACTAACCAATGGTAAAAAATATGGTATTTGTAAGTAATTTATTCATCATTCTGTTGAAGTTTAAGAATAAACAACTGCCCAACAGTAATACAGTATGTTGATCTGCCTTAGTGATGTAGCTGGTCGTGCTTTTGAAGTGTTTCATAGAGAGACTCATCACTGACGTGAAATGAAAACTTTATTCCTACCCTTTTGCTCAATATAGAAATGTCTGAAAAAATACATTTCATATGAAAAATGTAATTGTGTAAATGTACAGAACAAAATTGGTCTCCAAATAAAAAATATTTACAGTTATCAACAGTCAAAAAAGCTTTCTAACTCCATATGAATGTCAAACACGGATAATAACACATTCATCCACAGTTACACAGAATACACCAAAATATTCTGTTAACAATTACAACGTGAAGAAACGTTAACAATTATACATGTTACATTATAACATGTATTCTTTGAAGGGTTGCATATATAAACAGTGGGGTCCAAAGTCTGAGATTGTTACTAAAGACCATTTCTAAATTACTTCTATTGTCGTTTATTTTAATATTCTAATTTTAAACATTGTAAATGATAATACCAGCTGATCTGAATGTACATGTTTGCGAAAAGGAGTTAAGTATAAAGTTAGGAGTAAATATAGTTAGTGTCATGAAATTGGACCCCACTGCATGTCTGTACTGTCATGTTTAGGTGAGAGTTCCTCTTCTGCTCTAGCTGCTGTAGTCGCTGCTCTCGGCCCTGTGCATGCTGGGCTCGCACCCTCTGTACAGTCTCAGTAGCAGTGATGTCAATGTGGGCATATTTTGTCCTAGAGCTGGACTCTGTTCACAAAAATGAAACGATTTTAAAAACAAAACTTTTAAAATGTACAGGCTTATGTGCTTATTAGTTTGAATGCTCTCAGAAAAGCAACAACAGTCATTTGTTTTCACGCCCAGAAAAGACAAATAGCAGCTAGCAAACATTTATATTGTATAGATGATTATTTAGAAATGAGAAACTGTTGTGGTGCTCATACTATAGCCTGCAGCCTGTAATTTTAAAGGAGTGTTTTTAATAGGAATAGTTCTGTAACAGTCTGTCATTATTTACTCGCTCCATATCGTTCTAAATTCTTGTTTTTTTCCCCAGTAGAGCAAAGTTATTGAAGAATCTTAACACAGTATTTTTGCCCATAACAACAGTTCACATAACCACAGCTTTCAAGCTCCATAAAGGTCAATAAAGCATCATAAATGGGGTCCATATGATATGTGCCCTGTATTCCAAGTGTTCCCAAGACATATGAAAGCCCGTGCTAATGAAAATACCAACATTTCCATCGATCATTGAAAATCTTGTCCATGGCATCAGCTCTCAAATAAAATATGATGCCAGTGGTGCAGGCTGAAGGCCAACAACATCAAACCCTATTGGTTCTCGTATGTCACATGAGTCATGACATCAAACATGCAGCATCGGCGCCCGTTCTATATTGAGAGCTGTGGTGGAGAAGAGTGAATAATAACCTAAATGTAGTTCACATAAGCTATTGTAGAGCTTCAGAAGACATGGAGTATAGCACACAATCCATATGGACTTTTTTACAACTGTCATTGTATGGGAAAGAGCTGCTTCAAAATTCTGCTTTTGTGTTTAAAGGAAAAGCAACAGTATAAATACCATGAGGATGAGCAAATAATGACAAAATGTACATTTATTGGTGAACTGTTCCTTTAAGGATCGGAAATGAGTGTGGTGTATATATGAGGAACGCAATGCACCTCTGACGGTGTGGCTTGACTCCTGATGATCCTGTAGATCCAACTCTATATAGTGCAGCTGTCATTTAGATATAGGGCTGATGGGTATATTCACATAGTTAGCAGAATCACCTTGAAGTTTGTCAATAACCACCAGTCCCACGTCCCCGGGACAAGTGAAGCTACTTGCTGTAAGACACAAACACAATTCATACACAGTTTCCAATATAATCGAGTAGACAAAATACTGTCATGGGATGGAAATTTGAGGAGGCATCTCAATTACCATACTCTCCTGCTCTGAACTTTGGCCACCTGCATGCATCAGTCATAAATGTCATTAGCTCATAATTGCCTTTTGGATCTGCTAAGCAGGACACAACCCCACGCATAAATCAATACAGCAGTTAGACTTTACAGAATCACAACTCTCACAGTATGATCTTGATTTATGGTCTAAAACGTAAAATCAACAATTTTACTAGAAACTAATCAGGCGTACAATATTACACACAAACTGAGATATCAAGACAAAATATCTCCACTTCTCTCATTTGTGAAGTTTAACTGTAAAAGGTCAATCATGAGAACAGAATCAAAACTATTGTTCAATCTGTACAGGCAAAGTCTGGTTGATAAACTAAAAAGAGGGACATAAAAATGATGCACTTCCTGTTAAAACAACATTCCAGTACAGTATTAACATCTGAAACAAACAGACCAGCAATCCTCACCTACAGAAAAATGTCTTTAGAGGTTTATTTTCTAATCAATTTCCTGTACGAGACTCACCGTCAGTCTCATGAGACGGTTTCTGCTGCTCAGAACTGCTTCTCATCTCACACCTGCTCCTCTCCACTACCTACAAAAAACAAAACTGATTCAGAAAGACTTGGTTAAAACTGCATTTCTTTGCTTTTAATTTACTGAGCAGCTGAGTTGAGGCCTTAAGATAAAAAAATAAAGAAGCTTAAAATTTAATCCAAACAGAAATCTCCAAAATTCTTTGAACTATGTACACTTCATATTTAAAGAATATCAAAACATATCTGTGGCAGTAATAACCCAATTTTTAATCCTTTTCTTGCCTATTGCTGTTGTTATCAGTATCAAATTAAATAAATAAAAAGTATCTTCAAATTAAATTCTGTAACTAGCAGCAACTACCTTTATTTAATAAGCAACATACACCAAAAGTGTTCCGTATATTAAATCACGCTCGTGGCCACAATAATAAAACGTACATGAAATTACATTAATTCAATGTTTTAATTGTATTGCTTTTGTCATTTTCACTTCAAACTGAAATGATGGCAGAAGCCACTACTGCACAAATGTGTTCCACAGATTTGGGAGTAAATGTTTGTTTTTCACCAAGAAAAATATTGATTGTGCTGAACAAGGAAAACATTTTAGTTTGTTGTTTGGTAAAAGCAGCCTGTGTTTTAGGGCTTATTACTGCATTCTCAGATCAGCCCAGAGATTGTGGTGAGATGACAGACATTTAAATTCACTCTGCAAACTAGTTCTGCTACGTGATGTCTGAGCATGTTCCAAGGAAACAGAGCTCTGGAACAGTCTGCAAATTTGTGCTGGAACGCTGAATTCCGTGATTAGAGGGAAATATAATGAAAAACTGAGGCTCAGTCAACACAAACCTGATCTGAGGCAAACTTTAATATTTGTGGTTGGGATTCAGAGATTGTGCTGCAGTGGTTCCGGTCAGGGAACAGTTTGTACATAATCTTCTGGCAAAAAGGTGTGTTTGGACTGAGATATAACTGAGTAGTTAGCACGGATAGTCAAAACAGATTTGTTTGTGAATAATGACTTGCACTGGACAGCTTCTTTGTTTTATATCCAAGTTCACAGAGTTTCTCAACATATGAAGCGTAACAGGTTGATTACGCTCAGCATGCAACTGATCACAAAAGAAAATAATAGCAACATGAAAACAAATCTTGTTACCTTGCCTCCCCCACAGTCAGGACAGATGGCGGACTGTAATTCTGGCATGGTTGAGCCTACGGGGGGCGCTGCTTCTTCACCACACCAGTTGAATCTCATTGGAACAGTTCGTTTTGGAGTGGTGTCTGCAGGGATGTACTCTGGTCTCAGAACTGCTCTGCTCTCAGGCCTCGGTTCCTGGGTTGCAGCAGTCAAAGACTGCTCCTGATCTGAGGTGTGGTGATGTAAGAGCCGTCGGGGGATATCGTAATGCTGCATGGCTGGATTAGATACCTGGTATCCAGTGGCTTGTATTTCAGCAGCCTCTCTGAGCGGACACACACAGGATCTGTCCTCAGGTATGAGGGTAACTGTCTGTACTGATGTGTTTGCATTTGAATTGGGGTTTTGAGGGAGGCTTATTAAGGATCCAAACTCATCAGTCTCTCCATGCCCAATATCCATGCTACCGGTGTACGAAGAGAAGCTTCCAGAATATGAGGAGTGGCTCCCTGTGGCAATTCCACTGTCGGTCGAGTTCTGGCGACCCGCCTCTTGAAGACCTCTAGGTTGAGGCGGCTTGGTTGGGGGGCAGAGCCCTCCCATAACTGCTCCATACAGACGCTTGTCACTGGAGGTGTTGACGAAACAGGCTGTACTCTTGGGTCCCGTGTCCCCTAACAAAGATGATGAAGGTTCTGTTGGAGTTGGATGTCTGACTGGTTCAGACCATATTGCCAGGCGGCTGCCCAGGCTGTTTTTTATAGAATGGCTAGTCTCAGAAGAGGAGCTGGAAATACTCTTATCATCTACTGCCAGGGAGGCACCATAACTGAAGGTGGAGGCTAAGTGGTTGTAAGAAAAGGGGTGGAGTGTATGATTGACAGATGATTTAGTCAAATCTAAAATCAGGCCTCACTGTACATGCATCTTAAATAGGTTTATAAACAAACAACACAAAATATGATTATGATTTGAGCCATGTAGAAGTACAGACATGTAGAAGCCATTTACTGATTCTTCAAACATTTTCTTTGTGTTCCACAATGTTCATTATGGAATATTAAATTTGGCTAAGCTGTTCCATTGCAATAGAATTGCCTCTGCAATGTATATTTGATATATATGTTTTGTGTAGTACCTGCACTGCTGTTTTGGCTACATATAGACAGCATACTGAGGCGTTTCTCTAGCTCATTGGCCTCCTGGCTAATCCTGTGTTCTGTCGACAATGGGTTACCACCGGGGTCTACAGAAACACAACTTCATTAAATTAAAATCACACTAATACAGTGCATTCACTACTCATACACACATGCAACAACGTATGCCCTGAACACACAAACATGCACCTGACAGCACTGATTTGTCTTTGAGCAATGATTAATGTGTAATCCATCACTGCTGTATCTCGGTCTCCACTGGGAGAGTTACAAGAGCCACTGGCCACATTTATTATTCTCTACAGGCACATCACAGCTACAAGCCCACAGTAGTAATCTCTCACACAAGCACTGATGTGCACACGTACCCACTAGGGTGTTTTTTACCAAATGTACAAAACGAGGAATGACATTTAATAAGGTCAATGTAATTTATAGTAGAAAAACCCTATTATAAACCTATTACAGTCTTAGAATCATTAATTAGCATAACTTATATACTCCTCATGTGTTTTTGTGGTTTGCAATGTGTGTTCACTCAGTACTCCAGTGTGTGTGTGTACAAACTGGTTGGGTTAAATGCAGAGGACAAATTCTGAGTATGGGTCATGAATCAAAGATTTTCAACAATACCATGAATTTTATAACACAGTGTCATAATATACCGTTCTCTGTGCTTTTTTTCATATGGAAAGCTGATTTGCAACATTGTGAAAAGCTCTATATAAATACATTTAAATCAAACTGAAGTAATAAACTGTGCCATTAACACACATTAATTTTACTAAAACAGTTAAATATATGAAAAATGCCATACTGGGAACGTTTTTGGAGTGACACAAATGAATCTTTAAATCAAAGTTTTTAATTGATTCAAAGAAATAGATAGTTTGAACTAACACACCAACGGAATTGTATTTTATTTTTATTTTGCTACTTTTTTTGGCACTAATACAATATCTCAAACGTCTTATTGTTCATTTGACAAGACAAAGAACGATCTTGAAATTAGTCTAATGACTCTTATTAGGCAACTTAATGGCCAAATAAAAACTGCATTAAATCTTTGCGAAACTCACAGTGTTGTTTTATTTTATGTCCTCAACAAAGTCATTGCGAATATATCAGCAATATTCAACATATCCACACACACAGGAAACAATGGGCTTTGAGATCTCTTTTTAAACATAGCAGTTGGTTGGCGATCTCTCTTTGTTACCAAAAAATATACCAGGACACAAAACACAAAGTGCTTAAATGTAACAATAAATCAGTCAGAAGATAATAAACACAGGAAAGGCTCTTACAAAAGACAGAAAGGGAACAAACAGCAGAATATAGCTAGAACAATATGGAGGGATACAGACTCGTTGACTTTCAACAGCAGATATTTTTGGTACCTTAAAACACCTTATTAGCATGAGAAGTCCATTTCATACTAGCCATCAATTCATGCAATGCTATGGGCTACAGAAGGACTGAACAACCTGTTTTGCCAGCATGTCATTCAATACAAATTATATTCCGAGCTAAATCTCAATAAGCTGCTAAAATTTTTGTGCTTGGTCATTTGAAAAACGGCGCTGGCAAGAGGTACGACTTAAAGAACATTTGCTTTTTGCACTTTTAAAGATTAAAACAAAAACATTATTGTAACAATTCATCCACATAACAACAGTGTCCTCTGTATTTCAAGCTCATCTGCAGAATACAGAATAAGACAAGATGATGCTTAAATGGAAAGTAACTTTGCTATCAGAACCCTGTACTACTTATTCATCATCACGGCCATTGTCTACACTGAAGGGGCCCACCTATAAACATTTATTCAGGGTCCTGTGAATTTTAGCGATGACCCTGTTTATCACTGGCAACTTCATTTAAGGTCAAATGTCAGAGGTGCTCTTAATTACAGACGCTTAGTGACAGCAAGAAAAACTGCCCTGACATCTTGGTAGGATGGATAAAAGTTGAGAACTATCTGACATAAGACAGAGAATGTGTTGTCATAACACATTGAAGTAAACTTATTTCAAAGCTTTTGATTGATTCATTATTTTTTTAGCAATCACAGAAAATGGGAAAATGTACAGTCAATAAAGGAAAACGTTTTCACAATGATTTTAGCTAAGCTATGAAAATTCATCAAAAAGGCACCATGTAACAACTATTGTGTTGTCTGTATGGTTATTTCACAGAGAAATTAAAATATCCTTAACACGTTTGGAAAATTATATTCTATTAATCTTTTTATAATGCTTCTAAACATCAAAGAAATGAATGAGGCGGAAAAACAACACTTTCAAAACATTATTCCACAGAGCACGAAATGCCACAGATTGCCTCTGTAAATGGGCTTATGCAAACGAGCAGCAATTTAGTATAGACTTTTATTTAAAGCAACACAGTACACTCATTACAGAATAAATGCACCTGGGGCAACTTGGGGGACAACCGTGGTAGTTCAAGGATGAATCCTTATGGGGTTTGACATCAAAACATTTCAATACCCAGCCCTATACAGGCACAAATATGGTAACTAACTACCCACCCCTGTTCTAATTTTGATTGTAAACAGAAGCAAAAGGTTTAAGCCACTTTATATCAAATCCTCCATATTCTTCTGTTATTTTATTGACCAGACAGCAGCTCTCCACAGGTCTTTTTTACACAACCATTGTCATATCTCAACCTTTTAGCTAGACATTATAATTTTAGCTCAATATCACTGGCTCACGAACTCAATTAAATGATTCTCTGTGTGCCAGTGTGGCCCATAGAGGTTTGATCCATAAAGCTATATGTCAAACTCATTAAGGTTTAATATACTATCATGCTTATGTGGTATATCTATCTAGAACAAATCGATAAACTAAATGTGAACTTCACATTGGTTTTAGAACAATAATTCAGTATTAGAGAAGTAACATTAGGTTCAAAATGATATGAACCCAGTAGATGAATTAGTGTTAATTATATTATTATCCTCCGTCAAGACGGGGCCGCTGAGTAACCAGATTTAAAAAATGATTGTCATTACAAAGTAGGCCACATTCAAGTTCATTAAACATAATGAATGTTATATTGACCACAGCACAATGATACTAGTAGGTGTAAAAAATTGGAATATTCATAAAAAGATTCACTTATATCATTCTAACTGTGACCGTCTATAACTCTTCTGATTAACATAAAGGACTATAGTGGAAAAATTGTCTTCAATAGCTCCAGTTCATTGTTTCCCTGGTTTGTTGTATTTTTGTGTGTTTTGTGTATAGTGTATTTACTGTAAGAGAAATCCTCTGTGGTACTATGTGTTATATGAATTCATTTCAAATTCTGACCTCTGACAGTCAAAGTGATTTAATAAAGAGAGAGGGAGTGAGTGAGAGAGAGAGAAAGAGAGAGAGAAGGAGAGGAACTTTACACCATGTACCAATCACACACAAAGTTTGTGCACACACACACATTCTTCTTTATATCCACTAGTACATGGTAAATACATAAAGGGCACAAATGGTTCAGATCTTATGTTTACAGAGAAACTCAATATGAACTCAATAATTCATAACACACACACAGCCGACAGCCCACATCAAGCTAATAAAGCCAACAGTGAGGACGCAGCAACTTTGAAATCTCTGAACTGAGATCTTCCATCACACACCTCCACATAAACAAGCTCACCTGGCAGGACTGGACGCAGTCCAAACGGCCCCCTGCTTGGCGATACGCCCCGAACAATGCAGTCGAACAAAAAACTGATGTGTTCCCCTTCTACACAAGCCAGAAAGAAAACACCAGCCCCTGTGGAGAAGAACAAGCATGAGAGAAAAAACGTGATAATGTCCTGAGTCCTCCTAATGTCCTGAGCCCGTGTTCTTCAGAAGGCATAATGTATCATTTCCAATTCATATTGATATTAATTGTCTATGGCATTGAACAGAAGATCTGTTTCGGTAATGACCACAATCACTATCGTGAGATAATCACAAACGGGGAACATCAAGTTTCTCGGTGGAGAACATTCACATTTCACTGATTAAAGATAAATGACGGAGGCTTCATTTTTTTGTTCCCTCACTCAGTTGCTTTTGTGCTTGATTCGATGAGCATTTTCCAATAATTTTGGTCTTATGTAGCTCCATCAGTAACTCTTCATCAACACCAAACCAGAAGCGTGTTCCTTTCCAATTGTAACGCTGGATATCATTTTGCATTATCATTGATATTATTAAAGTGGCAGCTATTGCAATTTGTTCATGTTAAAACCCCCAAAAATGTAAATTACATTTTACCAGTTTCAATACGTTTAAACAAAATCAATCAATACTTCAGGTGAATAACAGACTCACCAAGTTGCTTCTTCAGTCTTGAGACACTGTTGAATGTTATTAAGTGAATTTAGCTTGATATTTATTTAATTGGCTGAAACATTTGATGAGATGAAAGCAGGAAGAACATTATATTGTTATGTATTATATATTGTTATAGAAGTGATCTTTGTACAATTACACGCAAGTGCCACATAAATAGTCAAAACTTAGACATATTTTTTTGCTTTCCTTAAAAGTAATGCACGTGTTTAAAACAAATTACATTCTTTGAATTTTTTTCTTTTTGACAACCCTAATATTTTTAAAGTTGGAAGTATAATGGAAGTTTATTTTTATAGTTTAAACAAAACAAAAACAAATATTTAAGTACTTCCGTTTACGAATCACTGGAATATATTAAACGTATAAATGTATTACATATAAATATATTACATATATTAAGTATATAAATATATATACAAGAAAATAAACTAAGAAAAAGTTAGTATGACAATATGAGATGTAATTGCAGACCTGGCATGTAGTAACGTTTCTGTTAGGCCCACACACTTAAAAACAGACAAAAGCAATAAACAAATAATTATGAAATTAGAGTTTGTTCTTGCGCTTTAAATTAGTTATAGTAAAATAAATATAGAAATAAAAAAATATTACAGAAGAAGAGGATTGTGCAGCATCAAGTCACGCTCTGTTGCCCACACCTCCTCCATACATATGTCAATAACTCACATTATCTTCAAAGCCGCTCGTACCTTTCAGACTAAAATAAGCACCGGCAAGCGTACTGAAAAACACAAGCTAGCACAGAGCCTTGAGGTTTCAACTACAATGGAAACACTGGGATAACAAAGACTTCAATTATGTCAACATATTAGTGACTAATCTGAAGTCAGATTACGACTGCGTTCCTTTTGTCCGACATGAGAACAGAATTAGGCAGTTTTTCATGCTGATAAATATAGTCCTGTCAAATCCCTTGATTTGACACGCCACTGTGGAGACTGTGAGCGGTATTGGAGTGACAGTCCTTTACAAAAATAACCATAACATTCTTAACTCTTGGTTTCATAATTCATAAACATACTGGTGGACTATAAATACTGGCGCCCAACTCTGTCTATTGACCTTGCCCAGATTTCAAGTAAATGAGAATAAGATTAAACAGACATAAATTATAGCATTTCAATTTTACAATGTTATAGTATAGGTACTGCACATGTAAAGTTTTAAGTATATCCAGTATAGAGTATATAAATTATATGTAGACCACATTATAGTTCGTTTATTAACGCACAGTTCTATGCTCTATCTTCTCATCTAGTATATATCAAATACACATAATAGTACATATAAATAGCTTAATATTTAATGTAAAATGCACAGTACACAAATTTACTATATGCACACAATACATGGATGACCAATAACATTTGCTGTCCAGTACACAACAGAGCACAACAACTGACCAACCATCATGTAACATAACAATAGAATAACTACAGATAGTCATAAAACCTTCAAAAGGGATAAAATTGGAACTGTACAGTCTCGTTTTAAACCCAAGATGTTTCTTTGAATTGTCAGTGCTGGATACATTGTTCCACAAGAACCATGCCTGATAACAGGGAAAACAGACATAAAAAATCTACAAAACAAACAAGTTAACAAACCGGTGAACAGCATAAACCTGCTCGCTCTCCAAAATCTAATGAGACAGCTGACACGCTCACTAATTGCACTGCCAGTATGTGTTTTGTCATCGCGTGTGGCCTGTGACATCTTGTCTCGGTGGAAGAGGCATCCGCTGAATTCCACTAATGGCAGTGGGAGGGACATGACCTTTGCGTGGCAGGGGCCAATCAGAGCTCACAGCTGTCGCCATAATGAGGCGAGTCTAAGAGCTACATGTCTCGATGTGAACTTGGCAGTCTCGCTATTAATTTTGTGTCTGGTTTTACAGACTTACATTTTACCATACAATATCAGAATGTAACCCATGTATGAAGAACTGTTTGGTAGTTAATGGACACAGGGAAGTCCTTTCAAGGCAATATAACTAAACTAACTCACAGAGGGGCTGGGGATCTGTAGAATTTTATGAAAGATGGGAAGTCCAATTTTGTGAAAATCTGTGGAGCTTTCTGTAAAGTGCAGATTCTGTGTGGGTCTGGATGTGACTAATGCAGATTTGGGAGTCTGGTGTCTAATACGCACCCCCCGTCTTCCCACACACACACTCAAGTTCTCCCACTTGGTTGGTGGCTTTTTAATGCTGCCCACACCCAGAGATCCCTGCTGTGCACTCTGAAACAGCATCTGACAAATACCCAGATGGGGTAACAATATATATAAATATGTCTATAAATTATTATATTTATAATAATTTACCAGATTACAATTACGATAAAAACAATCTGTGTTGTGACATGGCTGAGGTTGTAAGGAAGTTTCATATAACATTTACATTTAGTCATTTAGCAGATGCTTTTATCCTAAGCGACTTACAAAAGGACAAGAGCATTGAACATTTTGCCTTGCAAGCCTACAAGCCAAGTCTACAAAGCTACATTTACAAGTGGACACTGTATTCTGCTACTAATACAGAATGAACTACAGACTAGGAGATTTTTAATTTTTTTTTTGAAGATAGGATAGAGTATTAGGGATTAGTTAGGTGTCTGCGAAACAGGTGTGTTTTGAGTTGTTTTTTAAAGGTTGTGATGGTCTCAGTGGATCAGGTGGAGACTGGGAGTTCATTCCACCACAAAGGAACAGAATAGATGAAAGTTTTACAGATTGATTTGGTGCCTCGTTGTGGGGGAACAATCAGACGTCGCTCATTGACTGACCGTAGCTGACGAGAGGGGACATATGTCTGGAGGAGTGAGTTGAGGTAGGAGGGAGAGGTTCCGGTTACTGTCCTAAAGGCAAGCATAAGAGATTTAAATCTGATGTGGGCAGCTACAGATAGCCAATGGAGTAAGGTCAGGAGGGGTGTGACATGGGCAGTTTTTGGTTGATTGAAGACCAGACGTGCTGCAGCATTCTGGATCATTTGCAGGGGTTTGGTGGCATTGGCTGGAAGGCCAGCCAGAAGGGCATTGCAGTAGTCCAGCCTTGATATTACAAGTGCTTGGACTAGGATGGACTATATAAGAAGATCTGCTTTGGAATTAGAAGAGGCTGCAGAACAGCTGCAGATGGATTTGCCAGAGAGGCAGCTGGTGGATTTCACTGGTGCTAAAGCAACATCTAATACTGAACCCTATAACGCATTACCACAAGTCTGTGTGTGGGTGCACAAAAGTAATGCGTTTAACTGATTCTGGAAGTATGGGGGGAGTGAGAAAGTGAGAGAATGGTGCATTGAGAGAGAGAGAGATTGAATGTGAGGTTATTTGATTTTCACATTGACTATTGGCAAACACCTCTGTGCTACTGTGCTATTGCTGAGAATGTCATTAAGACAAAGTGAAAAAGAGATTTGTAAAAGAGAAGACAATTTCTAACACAACAAGCCATGTATGCAGGGACATAACAATCACTGGCTAACAGATACAATTTCTAAAAAATTCTATGCATATCTCCTGCAACTTCATCACAAATAATCTTTATATTTTAAGAGTTATGGACCATGCAAAGAAAACATTGTAGTCAGTTTAACATAATAAAGACTTTAATACCAAGCAAAAGCTTGCAAAGCTTGTCATCTAATTAATATTCATGAACACACACACTTTTTAGATTAAACCCCTGCGTATATTAAACTTAATACTTTATCACAACATCTTTCTCACTGAATAGTCAAAAAATGGTAATCTGCTAGAACATAACAAGAAACAGTGTTCAAACTGTGAAAAATATCAATGGCAATTCAACATGAAAAAGAACAGTAACTTACAGTAGCCGCACCTTGTCCCGCCCTCAAAGACAAATCCATTAGGAACGGCGCCATAACGCCGTAAATCTGACAGTTTCCATTGGCCAATGACAGCTGGAGGGAGGTCTCGGGCAATAACAAGCAAGTTATTGCACAAATGCAGGGAGGCGGGACCACTTTCTAGTTTGGTGCCGGGCTGGACATTAACACTGAACCTGTGGACTGAAAGAAGCTTGAGTTTAAGAGGAGATTCTATAATCAGAGAGCACCTCCAATATGTTCACTACAATCAACAAAAAGCAGTTTTTCTAGACAGCTTATGGAAATGCAGTACTGTTTTTTAGCAATAAGGACAAAGTAGACTGTACACATTATAAGCTTAAGAGTGAGAAAAAAGGGTGGTTTTTTTTTTAATATTTGATATTCTCTCCTCTAATATTTCTGTATTTTGGATTAAAATTCTAGCAAACTGCTGAAAAGAGCATATATCACATTTTGGAAATTTGATAATCCCATAATTTCTCCTATCATATTATCTTTCTGTCAAGAAGTCAACTGCATAAAAATACCATCATAAATCCATTAGAATTTGTAATAAGTTAATTAAGTTAATCAAGATTATTAATCAATATTTGACTACCTACAGATTATCAGCAATGATTGATTAACAGTAACATACTTCTCATTACTGCCTTTTATTTAGTTTTTTTGTGTGTATAACAGTGTGTAATTGTGTTTTTCTTTTAATTCAGTAATACCATGTTCGTCTCATCTGCAATCTTTAAATTGCATTACGTAATATAATGGTAACCTGTCAATATCAGTCAAGCACTTAAAGAAAAACATTTAAACTACACCACACTACAGCAATAGTAGTAGACTGTAAAAGACACTACAGCAAAGTAGACAGTAATAGACTGTAAAAGTAATAATAAATAAATCTTCATAAGTAGCTGAATATTTATTTCTGTTTTTAATAGTAAGACAATAAGCACAGACAATCTTGAAGTACTTCAAGCGCAATATATACTTTGCGCCTGATTAACCATCACAGATGTGAATATAGTCCAAATCATTAAAAACGCTCCCTCAATTTATTATAATTAAGACAAGTAATCAATACTGTCTCAGCAAGCATAATTAATGCAACAGTTTGCCCGCAGCCGTGTATGTGTATGTATGTGTATATACAGGATGTATCTGTGCGTGTCTAGCAATAGTAATGAGATTAATGGTTCTTATTTCATGAATTGTATTACAATGTGCACCATCACAGACACGGACAATGTGTGCACAGACACAAAACATATACACAACGAAACACACACACTCATCCTTATCTATGGGCAACCAAATGAAGGTAGTGTAGTCACTGACTCACTGATCATGAGCAGTGTGGGGAGAGTTGGTACAGCATGGTGCGTTAAGTTAGTTTAGTGGGAAATTGAGCAGCAGAGTGGAATGAGATATCAGCACCTCGCTTCACCAGACTCCATCAATCATTGTTTTGACTGCCTCAAAGCAAAGCAAATACACACAGACCAACAGAGGCCTTGAAAATTAAGGCAGTATCAGAGCATAGAAGATATATGTCATCCAAAATCATCAACAGAACAACTGTCAAACAAGTGCTGCCATATATTTTTTTCCACTCCCTGTAAAATATATTAGTATAGTTTATGTTTTATGAGTTTACATAATTCATTTTTTCAATTCTTATTATGCCTTTTTTAAAAGTCTCGCTTCAAAGTCAAAGAAGTTTTCATGTTTCAGTGTTCAAAAAATTGGTATTTTTCACATATTTTACGGCGTTGGGTACCTGGTTCTACAAAGCCCCTCTTCCGAAATATGGAATGGGCTTTGATTGGTTAGGGTTTTGTTGGCATTGCAACAACATGATACTACAGTGACTCTCATTCATCTTCTCCAAAAGCAGCTCAACAAAGTCTCACCCCCTTTTTTGAGTATTCCCAGAGGCAGGGCTTATTTAAATTCTGAGATTTGTGTATTCCCAATGAGCCATTCATTGTAGTTCTTAAAAAGCGAAAAATCTCCCTTTGCAGTGAAGTTTGAGCTTTGTAACTTTGCAGTTCTTTTAATGCTTAAACAGTAACATTACACATAACTAAAGTTGATAAAGTGAAAATGCATAATAAGACCCCTTTAAAGACGAGCCCTTTTAAATAAGAAAAAAGAAATGAGAAACAATCTTTTAAGGTGCATAAAGGGAATTGAATACTTTTGATTTAAAATGGTCTGAGATCATTTGAACCAGTATCACATTATGCTGTCAGATACTTCACTGTGTTTTTTTAGTATGTGTTACTCTGTCAAACGCATGATCGAGGAAAACTTGAGAGATCTTAAGGAGTATCATACATCACAGGGTCCCAATTATAACTCTGCTGCTTTCTTAAAAGGCACGCAACACTGAGCACTCACGGCTGTGACTTGAGCCAGCCTCAAAAACAAATGCATAGCGAGGATTATATATGTGATTTCTGAGAATGTGATGGTAAGAGTTAGCCGTTGAGTGAATATGTATGTATGTGTGTGTGTGTGTGTGTGTGTGTGTGTTTCAGCATGCATGATGCTGTATATCAGACAAGTATTATAATATATCGTAAAATTTAATGTAATGGAATAAAATGTAACATACATTTTATAACATGAAATGTAAAAGTGGAATATAAAATGTAGAAATAAAAATTTTAGGAAGAGCATAATGGAGATCTCAGATACAACTATATTTCAGTGCAGAGCCTGAAGCATGGTTTATTTTGATTTAGTGGTTCTGTTTATTTGACCTGTACTTTGGACTACATTTTTTTTGGACATTTTATTTCCATGGTGCAGAAAGATTGCAGCTGAAGTGAAAGGGGGCAGAGAATTTTAGCACAGGGAATTCTAGAATTATAGCTGCTCCAGAAAAGTGTCATCATAAATCACAATTCATTTATCAACAAGAGGTGGGCGAGCATAAGGTGTGGAGAAGAGCGATGAAAAAGTTTAGATAACATCTCAGAAATGTGTGGGGGGGTGGCTAAACCTATATCGCTTATGCAGGATCCGCCTCTGAACAGACCGCTAACAGACAGTAGTTCCCTCTGTCATCATTTACTTAACCATGTTATTCCAAACCTGTATAACTTTCTTTATTTTATATAACACAAATGCCAATATATTCATATGCCCAAGCTGCTGTGTACAGCTTATCCATACAATAAAAGTAAATAGTGACTGGAAGCTGTTAAGCTCCAAAAACAACAAAACTGACCATAAAAGTGCCATAAAAGTAGCCCATATGACAATACGATCATGTCCATATAACAGCTTTTTGTTTAATAGCTTTTATTGTATGGAACAGCGTCACAATCCCGTCTGACATTTTTTGTGTTCCACAGGGAAAAATTGGGGATTGGAATGACAGAATTGCAGGAGGTCTGATTATGGTCCTATTTATCTGAACAATACAGACACACAAGCTCCTGTCTTACCCTCTCCGAGGCTGTAGCGGACACGAGCATCCCAAGCCAGGAGAGTCACTCTGTTGTCAAAGCCCAGCATGACAGACTGGCTCAGGCAGAGCAGACTGAGCACGTAATTCACTCCATCAAAGCTCCGGAGAGCCTCCAGTCCACAGATATCTCTCAGTGTGACCCGACTCCTCTCCCTCTGCTCCTTGCTCCTCTGACCACGCTCCTTATAGGCAAGCAGAGACAGGCAGTCTGACACAGAGTAAAGATTCAAGAGTCATAAACACAAGTAATGCATTCATAAAGTTAATATAGCCTACACTAACAAATGTACCATGGTAATGATATTTGTTTTGCTTTGTTTTTTGGAAGTATCATGTATTTTTTGAACTTATGGTATAGCAGTGTCATGGTATTCTTCGTGGCATACTGTAGCTTGGATGTACAGTACAAGAATACCATAATCTTTCAGTACCAATTACATATATCTTTAATATCTTTAAAACAGCGTGATTTTAGCATATCCAACAACTAACTTAAGGAAATGTGTGGTAGTTTTCAACAGTTCTCTCAAGTCTTTATTCAGAAACCAACTACATACCTAGCATTACTAATAAGTTTTATTAATATACTCTCTTCAATATACTCTATTAATATACTAATATCTCATAACAATCAGTAAAACATTTGCAGTATAACCATGTATTTGTGTTTCCTGTACGTGTTTGACAATTTTTCTGTTTTGTTTTATTTTTCATTATATGTTAAGCTGCTTTGAAGCAATGCCACATTGTAAAAAGCGATATATACATATAAGTGAATTGAATTAGGGAAATGAACATATAATTTCATAGAAAACAAATTCTAGGCAATATAAAGTGTTTTTCGTTTAAACCCTACTGTATGATGTGCTGTACAACAAATCCAGACTGTTACAGCAGCTGATATTATAAATGCATCTCAAAAAACCAGATGTTATACATCAAATAACAAATAAAGTCATTTGGTTGGCAGTATTTTGCAGTGAACTAGAAAGTTGTAAGGCACTGCTTCTCTGGGCTTATTGCTTTCTTATTCACGTTATTATAAACTCATTGCAACAGCTGATCTGGGATCATTGCGACACCGTGCCACATGCAAGGAGTGTCATTCCCATCTCCCACATACCATTAGAGGAAAACGACCGTGATCTTTACTCATGAGAAAGTACTTTTGTGCAACAAAACAGCCATTTAATCCTGCTTATATCTCAACAATCTCCCGCAGCATAAATGCAAAAGTTTTGCGCACAGTTACCTGCAACCGGCGAAGGTTTCCGCAGGATCACCCATCTGTTTTTCCACTGAAACGCAGGGAAGCGCAACAAACAAAGAGAAACATCGAAGAAAGGGATAAGTCTTTCAAAAAGCAGGAATGACAGAGAAAAGTCATTTGGGTTGCGATCAGGCACCTTTTTCCCCTCTCGGAGTCTGATCGGTCCCTCTACGACAACCGTATCCGTCATCTTGTGTCATGATTCCCGACAGCTGTGCGCGGTCCGCGGGTCACTCTCAGCTCCAGGCCGGACTGCACTGCTCTGACCCGGGCATTAACTCTCACCCTCACACAGACACCGGCCCACCCCGATCACAGACTCGGGTTTTTACATTTGTTCATTTGGGTCAAGGTGGCAAACTAAAATAGTGCCGCCTGCAACGCTTGGCACAGAGATGCAAGCTTTTCCAAAAGTTTCAGATAGTGGAGAATGTGGGTTTAGACGGTGTAAGCAAATGGCACTATGTGAACAGCTTTAATAATGATTTATAATCACAAATGCATGAATAAGTACAGGGAAACGGTGGATGCAGGACTCAGAAAGACCCGATGGGAATCCCAGTAGGGGAGTAATTGGGTAATATGGTTACATTCAAGTCAGATGGGTCACTTTGCAGCATTTTGAGTCTGGCCTAGAGGTACAACAAGAGTTTCCTTCACTGGAGAAATCAGTTTATATCCCTCATGTCTGTTTCCATTCAGTCTCCTGCATTTCCATCTACTGCAATAGAATGGAAATATGTAACGGAGGCTTTTCTTGCGTCTGTGTAATTCAGGATATATTTATGCCAAACAACCTGATAACAATATTCGTGCGGTTACGCATATATAAAGTTTATGTCTTTAGCAGATGCCTTTTTCAAATTGCACATAATAAGCGACAATAACCAAAACATGCAGATTATGTCATGGTAGACTAGACTAGACATAAATATGCTTAAATGCTAAGATGCAACTCATAACAACACAATAAACAATTCAGACAGTGCACATAACATTGCACCTAGATTAATAGTAATATTAGTGAGCTGTCAGTCTTGACTGGTAGTAGAGTTAGAAATATTAGCCGTGTTGACAGGTTATGTTACAAATACATTGTAAATTCAGATAAACCCTTAAATGCAGAGACCAGAGAGGTTTATCATAAAAACAACACTTTTTAAATAGTAGGTTGCTCTCAGCTTTGTGTTGAAAAATCATTTATTTTGGCATATTGGGAGTTTATTCCACCAATGGAGAGACCAAATGGATGAATGTCAGGGCTTGTCAGACAAGCTGTAACCTTTCATTTGAGAAGATGAAGGAGCTGAGCGAGAAGAACTGCCTGACAGTAATGACTGGGCAGGGATGAAGGTTTGATAAGGATTGAAGGCAGTGGGCACCAGGCCACCGGCAGCAGCGTAAGCCAGACCCAGCATCTTGAACGCTACAGGCATCTGTGCAGGAACCTCAGCAGAGGCGTAACATGAGAGAATTTCCAGAGGTTAAAGACGAGTCGAGCCAAAGCAGTTTGGATGCACTCCAATGGACAAATAGCAAATTGCTGGTTAGAGGGAGTGAATGTTCTATAGCTGTGAAATAACTCCAGCCTGGAAGAGGGGATCAGAAGACTAACGACTGATGAAGAGCCTGATTCGTCTTTGGTGGAGCATGAAGGAGCGAAGCCAGCTGCTTCGATCCTGCCAAAAAGAAATGAGAGTGGGACACAGAGCATTTTTCAACCCTTTAGGGTACCACTGTGCGATCTACAAATGAAACTGTCCAAACGTATTTTTTATACATGTTGATTTTGTAAGAAAGGAATATTTAAAAGATAAACTAAATCCCAAATGTGTTCCGGGTGGGAGGGAGAATGTAATGGCACAGATGCAATGTTTAGCACCCCTGGGGCATCTTGGGTGTCATTGGGTTCTACCAATGACAATAGAAGTTGTGATGCTACTTGGTGCTATGCCCTGCTTTTTAAACCATGTTTATTTTTTCCAAGTTTCAAAAGTTTTTGCAATGAGATGGAAACTTCTTATTACACTGCAGTCCTAATGATGGCAACAAATGTTCAGAGAATCAAATCACTGGCCAGGGATCAAAAATTTATTATGTTTATTGAAGACAGTTGCTGCTGTCTTGGAGTGCACAAGGAATCGTAAATCCATTAGCAGACATGAGCTTGTTGTTTAGTAAATAAAATCTCAACATGTCCTCAGAAGACCTGCATTTTTTTGTATCGATTATTTCCTCTCACATGTCTCTTTGCCTTTTTCTTTGTTCTCTGTGCACCATTAATTATCACTGATATGTCTTGGCAGAGAGCAATGCCTTCACATCCTCAGGTCAATGAGACATGTCCGATGTTGAACAGTAGCCATTAAAATTCAGTATGTGAATGTAAGAGGCAATGGGAAGGCAGCGTAACTTTGTCCACTGAGATAACAGCTCAGAAGACTCCATGGTTTCAGAGCATGGATGGAATATCAAGCCACAATTAAAATATGACACCTGATTTTGCAGAGTGCTGTTATGCATATTATTACAACTGTTACTGTTACACATTAGACTTGACATTGATGTGCCCCTTAGTAAAACGGACAAGGTCCCAAAAATAGCTCAGCCTCCTCAAATATCACATTTCTACAACATTTCTGGCTGTAATAGTACCCCCATAATTGAGGATATTATTATATGCTTAGTTAAAAGGGTATATATATATATATATATATATATATATATATATATATATATATATATATATATGTTATCTGGTGTCCTGAAAGCTATGATGATATTCCCAACAGACTGTTAACTGATCAGCCTTTTTATTGTCAGATCAGACAAAAGTAGCATTGTTCTTGCCCTGATTATTCTTCTTGTTTGCACCTTTAACTGTAAGTTTATTTGCTCTTCTCACTGCTGGATCAACAGGTTTTTTCACAGGTAGCAGCTCATCTTGGTCTGACGTCTGGTAAACTCTTGTTCTCATTTTTTCCTTGCAGGTTTTTGGATTTCCAGCCTTGTCTACACCTCCAAGGTCTCCGTCCTGATTAGCAGGGTCGTCACACTGGATCCCATCCACGTCAAGAGCACCTCGCACACGGAGAGGAGATCGCTTGCCTCCTCCTTTGAGCCTTGCTGGGGGAGGTGGTGCTGGGGGAGCAGGAGGTGGGGCGGAGGGCGCCCTCCTGTGGGAATATTTGGAAACACTGGTCCTCTCTCTCTGACGTCTTTCATTTTTCACTAAGGAATGATAGTCAGAAGGGGAGAGCACAAAAATCACACAACTGTTAGTTGACAGAGTACAGTTTTTATTCTATACAAAGCAATGACCTGTTTTTATACACAAAGTGTTTCTGCAAATCTGTCATAGATGCTGTTTCTTCAAATGGATCCTTGATCAAAAGAGATTTTAATGTTTGAGAATGAATCATAAGCGCAATTCAGTTCAATGAAACGCATATTAATAGCCATTTAGAAGACCTTCCTCACACAAACTGAATATTTCCACAACCAAATATTTATTTCTGAAAGGCTGGCAACCACCACAACTATACAGTGAGATGTTAACTCTGCCAGTGAAAGAGTATTTTTAATTGAAACATTTATGAGATTTAGTATTTGTTTGTATTTGGTATGCCACGTTCTCCTTTGCTTAACTGACAACATGTTCCAGAGATCATGTCATGTTTCAATGGCAGAAGAAAAATCTGATCTTTGGTACAAGTGCCTACATTTGCTTACATTTGTTTAGAGACCTGGAATTAGTCTCATAATGTTCTGACATAAGCTTTTATTTTTTTATGCCATAATTTTTACTTTTTATTTCCAGGCTTGAATGAAAAAGATTTTAAATGTGCTGTCAGACTTTTGGAACCCCCTGTATGAAAAGCAGAAAATTTGCCTGTAGATTGTACAGATTTGACAGACTGTTATTTCTCATACAGATTTATATTATCAGACAATAGAAATCACTTTGTGAAAGTGAGTCGACTCATTCCGGTATCATCAATCTTTATGCTCAAGATAAGCATGTCCGACACTAAGTAAACGTTACACTTGTGCCATGATTAATAAGGGTAGCAGTCATGTTGTAGACATTCCTGTCTCAAAAAATTAAGAATGAATCATAACTGTCTTTACTCCTGCTGAAATAAAATGACAAACTGAGCTACTGCAGATTGTAAAATGACAGTTCCGGTCTCACAAAATACATCATCTCTGCAGAGCACCTTCAGGTGAAGTGCACTGCTTAATGTGCTATAAAGATGCCTACGGTTTGCTTCTCGGGCAATGTAACTATTGCATATGTATGCGTAAATGTTTCTGTATAACGAATGATGCATTATGGAGAGCTTTTGTATGAGTTATTTATCTGCCAAGTGGAAAAACATATATTTACACTATTTTGTATATGTATTAAATTCATTTTATATATGCACAAACAAAGAGACTTAGTCTTCCTCCAATTGGCTTTTAGAATCTTAATACCCCTTTAGAAACTTAATAACACCATGTTTTGTGAAAATCAAAATAGCTGGTAGACCTTATATAATATTTGCTGTCTTCGTCCATCTTTTTCTGCTGTTATTCTCAATTGCAGTATAAGAGGAAACTATCTTCTTCACACACAGGCACACAAACACATGCACAGGTGATCGGTTTGCTTAGCGACATGTGCAAGTAGACTAGCTGAGATGGACATGAGAAGGTAAAGCATATGGTGAGATGAGTATTGCTTGTTAACTTGGTTTAAAAATGTTAATGCCCACTAAGAAGGCTCCTTCAGACCAAATGCACACATTAATATACATAAAACCACCCCCACAAGTTTGCTGATCTCAATAAACATTTGCCAGATTGTGACCTTCATATAGATGAATTGGACAAGCCAAATAGGTAGGTCATTACAAAAATCAATATTGGAGGATTGTTATCCATACACACTGGTATGTCTTAATATGCACGTTGTGTGCCGTGTCTGAGGACAAGATGAGGCTGGTGAAGACAACCAAAACAAGCAGATTATGTCATGGTAGACTATAGACTAATAGACTTAAATGCTAAGACGCAACTCATAACAACACAAGAAACCATTCAGACTTTGTACGTCACATTGCATCCAGATTAATAGTAATACTAGTAAACTGTCTGTCGTGACTGGTAGTAGAGTTAGAAACATTATTGTTGTTGATAGGTTACATTACAAATACATTGTGAATTCAGATAAACCCTTAAATGTTGAGACCAGAGCATAAAACACGTTTTAAGGCTTTGTGTTGAAACATCATCTATGTTGGCATATTGTGAGTATGTCTGACATGTCTTAATATGCGCTTTGTGTGCTGTGTCAGAGGAAAAGATGGTAGAAGAAACTATGCTTTTAAAATATTAAAATACTTAAAATATTAAAAATCAATCTTTGTGTTGAGGGATTAGATTTATAGTCACACTGCCCCCTTGTGGCACTAGATAAAATTACTCATCTGAACAGATGCGATGTCTTTTGGCAAATGCAAAACAAAAATTCCCTACCTAATGACTCCTTTACGTTTATATTACGTATTATATACATTGTTTTCTCCCTTGTAAAATATTCAAGTATTTATATCGAAACCTAAACTAGTCATAAATTGTTTTTCTATTCCAAGTGTGAGCTGCTACTAGCAAACTATTTTCATGCATTAACTAGTAATTCAATAAACATTTACCTGCCGTGACCACCAGATGGCGCGCCATCTGTTTTAAGAATCTTCTTTAGACTGTTGCTATCTAGGCTTTGGTGTGAGTGCTGAATGTCCAATACATTTTGTCTAGGCTGTATTTGTGTAAAGAGCAGACGATGCTCACTTACCTCAATCTCTCTTACCAAACATTGTAAGGGAATTAATTGCTCATCATTAGTTTGAAAGCACCGTGTAGTGGCAATTATTACCATAGAACAACAGCAGTTGGGATTTGCGTCAGTGGTGACTTTGATGGTTTTTTCTGACTGCTCATGGGACTGTTTGTCTTTCTGATCTTTGAGTTTAGACAGATGTTCAGAACTTGTCGGGTGCAAAAGTCTTACCGCAAACACCCAAATGTGACCTGTGGATTTGTTGGGTCCTTCACATGCCGCAGATCATTAGCGTCCTCGTGGGATTTTTCATGTTGTGTAAAGTTTTATTTAATTTTAGTGAGTTTTTTGGAAATCCTTTATCATGCCATTTAAAAATCATTTTAGTATCGCATGCTGGGTAATAAGCTTTACAAGGTGTTTGTTAGGACATGTTCAAACAGTAAATGTCTTGCTCATAAACAGCTTTGAACACTTTCGTGAAAGGCTCTTTATATAGCGTACATCAATACCAAATCTATTTTATTGGTGTGTAGTGCGTTAAACTCAGGCTGTCCGGCCAAACTTGAGTCTTCAGAGCCCGAGACTATATCTTTAGCACAATTCAACTGTCCTTGTATTAACAGTTTTGCTCACACCAGGGAACAGACAAGCCTTGTTGACAGCAATAAACAAATGTGATAAAAAAGAGAAAGAGACAAACTTGGACAGAAACCACCGGTCATGTGATCAATTATGGAAAGATATAGAAATACAAAATATCAGAAGCAAGAATTATGCGGGAATTTGGCTTCACGGTCAAATTACGACACAGCATGATGATTTCTGTCTATGGAGGGTTTCCCTTCTTTCTGAGATTGAATGGGTACCAAAGGAGACAATGCAAAATTAGGACACTTCCCCTGGAGGATAAGAGAGTAAATGCGAAGTGAAACAGAGGCTGGTTTTGTCCAAGCCCAATACCGGCATCCAAACAACACAAAGCCTGCCTAACCAGCCATTCATTTTAACTAGGCTTCTGTGCATAGCTAATGCACTGAGAATGGCCTCCCTCAAAAGGCACAAAACAGGCGGCGGGGGAAGCGGGGTGTGGGGAATGTGAAGGAGTTATTAAAGAACGTTTCTGAGCACAGATCGTTCAATCATGGGATCGGCTTTGGTGTTTATGCTTTATGTCCGTGTCGTGTCCAGGGCCTCTGAGCCCCTGCCAACAGGAAAAGAAACTATAAACCATCTTTTCTTCCTTGAAGTCTTGTGGACATAGTACTGTTTTCTCTCAGGCAATACAAAGTATATTTGGTTAGACATAAGTCATCCTTTTCCAAAGGAAAAACTTACTTTACTTAATAAGCTTACTTAAATGTACTTTAAGAAATCCTGGAGATTTTGGCTCCCCACCAATTGTTTTTCTTGTACTTAAGGTTTGATTTAATGTGACAGCATAATATCCCAGAAAGTACTAATGATTGTATCAATATTGTTCAAGTGTGTGTGTGTGTGTGAGAGATAAACTGCAATGACCCTAAGCCCCAAAACATAGTCTATGCAAGTATGCAAATGCAGACACAAGTGTGGTTCCATAAATACATTCTAATTTATAGGCAATTTAACAATAATATAGCTAGCCATGCAACACATACTCGCATTATGCTTTAAGTTCATATGTTTGTTGACTATGATATGAAATATTTCGCCTGACCCTGATGACATCTGAAGTCGGGCTTGTGCAGCTAGAAATGTCTGCATTTATGTACTTTTGTAGAGTATGTTTCAGGTCTATGAGATTTGAAAACACACAACAAAAAGAGATTGTAACAGGACACAGGCATTAAGAGAAGGGGAGAGATATCTCACCCGTAACATTTATTTACTTCTATTTACAAGTTTGCAGAAATATTGATCAGGGCAGAAATATTGGTTGTCTACATAATAAGACTGCTACAGAAAACTGAAAATGATTTCAGCGTCAGGAGAAACAGAATAAAGGGCAATTCAACAATGTTGGCAACTTATACACAGCAATAAACCACAAAACTGTAAAACAAACTATATACACATTTAGTATATTGACATTTAACTAAAGATATACTAAAATTTCAACTGGGATAAATTAATCCTTTCTGAGGATTATATTACACAATTACATACGTAACATATGATACCATAGCTTGAAATGTCATGTTGATAAACAGGAAGTAATCTGCGTAGCTACACATTGTTGAATTGCATTTTTATAAGAGTATAATGCTATAAAGAAAACAAGTTGGAGGTCTGACTTCAATATTGAAATACAGAAATGTGAGGTCATGAGGAGTTACTTATGACTCTTTGTCAATATTCAGAAATATCTACTCAGGTTTAATGAAGAGGTTCATGAAGGCACACTACTGGTCACCACAGAGAGGTAAGACAACACCTCTGTATACTAAACCTGATTGTGCTTGTTTATGTTTTTATTTGTCTGTGTATTCACATTATTCAACTGTTTTAACAGATAAATAGTTGTGTCACATCAAACACTTCGGGTATGTAGTTTATATTTAGTGTTGAGCGGAATAATCTCGTGTTTAGTTCAGTCAGCCGTGGCTCCTGTTAGAACTGTCGTGTGATCAGCCAGAGGGCAGAGATATGCAGAAATGGAAAGCTGCTTCATTTCACTACTGACCTCAAATCAGTCAGACTGGCTATAATAATTCTATTGATTCTCTCAGAGGATAAACAGAAGTGGAAGATATTGATTGTCAAGATTGTGTCTGTCTATTATTTTAAAAATACTACTAAAATTCAGAAGTAAATGTAGAATGCATTGTATGTTAATGACTCTTTTGCAATTGTTTGTTAAAGTGCTTTAAGACTGTATTGAATATACATAGGAAGGTGGCCAGTTTGCCAGGGTTTGGCTGAGCTTATGATGAGGAGCACAGCAAATCCACAGCACTCAAAAATCACAGACATCTTCAGGAGGGACCAGAGAGAGAGGAGAATAATACATGCTAGTGCAGTTTGTTCACACAGGAGAGGTACCTGATCGAGCCCAGCTCTCCTGGTAAGTGCCCTCCCTCAGCAGGTGCCGTCGGTCTGGGGAAGGAGGGAGGGGCATAGGGGACTGAGGAAGGAGCGAGCTGTTAGGGCTTGTGATGTCACCTTCGGCAACAAATGTCAGGTCCGTGCCGCTCTCTTCTTCCTCCAGTGCCTGGACCCCTCCGTCGCTCCTCCAGTCTGTGATTGCGGATGAACCCCCTTTTTGTGTGTGTGGGACTGGGGATAGTGCAGAACTGAATGGTGGTTGGTTTCGAGTGGCACCATTTTTCAGAGCGCTATTGGGAGGCATTAGGGCTCGTCTAGATGCTTTCGCCCCCACTGCTGAATCCAAGCTCTGTGATTGGTGGCTGGCACTAAGAGTGGAGCCATTCTCCTTGGATCTGGGCCGGGTGTTGTGGGAGATGGGAGTGGAGCTGAGGTTGTCATTGTCTGCTTCTGTGTCAAGGCGCAGGAAGTCAGGAAGGACAAGGTCAGATTTGTTCAGCAAACCCCGCTGGTCGTCAGCTCTGTTGCTCTGTGCTTTGGATATGAGCTCGAAGAATTCTGGTTGGACAATATACACAATGTCAAACTGCTTGTTTGTTGAAAATGAAAAAAACAACACACATCTGACACACTACAGCAAGCATGAGATAGAAAGAATTCTTGCAAGACTTCGGCAACAGAACTGCCAGTTCATAATGTGCTTGTGTTAGCATCAGCTACATCAGCCAGTGTTGCTGTAGAGGTTAGCGTAAGATGTAGCCAAGAACAACTTCAGCACTAAACTAGGGTAAAGAACGAGAGATTATTGAAAAAGTGAAAGGGGAATAGAGTTTTACCTTCAGCTTCATCTATATTAAGCTTTTTCTGTTTTCGTTTTTCCACCTGGACCCTGGTTTTCACAGCCGAAGCCTTTCCTGACGGTTTGTCCTCCCCCTGGGTAGCGACAATGAGAATGGGGCACATTAAGGGTGCGTTGATGAGAGAAGCCTCTTCTACAAGGCTTTCTTCTTGGGTGCAGGGCTATAACTACAGGGGCCTCAATGGTCCGTGGAAGAGCATCTAGTTGCTATCACTAAAACTACTCAACGTACCCAAAGTCAAACCCTATACAGCACAGCTCACTCACTGTAGAAAAACCACCACCAGCACAGCATGCCACAACAACACCACACCCAATCATTGAACATGCATGCTTCACTTTTCTCATCTTTCCACTAATTCTCTCCAACTTATCACACGGCTATCAGTAACCGTAAAGAAGAAACATTCCCTACAAGGGAAAAACCCTTGAACCAGCAGCTCTTGGCAGATGGAGACTGCAATCCCCTCACAACAGTGTGGTGTGTTGAAGGAAACAGTGGTAAGAGACAGTTTTTTGTGAATTAAGAAAATAGGTTAGATCATCCACAGGCCCAGAAATGCACAGATACACACAGCCTTCAGACCAAAGGAAAGAACAGGGGAGCTAGCCATGCACAGAGCCCCCATTCACAGGCTTAAAATACAAAGACAGATAGAAAAAAAAGAGGGAGGTTTATGATCTTGGAGGTCGAGCTCTTACTGTGGCTGACTGGCTTCGTGTAGACAGAGGTGGACCGTGACTTTTAGCTGAGACCAGCTTTTGTTTGTCTGTTTAGAGGGGAAGAGAGATCACAAAGTTTTAATGATTCTGTTTCAAACATGGAAAAACAACTTTCATATTGTCAGTTACAATAATTACATTACAAAAGACATGAAATTAAAAGTGTACCTCCTAATTTGTGACACTTTTAGGGAGGTAATTGTAAAACAACACATGTATTAAAGGAATGTTTAGAGCCACAAAATAAAGGCTGCCTGTGTCTAAAAGTGTCACTAAATAAGTTCTAAAACCTCAATCTAGAAAAGACTGTGCTACTGCTTCACAGATCAGATCAGAGGTGGTTCTGTATGTGTGCGCGTTTTGCCTTTTCCAGGAATGTGGTCGGCTGATTCCAGAACAACCCTCAGTCCATCCAGATTAGATATAGGAAGCCCAAGATCCAGAGGCTCTTTCTCTCCACTCTGCCAACACGGAAACACCAACAAACTTAATGTCCATTCCACGACATCACAAACCCTTATGACATTTTACATGACAGATCTCACATTTTATGGTACAGTTATACAGTTTGATCCAAAAAAACATGCTTTTATCTTTTATCTTTTTAAACATGTCATCCTCTATTTTATGAATTATGCCACAAAACCAGCTAAACGGGCAAGATGATGGAAACATTTTTCATGCGCTGTGTAACCTGATAACCCAACACACCAAAAGAAAATACTAACCCCAAAACACACCGTCAGCATGTTCTTTAACGCACATTGTGACAACACATTAGTTCATAAAAATCTACTAAGATCAAAATATCTCACCAAAAACCAATAATTTACAGATTACAAAAAAGCTTCTTTTTAAAAGAAAATGTGTGATATGGGCTGTATAATATTAGGCACAGAACCCATGCTTTTCTAGAGTAAAATACGGACTCTTAAAGACAAAAGGATAAATCCATTAAATAATACTTCAGCATGTTAAACTATTAACAATAACCAAATGTTTGACTCACTATCCTGGCCACCAGCTCTCCTAAGTTCAGGCCATATTTGGCCACCACTGGCCTCAGCACTTCTGTAACTGGCTTAGTGGGTTTTGCCTTCAGCCCCACAGAACGATTTATTGGCACTAGATCCAATCTATGAGAGAGAGAGAGAGAGAGAGAGAGAGAGCAAGCAAGAGAGACAGAGAGAAAGAGGTTAAAGAGATATTTATGTCATTATTTACTCATGCTCAAGTTGTTTCAAGCCTGTATGACTTTTCCCTTTCCCATGGAACATAAAAGACTGTTAGTGATCTCAGTCCCTATTCACTTTCTTTGTATTGGAGAAAAGAGCAGCGTCAACATTCTTTTAAATTTCTTGTCTTTTCATAGTCTTTCTCTTTCTTGTGTTTCATAGATCACACAGGTTCGGAACAACATGAGGGTGCCTACATGATGACAGAGGTTTATATTTTAAAAAACCATCCACTTAACAAACACTTAAAGATTAATAACAATAAACAAAGAAAGTAGGTTAGATGAACACAAAAATGGATAAATGAACTAACGTAAAAAACTGCATAAATAAACAGACAGAGATAAAACAGGTGTGTACCGGAATAGCGTACGTTTCTCCAGCCGCAGGTCTCTGGAGCAAAGGGTCATGCAGTCCTGGTCCAACACTAAAGGCTTTACACAAGGACAAAACATGCTATTATAGTCCATTACAACACTGAGGTTTTTAAATAATGCAGACATGCATTGACACACGTGCCAGCAGGCCTCATACTGAACACACATAAATAAAATTCCATAGTCACAAAATCAAAAAGCAAAAATGAAGGTAACTCAATAACTGATAGTTCTACGATAAAACATGACCAATGTTTGCGGTTTGTATTGCTGACATGAGCTACATCTTTGGGCATGTTACCTTTTCTCCACCCACTAGAAACAGATCCACAGCAGCTAAATTAATGCTGAGCTTTTCGCACAAGCCTAACAGGACCTCTCTGATGGAGATGCCAGGCCTGATGGGTACTGGGCAGCATGAGCCGTCTGGAAGGTTAATGTTACAGTGACGCACTGAACGCTCAGACAACAGCATGGAATTCCGCGACACCTCTCCCTGTCGGACAGAGGATAACAAATAAAATGTTGTCTATAACACATAAGACAGAATAGAGAATATATTCTCAAAAAAAGGAAACAAAAAATGAAAATGCAGATTATCCTATCTTGTATCATTCTGTAAGGGTTTGTTTGTGATAATGAAGATAATTGTGTTTCATCCTTACTACATGGTTATTTACCAAATAAATAAAAAGGGACATGAAATATTGATTTGAGAATGATTTTATTATGCGGAGTGATACGAGAGATGTAACTCGTGCACATGATACAGTGGTTAAACGTACAGTTTACAGTTTGTATGGTTGTACAAGAAACATATGAAGTTTTAAGAATCAGAGTGACATCAGCTCGAGCGATTCAGAGTCAGGCACTGTTAACCAACCTCGTTTTTTCCAGAACCAGAGGCAAGTTCCAAACTCGCACCAGACGACAAAGAACCCTGTGATTCTCTCCGGCCATTACTACCTGTAAAGCCTGCGGTGCACAAAAAAAACATTCTTAACTGACAAACTGGAAACTCCAAACAAACACTGGAAACACAGAAATGCAGAAAAGGCAAAAAACAAAACATGAAAACCCTCAAATACCATAATGTGTATTTGTGTCATAAGAGCACAGTAAATAATGTAAAGTAACCAAATAAGGACAAGTAATGTAATGGAGTCATCTCATCCACTTACTGTAGTCTCCAAGATCCTTCTTCTTAGATCCTTTTCCAAAACTTCTGTTTTTGGACCAGGAGAAGAAAATGTTTTTCTTTTTATCACTCTGCTCATCTCTGCTGTCTTCATGTGGCAATCTGCCTGATTTACTTTTCTTTTCCTCCTGCACCTGTAAACACTGTAAATCATTTTCCATTTTCATAAAGTTGGGGGTTACTTAAAGATCATTTTCTGCATTTACAAACAGACTCTGTATCATAAGCCAGTGATATTTAGAGTACTTACAAATTAGGTGTAAACCCTCACTTTAGAAGCAATGCTGACCAGCGACTGACTGTTAAATCACATCTGACTCCAGGCACAGTGAGATGTTGACTGAACTGATTGTCCTCTGTTCTCCTGCTTTACTTTGCTTTGAAGGTTTCTCAGATAACAGTACTAACACTTGACTATGTAAACAGATACATAATGCTGATAATGACTTTAATCTCACACCTCTATAACAAGATAATTTCAATGAAATACCTATGGGTGTGAAAGTATACCTATATAATGAATCAGAATACAGCTATTAGGGATTTAAAGGTCAATCATAATGGGACAATTTAGCCACTGGACTAGTTTAGTTTAGTACCACAAATAACAATTAATAATATTTCTAATAACTTTCATTGATAATTTTGATAAATATTACTACATTATAAAATGTTTAAAAGATTAGTACTTAATTACAACCAAATAATTTCAAAGGTCAAGAATATATGATTCATATTCTGCATACATATTCACGTAATAATGAAAGCTTTGATGTAATGTTAGCAAACTCTCCACTGAGAGTTAATTAGATGGGGGGGATGGTGGGGGTGGTCCTGTGATGTGTTTCAAAGATTGTTTGACTTTGGGATTATGGAAGCCAGAGAGAATCACCTGCAAACAGACCCTCAGCTTTGTACAGAAGGCACACAATAAACATCACCATGTGTGTGCTGCTTACCTTTTTTGGTGTGGAGAGGTTGGATCGGTCAGAGCTTGTGCTGTGTTTGGACGTGGGGCTGCTGGGGACCTGACAGGGATCAGGAAGTGGGCGGCCCTCCACCTCTGCTAGCATACATTCTTGATACAGGTAGGATTTTAGAAAGCGTGTATAACTATCAAATTTCATCAGGTTGAAGATCTGTTGAGAAAAGGAAGAGGAGAAATACTTTTTAAATTAGTACTTGCATGCATAGTCTATCTAGTCTTGCTGGTTAAGCTGCTTAGGTAACTTTTATATTTTTCTTAATACATTAAGTATTCCCTAAAAAACGTTTTAAGGATATTCTTGTTATTCTTAAGATAATCATGAAATTAAATTCTTGAAAGAAAATGTTCTTCGGATGTTAGGATGACCTCACAGTTGATTTCTCCAAAGGTAAAATGTTTAATAAGTTATCAAATGTGACACACATCATGTTGCAGTTAATTTATATTAGTTTATATAAGTTTAGTGATTAGTTTAGTAAAGATTAGTTTAGCGATGGAAGCCACATCTAACGCAGCATATACTTCACAAAAAGGATGTTTACAACACCCTTGTAATGTAGCATAAATATATTTATGCTGTAATCACAATCATGGGAAACAATGTATAACATGCTTAAGAGTTAAATAATAATTCTAATGCAAAAAAATATTTAAAAACAAAAGTCACCAGAAGTTTTTAAATGACAAAAATCCAGACAGATGAAAGCACTAAAACACAAAATACAGGAAAAGGAGATGAGAAGGCTGGATTACCCAAAACACCTTTATTTCATTACTACTTGAAAAATGGCCCTATTTTATGGGTCGCAGGTGGGCCCAACTGATGCAGCTACAGCATCTACCATTATGAAATGTGACCATTTTTCACATTTCTGCGAATTTTCCAACTACAGAGATCTTAGATAAAGGCACAACAGCCAGACAGGAGCCTCTAATGCTGCTGCTTGGTCTTGTTTTTTGCCTAGAAAACACTCCCTCTGTCACCACATGCACACAGACTGCCCTCAGGTCTCCCCACAGTTATCATGGGGTTGGAGTGTTTGGGAGGCGATGTTTACGATCCTGTGACATTAAGAGCCGTGCTTGAAACAACTTTAACAACTTCAGTGTTTCACATCTAAAACCTTGCATTGTTATGACGGTAAATCCTTAAGGGCTTGCGGAGGAATTTTTACAAATAGAAAATATTGGGCAGTTGGCAGTCATAAGTCGTTTGGGACCATGCAAATTTGGTCTTGGAAAGACAAACAAAAGTGCAATAAAACAGACAGATCAAAGCGTGTAGACAGAATTTCCAAAATGTCAAAGTTAGGTTGGGCCTGATGCCTACACACTTCTTTGTACTGCGGTGCATTGGGAAATTTGTTAGCCTTGTTAATACTGTGGTAATGTTTTTTATTTAGTAATAAAATCCTGATTTATGTAATTTTCTCTCCCACCTGAAGCTGTTGCTCTTTAAACATGTCTGGCCTTGGAGCGTTGAGGATGTCATCAGCCAGCTGAGCCTGACTATCGATGTTAACAGGCGTGGTGGCCTTACTCGACAGGAAGCTGTTGTAGATCTCTCTGGCCTTCTGGGACAGCTGGGAGACAAAAGTTATGACACACAGTTATGATCAGGCGGTGAATGAAAACCATTTCATGTTGTCTCACAACGTGTACCTCACAACGGCTGTGGGGAGCAGAACAAGCAATCATTTTATAAACAGCCTTCGAAACCGTCTGCAGAATTTCCTGTGACCATGTAACAATATTTTATGATTGCTTTTGAATTAATAAAACAATAAAGTCGGTTTCTAACATGATCCAGATGATTAAACATAAGGATTGTACCTGTTTCTTGTCTGTTTCAGGCACATGGCTGAAATATTCACACGCTTGCCAAAATAAAATGTTCTCTTCACTGAACTCCTTCTTCAGAAACTCCTGGAAGACGGAAATTTTTGATTAAGAAGTACTCTGAAAAACTATACACAATACAATCCCTTGTGCTTCACTTTTGTTCTAGCTACCATTAATACCTTGGTAGAACTAAATTAATTTGCATTATTAATTACTCACTTAATAAACATTCCTAGCTCTACACTGTAAAAAAAAACCTTTGCTGCCTTAAATTTTTATGTTTAATCAACTTGGCTTTACAAGTCATTTCAACTTAATAGTTTAAATCCTGACTGGTGTAACTTATAAAAATAAGTAAGCAAATATTCAGCTGTTTTTAATAAGTTACAGCAACTCAAGACCAGTCAGGATTACAATGAGTAAGTCGAAATGACTTGTGTTGAGCTGCATTGAATAAACTTACATTTTTATTTTTTTACAGTGTAGAGATAAATAGAATTTTCCCAAACACTACCTGCAGGTTTTGCTTAAAACCCTAAATTCTGTGAACACTGGTGACTTTGGGTAAAACCTTTTTCCAAATGCATAAATGTAACTGACTTGGACTTATCTGACGTACCGAGAAATATCGCACACCGACAGGATCCTGCAGCAGGCGCTCGAAACAGACGGCCCATGATGCAACACGGCGTTCGGTGTGTCGTATGTGGCACTGCACGCTAGGTAAGCTGGCATTGCTATTCAGACTGTTATCACTGCCACAGCCCTTCAGGTCCACACTGTTCAGCTCTATGACACAAACAATCAGATAACATTTACACCAAACAGGGTATGTCCAGTATTTATCTTAAGAGGAAATTTATAATGAGATAAAGCATTTTCGTCATTCCATTTGACATAACATATAACATTCCTTGAGACAATATGACATACTAACTCCATTGCTAAAAAAGGAAGTGAGACGTTTTATCCTATTTTAAACTTGAATAAAATTACATTTTGAATCACCCAAGCTCCCTAAATCAGTGGATATTTGTCCTTCTTACTGCTCGACATTTCAGTACTCCCTGTTCAGTTTTTGTGAGATTCTAATGTGGTTCTTGTTATCAGATAATGTTGTAATTACGGTTACACAGCAGATTGTTTTTTTAACATTCCTCAAAAAACCTGAAGCACTGCCAAGGTAGCAAACATTTTTTCCTTGTGTTCCAGAGAAATCTAACAAGATTAGAAAGGTTTACATTTTCAAATATTTAACAAATCTATCAGTCAAAGGGGAAAGAAAAATCAACATAATTCAAAGGGAAAACAAGTTTATTTTTCTTGCCCCCTAGCAAATATTTGTTTAGTTAGTTTTTGTTACATTGTTCTAAAAAAACACATCCTACGTAATGTGTTTCTTGTTTATAAATCAAAAGTCAATGTATCTCGTTTTAAAGATGTTTAGATAGTTTTAGTAGAAAACAAGGCAAAAACACAGATTAGAAAAACAAATTTTGCAGTACAGCCAAAGAACCAAAACAAAACAACTGCTTTATTGCAAAGGCCATGCAGGCTGATAACAAGACTTTAGCAAAGGATTCTGTATCTGTACAATGCTTGCCAACAGTACAACTGTCACGCTGTATATAAAAGCTCACTTAAAAGCACAAAACCAGAATTTTGCCATGTAGTATGACCCTCACTGTAAGAGCCTCAGTTAAACTCAGGTGCTGCGAAAGCTGGGTCACGGTCCCCGCAGCCTCTTACCTGGGCAGAGTTGGTATGACCCAGTGTGATGCCACTTTACCAAGTATTTCATGCCAATTGGACGCCAGGCTTTGACATCCATTACCCCACATTACACAGCCTCTCCATAACGTTCCCACACGTCACAAGAATTCCAAACATTATAAGAAACGAGGAACTAAACAACGCAGACACAGCGACGAAACCACACACATGTATGCAGGTAAACAGATACAATGCCCTGCACACAAAGCTCTGAACAGACCGATGATAAATAATTGATGGAGGAGATGGGAGGGAAACTTAGAAGCTAAAGGCAACAGGAACCTGCAATATTAATGCAAGAGCAGCACAGACTACCAGCCGCTGAGGACAAACATGCATGGCAGACAAATCAAGTTAATTGCAATAACAATCAAGCTGTATGATTGCTGTGAATATCATCATGGCTGTGATTCGACTGCAGGTAATTACAGCCATACTGGTGTTCCGTACAACAGTCCAATTGAGACTGCTTTAATACAAGGGTTCTATGATGAAAAAATGAACATTAAATAACGTATACATTGAAGTCAAAGCACAACAAAAAATTGCATGTTGCCACAAACGCATAGACTAGAAGCCTGCAAACACAAACAAGCTGATTAATACGAAAGGTAAAGTCATATTATGTTATATTAAATATCAGCACTCCTAGAATATTTCTTATCCAATCACATTCAAGGCTTGAAGTGTTGCACACTGTAATTTTGACTGTGTATAGCATAAAATAAACAGAGCACTGGTCCCGATTATAGAGGCACAGATGTACTATTTCGCAAGGACGGGCCAGACTGTAAAATTCACAGCAAGACGTCTGTGAGAACACAGCTGGAACCACAGACACCAGTAATGAAGAAAATAAAACATTGCTGAGATTTGTACTTTGATCTCAAGATCGATGGCAATTAGTAATGCAAGATATACTGGCGAAACAAGTGGTGCTTGGCTCACTCTTTTGTCTCTGTCTGTTTTCACCAACAGATTTAGACATCCAGCCATGTTGATAATTGATCCTGGAGCCGTTCCTAAGGAATAAAACACTGACATAGCCAGACCGTCCTGATCTCAAGTCAGATCCTTACAGTCTTATGCTTAGGGAGCATCTTGATAAGACCACAAACAAACCCTATTCTGTGCCCATACACAACCCACACACATAAAAAAACTGATCATATGATTGTAGAAGTAACAGCTCGGTTTAGTTCCCCACAGTTTCACATGCATGCATTTGGCCCTTCGTTTCCCTTTGTCATGCATAAGGCAGAAAGATCTATGGCTCTGGCTGGCAGCGTTAAGCAAACATTCGCAGGAACCCTGGCACATTCACACATGCTAATCGAGGCATTGTGGGGGAGCGAGAGGAGGGCAGTAAGTTAGGGCTCATTCACTGCTGCTTCTTAATGCAGTTGGGATTGAATTACAGAGATATGGGCCCAAAAAGTAACTCTGGCTTAATAAATCAAGCACCAAATCAATTTGGGTTATTTGGTGCATAATAAATAGGATGTTGGCCTGATGGTTTACCAGGCACGTAATGCACATAGACATTGCTTTGTCTTATACTGTGTTAGGAAAAAGTACATATGTGGAGATTTTCAAAGAAACACTGCCCATGTTAAACATGTCATAAACAGTACTGCAGCTAATCTAAAACAAAATTATACATTGTTTCCTACCTTTGTTGTCCTTACAAACAAAACCATGTGGCTAAACGGACCCCATGCGCTTTAAATGTTACAATAGGAACTTATGCAGCAAAGCAAAAACTTCATTAATACAGAATAAACAGCTGGATTTTGGGAAATGTATGACACAGAAAGCCCATCCATCCTATCAAGAGATCAGGACAAACTATAAAACAAAGCCAAAAAGGTGTTTGTTTTCCTCTTTTTTGCCAAAAACCCTATCTGGTTCAGATCTACAGATATAAACTACATTAGCATTGAAAACAGTTTAAAAAAAAGATAAAAAAGTGCAGAAGCAACAGAGCAACTGACTCGACATTACAGAGAAATGAGACTGAAATGGATAAATTAAAGCAATGAGATCGAAACAGAATCGATAGTTTTAGGAAGCAGAGATGGCAATCAGATGGAACAATGTGAAATTGGAACAGAACAAAACAATCCAGATAATGAATGCAAACTTAGATTTCAGCGTGACAAAGACAAGACAAATGATGCTTGTGTGGCCACATATAATTAGAAATTGAACAAAAGGATGAGATGTGATTTGAGGTTGTAATATTGAAACAGTGATTGATTACTTACCACCATCGGAGACAGCCGCAGACTGCAAAAGAACACAGAAAGACATGTATGAGTCACTATCTTCAACACAATCACAAGCCGAGGTCTCCAACATAGCAGGGCAGTCTGGTGGCATGATACACACACCAGCTCTTCCTGTTTTACTGGTACAGCTTTCACACACTCACTAAGATAATGAGATGCATCAGGTACGTTCCAACAATACCCTGATATTCTAGACCCCGCCCACTGTGACACATTAGTGCCGCCCAGTTTGGTATTGCCCAGGCATGCCGCTCGATTAAGCAAGAAGACAAAACCTTAATGAATAAAACATTTTATGCAGTTTACAAATATTGAGTAATTCAGTTTTATACCATGTGAAGAAATGATGATGGCAGAGACTTAGATGTCATTCAATGAGCACTGTGTCTTTTAAACTTTTAATGAAACATTACAACAGCAATGAGCCGTTTATTGCGTGGCCAAATGATGCATTGCTACAGTCACAACAGTGGCATTCAGGTAAGTGGATGTGTAAAGTTTGTATGGGATGGGTGCCAAATGAGTGATTTCCTTCAAATATGAGCTCAAAGGTCAGTCAGTGACAAAATTCCCAGGAAGTGTGGGGCTTATAGTGATAATGTATTTCTTTTCCCTATCAATAGCTTTTTCACATGTACTTTAAAGTCTGGGAACAAATATCTTGTTTTAAATTATATAATATAGTATAGATATTTAGAAAAATCAATAGACTATTGATTAAGGTAAAAAAACAGACTTCCTAAACATATGGAATTTTATGTCATATTATGTACTCAGTTCTCTGTGTGGGAACAAAACTAAAAATAATATCTGAAATCCTTTTCACTTTTTTAATAATGAGCCAAATAAAACAAACAAATAGTTGATGGACTGAGAAGCAACAGAACCTTTTAAATGATGAGAACTTTTTTAAAAGCTTTGATGGTGCAGATTCAATTTGGGCCAAGAAATGGCTAATGATTAATAAACAATAAAATAACAATGAAAAAGGGAGTCTGAATAAACACAGTGCAAGTTAAAGTAGAGAGGCCAGAAGAGAAATCCAAATGTCTGGTGGCTGGTACCAAGATAAGCAGATAAAGTAAAAGACAGATGGAGTTTCCACTGTACTGTCTATATAAACATTCAACATTCTAATATGCTGGAACTGCAACAATTTGTTACCCAGCATGACTTTGTTATTAAGCCAAAAATGACCCTGTTGTTATTTAATATAGCACTTAGAAAACCAGTGGGACTGGCACACTAACTAAAGTTCAAACAAAGAGCTGGAAAATATGGAGAACTCCTTATTTTAGTTGTCTGCGGTGGATATTTTTGAGAAAACATCAGATTATGCCTTTAGACCTTTGTTGCAGGTCCAGTGATGCAAGGGACATTCTTTACACTGTCCTGCATCACCACCACTGAGGACTGTGAGATGTGAATCATTAACTGCCTAAACCCTGCTGAAAACTAGACACCTTTAACCTAAAAACATTACAAAAATAAAGTTGGAATGTTTTGAGAATGTTAAAATTACGAGAACAACGGCAACAACAATCAATTTATGTGGGTGTTGTAAGACACACACAATTAACCACGGGGAACTTTGTACGTGTCGCACCATATGTGAATAGAGCCTCCTGGCTCGCAGTTCTCTTTCATTTAACTGTTTGAATCTAACAGCTCCTCAGTTTCTATGACCCCATGGGACAGCATAGAGTCCAAGAGTCTAAGCACATTTCAGGATCTCACCCGATGCAGTATGTCATCCATGTAGTGTTTACCTACGGTTATAGTAGTACTGAATACTAAGTATTCAAACACTCTGCTCAGTTAATTGACACAACTGCTCGTTTTTTCATGCTGTAGCAAGGAAGCACACACATTTGAAGGCAGTGACTGACTGCATTTTAAGTCGGAGTGATGCTGAATTTCTGAGATATCCATTCTTCTTCAGAACCTGACCAATGAATTGTGAAGGCATTGTAAGGCTGACAGAGCAACCACAGCACAAATCATTTTGTCTATGCAGACTCTTCTGTGTATTCTCTTCCTTTTGCCCCCTTTAACCCTGTCTCTTTCTCCCCCTTCCTTTCCTCCTCTTCTCATTCCAGTGGGTTCCCCCATTTTTTGGCAGTCACACTGCTTGTAACCACATACTGAAATAAAAGTGGCTTTTTCTAAGCCCCCTTATTCCAACCTCTCCACCCTTCACATTCTTGACTCTTTTAACCCAAAATCTCTCTTTTCTTAAGATAACAGATGTATTTGGATCAAAGAAGCGGCTCTATAGCTGACGGGGCCAATGTTGCTGTTGATTACCTGTTGATGCCAGTCTAGGACTGAATCTGCATTTTTGTTAAAGCTGAATCTTTATTTATTAGTATGTGTCTGATCAGTTTGTTTCATTCAACATTATAAGAAAGCACCATGTTACAGGAGCAGTGCAGGAACATGCAAACTTTTTAATAACCTAGAAGTTCAGGCACTAGACCACTGGTTTAAGAAGGTAGCTCAAGACACAAATAGGTCACTGGTGTATAATGTACTTGGTGGTATTAAAACCTTAAAACAGTCACATCCACAAATGTCCCATTGATTTGCATAGGCTTTTGAGGGTTTTTTTTTTTACAAAATTGCTAATTTTCTTTTTTACCCTTTGTCATGTTATTAATTTTGTGTAACACAGGCAGGTTTAATAAGGGTGTGTTGGGTTCCCACGTGAAATCCGGGCTATGAAAACCACAGCATTAGGCAACAGTTTAGAGAGCAGCTAGAGATTAGTCAGATGAGTTTTCAGAGCAGCCCATCCAGCTTTCATCTCAGCATCACTTTGCATCTGATGACCCCTGTGTGACATAATGTCTTTTCCTTCTCCTCCCCTCTGTGCATTCTTTAATGGAGAACAGACTGTGGAGAGCTCTATAAATACCACTGGGTTTACACATACTTTTATCTCTATGCAGCTGAATGGACTATGATGTCATACACACATGGGCAGCTGTATGGATGGGTGGATGAGTCAGTATACATATAACTCTACGAATAGGATCAAGGTCTCCACACACACACACACACACACACACACACAGGCACACACACAGGCACACACACACACATACATACACACACACACATATATATACACACACACACACATACACACACACAGAGACATACGTTCCTAAATTCAAATAGGTCTACGCTAGAAACAGTGCTATGGAATTAAACAGAATAAAGTGTCTCAAATTAGGTTTTAAAAGTTTTAAAACTTTAACTTAATATGGCGTAGAAAAGACACAACACACGTCAAGGTAATCCGCATCATGTGGATACTGCATGTTTACATAGAAAACAATTAAAATCTTGCATAAACGACCCCATACACATATTACTGCAGTATGGTACAGTGCCCAATGAGAAACTGAATTTATTGCTGTTGTCATGACAACAAAGGGCTTCTTAGTTGTCTGACCTAATCAACACGGATGGGTTATCACACCATTTATTGCTACCTGACTCATCCCTTTATGATGGCTTGATTGACAGCAATCCTCTTTAAAATGCTACGAGAGATTCTATCGTTATGATGTTACAGTGTATAAATATCAAACAAGACAAACAGAAAATATTCTTGCCAATAGGACAGGTTAAGTCTAATTAAGTTGAGGACATATAGTTAAAAAGGCAAGCAAAACCATCTACCATCTAGCAGAACTAAATACAAACCCACAGTACATACAAAACATTGCTTGTTGTACATCCGCTTGTTTTTTTACACAAGGCTGTGAACATCACATGCACAACACCATAGTGCTACGCCTGCATGGCTAAAATATGCAAACGTGCTCTAGCTGACGCATGAATGAGTTTATGACATGAAAGAGCAGCTAGACAGTAGCTATTACAAGTATTAATGACAACATTAAACAGCATTCACCACAAATTTTCCTTCTGTGATGTCATTTATTTCTAAGGAAAACGTGACATTCAATAAGAAACATTATAGTTGAAAAGTCACAAAACTTGGTGACATCAGCCAAAAAGAAAAGTGGTTTCACAGGCGATGTAAGTTATTACATTTCCATGCCAACAGACATGCACCAGTGCATTGTGCACAATAAGACCAGAAACATGCATTAGGTAACTAAAGAAAAACTTCAATTTTGTTGTCATGTTGACTTCCAAACTGAATAGGTGTTCATACCGAGACAAAAGGAAACATCTTAAGGCAAACGAAGAATGTCAACTCTCTGTAATGTTGGTCAATAAAACGTGTGTGATGACCTCTGTCATGCACAAACTTTCCAGTAAGGTGTTTGAAAAGTAGCAGTGTCATGTTAAACACACGCTGGTTTGAGAGGCAGGAAACTGCGGGTCTAACAGCTAATGGACAAACAGATTCCAGTGTTTACGTTTGAATCTGAAGTGAATAGTGCCTCGCATTCAGTGCTAAATTCTCTAGGTTAGAAAGAGGCGGAGAGAAAGAGAGTGTGTGTACAATTGAGCACCAGAAAAGAGCATTACAAATTCATATCCAGTACTTTCCTGTTTGCTTTGGCCCTGCGAATGCTCCAACTCTCTCACCTTACGAATACAGTTAAAGAAACATACGAGCCACAAGCCATTTGTATCTGGTAAAATACCCACCTAATCTATTAATATCTAATCACTCTACACACACATCTGTCATGAAGACATGAGTTTCACTCAAACAAATGGAGTTAGCTTAGCGACATGCTGAAGAGTCAAGCCCAGGTGCGCACTGCCTCCTTCTCTTTCAGACAGCAGGTCTGGAGGTCTGGAAGACGTTTACACAGCCATTAAGTCTGGGCTAACAAAAGAGGCTCTCTAACGTCTTACAATGTCTCATAAAGAAACAAGTCAAAGTCTAGACATGAGACATATGAGGGACAAATAACAGATAAAGAGAAACCAAGAAACACATGTGAAGACTTGAGACAGAAATCTTATCAATAGGCAAAGAAGTCAATAATCTTCTCAAGACATAAAGCAGTGGCACTTGAAACTAACTCACCATATGTAAATAGCAGACTCTTCTAAACGAGAGCCTCTTTTTCAGACTCATGGTCTTCTCACGATGTGCGTCCACTCGTGTAGCGCAGCTCCAAACATGTAGGGACCCAACTCTGTGACTGACGGATCCATCCCTCTCATACGCCTAGACGGCACTCATTTCATTCCTTTACAGCAAGAGCTAACATGCTCAATGAAACGCAAGATTGACACACACTCTCTCTCTCCCAATGACGAGGATGTTCCATTCTGACGAGGACTCTGTGCTGTCACCATGGCAACCCTAACTCTCAGCAGGAAGTGTCTGGGATAGTGAGAAATTCAGGAGCAGAAGAAAAAGTTGGGATTCTCCCTTACTTCGCTTGACCTGCGTAATGACTATAAGAACAGATGTCAGACTTTTCTCTAGGTGATGTTATTCGACATGCCTCCTTCTCTCTCTCAGTGGAATCAAGAAATGCTTACTCAACCGATTCGCCATCCCTGGCTCTGCCGCAACTTAAATAAATCCTCCATTCAATACAAAAGAAAGCACGGACTCCTGGCCTCTTTTGACACAGCACTGCGCTGCCACTTCAAATAATCATCCATCTTAACTTCCCAACATCTAAAAAAACAGTCATGGAACTCGGCAGCATATCTGAAGCTCCACTGAATTACTACAGCCCGTAAAAAACGAGGCATCCACGAGCATGGATGTGTCTTCGAAGAAATGTTTTGCTGAAAGACTTATTAATGGAGAAAAGCGAGGCGCAGGGGAGTTTTGCAAATGACGTACGTAATGTAAACGACTACGCGGCGAGGGTCAACTTTAATGAAATACAGGTTCTTGAGCAGGGTCATATAAGGAACAGGGAGAGTAACAGAAAATATTTCTAGGCTGGTGGTACAAAGACAGCGTTTCATACAATCCTCTTGTGGTCGATTCAGAAATACGAGTGGTACAATTGGCAATTTCCTGAGTAGAAGGGTGGAAAGAATTATCTTAAAACTACTTGGCTGTAAAACAGTCGGAAACCACAAGCAAGACCATTAAAATTATGCTATTTGGTTTCATGTGGGAGATCCTTAAGAGATGTTTGGGGTCTTTTTCAGGGCTTTATTTTTAGTTATTTGGGCTGTTTTTTGTTTCCAATAGCCAAAATGTTTGGCCCACTTAAATTTGATATCTAAAATCCATCCTGAATACTGAACACTGATATTTGTGCCTTTGATTTACCTCAAATATATATTTTAATAAATATATTTATTATAAAGTTTACATAAAAGCTTCTACTCAAACACATTTATCTGTTTTGGGTTTATTACATAAAATAGTTCTCATAAATTACTGGATATATGAAGTTAGTTAGCCTAGTTGCTCCACAAACAGGGTGCAAGCAGTGTAACCACAGGGTTCATTGCAGTAGTTAACACATCTATGAACCCTAAATGTAACTAAAAATCTGACTGAAAGTGTTCAAATATATTTTGGTTGTAATTTTTTAAAACGTAGCCTACTACTATAACTGTTGTTTGTGTGAAATGTTTGCTTGATAAGTGTACTTCTGCAACTTATCTGCTTGGTTTGATAATTATTTATCTAATGGAAAAACATTCACACATTTTCTGAATATTTTGGGGGCCCCTGTCGTTAATCACATCAACTCCCAGCAGCAGAAATACTGTTAACAATCAACTCTGCAAGCTTCACATCAGTGATGTATGAGCTTCTGAGAGAGGTTTGTAATCAACAGAAGTGTGGCACTGCTTCAGATCACAGCCGACAGCACTGCATGTTCACATTCAAACACGCTGCTTGTGTCCAGATCTCTCTCACTTCACTACTGTTCAGACGCGGATTATCTCGCTGAATAAAGGAAACCTTAATGCTCTCCAACACACAATACTGAGTCAGAACTGAAGTCATTTGAATTCACATCCACATTCCTTTTGGTTCTCATGACCTTTCTTTTTTGTTGATTCCAGTGAAACAACAAATATGAAGGCATTAGCAGTGGTTTGTGCTTCCCTGCTGGTTTGTTGTTGTCACCTGTGTTAAGAGTTAAAGAGATCTCTCAATATGGCCTCAGATGGTTTAGCTGGGAGGCTAGCTGGTCTTTCAGCCTGATTAGCCTTGCAATCATCATTAAACAGACCACTATAAACCAACTGGAAGGCCAATTAAGACCAGCACACTATGCTAAGCTGGTTTAACATGGCTGAATAGGGACTTCAAATAAGTGCATTTACACAATATATAACATACTAAAAAGAGAAATGTATCTATATTCTGTTGCCAATTTCCTCAGATCAAAAGATTTTAACCCTGTCTCAATACTGCCCTCTGCTGTTTCTTGCCAAAACACACAAAATACAGTTATTAAATATTGTTATTAACTTTGAAGAACATTTATAAATATTGCTTAAATATTCAGCATTTTATCAGTCTAGATTTAAATAATGTTTTGTTAAATTTAATGATTAAATGACTTCTTGGACATACAGAAAGAGAGAGAATGGGAAAAAAATCATAATACTAATGCCAACCCGACCCTATGTTCCCCATGCTACCTTCCAGAATGATTTCCTCTTCCTATAGCAAACTTTTCACAGCTTAATTACAAATGAGCACAAATAGTTTTATTACAGTACAAAATCAGTTCACTAACACATAAGACTTACAATTGTTGTTAGATTTAAATGAATTATTTTAAATGATCCAGTTAGTGTTTATGCTTTTAGAAAGAAACTCTTTGCACATTTAAAACAGTTTCTTTAAAATTTACATACTACACCTGGGGGTCTGAATAAACAAGCAATGATGCTGAAAAAAATTCTAAACATAATGACAAATACAACTTTATATAATCAGTAGCTCATAATAATTCAATGACTCCTGATTGGACAAATCAGGTCACATGATTATAATATGCAAGAGGATTCGTGATCAACCCATAAAAGGTAAATGATATGATACATTTAAAAATATCTATAATATCTAAAAATATCTACATAATCTAAAAATATTTCCATAAACTTATAATACACTTTATAATTTAATTAAAAGAATTGATAAAAATGAACCAAACAAATGATATTGGTCAATAAATGCCATCAAATCAGCGTTGAAGACATAAATGCACTTGATGAGCCTCAGCAGAGTTTGTAAACTAACCTGGGGCTTCCACAGACAAAGAGCTGCATTCCAAAGCAAGATGCATTTCAAACACAAGTTTGAGTGGTGTTAAAATCCAAAGACCACTTCCTGATCACAAACGCACAACAGACACTGACTCTTGCATTATAAAACTGACAAACAATGCACACACAACTCTCACCTCAAACAACATGCTCTGCCTCTAAACAAAACATGATTTGACAGAACAAACAAGTCGGCTAGTTTGTGTTTATGTGCATCTGCGTTTGTGTGTGTGTACTCACTCCGTCAGGATTGACGTTTAAAGTTGGCTCCATGTATGGCAGCGTTAGACTTCGCAGTCTGGCGTTAAAGGACTCCACGCTCTGTAAACACATCCATCCACTGGCTGTTCCTAGTACAGACTGTATGTATGCATGTGTATGTGCGTGTATGACTGTGTGTGAGCGCACACAAGTGTGCAGAGAAATAGAGTCTGTGCTCACAGTCTGTCCCTGTCACTATCTCTGATTCTCAGTCTTTTACCCATCTCTCTCTCTCTCTCTCTCTCTCTCTCTGTGTCTATCCACCCACTCCGCTGTAATTCCTATTCCGCCCACAGCTCACAGGCTCGCAAGTGGGAGTGTGTGCATGTGTGTGTGTGAGAGTACGCATGTTCACACTCATATACTTCACAAAGGCGTGAGAAAAAGCCACACACATGTACTGAAATGTAAGTTGTTCACAGTGGGATCCTTCATGTTATTTACACAATGTGTTGTGTCACCTACTTAGTATGCCTAGAGCATCTGCTTAGTGGAAGAGACCGTGAAAGAAGCAGAATGAATGTGTGTGTGTTTGAACAATTGGGGGTTGGGGAGGTTATTTCAGTATGTATATATAATTGCAGACCAACATGCACCAAAAGACCTTGATACTGTGGGATCAAAAGTCCACCTGTGAAAAACCAATTTTGTATTTTTCTAATGTGACATGATTCTGTTATCAAATAATATACAGCATGCTTTGCTTAACATAAAGTTAATATGAATTACATTTTTACAACCCATTTTACTACATAGTCAAGTATACTTCTGATTTAAACAAATTGTAGGGTGGGATTTGATTAATCTATATGTACTTGATTGGTTTGTCTAAAGTGGGTATTACACACCGCAATACCAGACAGAATCTAGCTCTTTGGTTACTGGTTAACATTATCCAATAGAACTCAAGACATCAGTGCTAAAAGAAAGTAATTTAAAGTGAAGGGAAAATTAATATTATAATATAATTATTTTAATAAATAATTATACATATACAACGATAAATCATTCTGTGATAATTAATGAGGTCAGTCAGTAAGAATATATAGAAAAATTTGACCAAGTTTAATTTCATGTTGGCTTTAATAACAGCCAGGTGATCCATGTTATCAGAAGAACGTTACAAAGAGCGTTTTATTTGTTTTGATGGAAGCAAGGACATCAGATCTAACATACAAAGTTAAATTGGCCAGTGATTAGTGACCAATGATACTGCAATATTGTAAATTTTAATTTAAAGGTTTAAATTAAATATTCAATCAATGTGGACTTTTGAAACTTTTGAAAAAGTTTGGATGTTCTTAAATGTGTCCTTGTCTTTTTCTGTGCCTGTTTATGTGTGTGGATTTGTCATGTTTCACATGTGTCATTTAAACAAAAAGCAGGTATGAAGCCCTACATTCTTTAACATGTCCCAGCTCTGTTCTCTCAGAGCTCAGACTTAGCTGAGCAGAATCATCACTGCGATAAATCACTCACCAAGAACAATTCAAAATGTGATGCTACATGTAACTGAACCAATTTAAAGTATGTGCAGTGTATTCCTGTAGCCTTAAGCTAAATTACACAGCTTAAAAACATGCAGCATGTTGCCCGTGCTATTGATTAGAAAATTCAGTGTTGAGGTGATACATCCACCTAGACACAGTTATTATAAGAACACCATTTGAGAATATACACATCCATACAACCAGACTACGTCACATGACTAAGACATACACACATTTGCTCGAGTTAAATCATGTTTCTCTGTGTTGCATAATTATGCAATTAGTTTGCAATAAAACCAGGAACATGGGTTAGGAACACAATGGGGTCAGTTGTTGACATTCATTACCTCATTACCTTCGTTTATAAAGTTGGTATCAGTAGCTAAATTAAGATGTAATTATCATTGATCAGTCTCTTGTAAAAATGCTTTGGATTCTCAAAAAAACATCGCATTCTCGAATCTCGCTGATGGCCGTGCTGAGTTTGGAAAAGGGTTGGCATTTGTTTTCTCAGTGAGCAAACTAAAGGCTCAAAAGCTGCCATGATGTCACATAGTGACCGTGGGCATGAAGAAAAATGCCATCTCACCGGGTACATTCGCTGACAAGATAACTATATAGCTCGGTTTCTTCTACACTGATAGGCCAGCCAGAGGAAACGCGTGTGTGTGCTGGAAAAAGAATAATTACTGCCTTTCCTGATGTTGTTTGTGTATGTTCATCTCTGAGCTAGAGTTTGTGTCATAGCATGTAAGGACAGTATTCAATTAGCATGTAATTTAAGATCTATGCATGTTCAAGCCTCACTGCAGAGTGTGTGTGTGAGTTCCTGCTAATGAGAAGAATGCTGCTCAGTGCTCATTAGCGCACACACACTCTCACACTAATTACTGCGCTGCTTCACAAAGCAGTCTCTGTTCACACAGTGCCGCCACCTTGCATGTGTAGCAGAGAGAAAAGACTGCGAATAGAGGACAAAGCAAAACGGATGAGAGAGAAACTTAAGAAAGATAATAGAAGCACAGAAAGCTGACAGGACGTATAAAACAGTCTTTACGTCACAATCGACCTTCCTTTATTTCCACAGCTTGTGTCACAGTTTCTGTTTTAACTAATGAACGGTTTGTCTGCCTGCTTGCTTGCTTTAAAGAAACAGTTCACCAAAAAATTCTGTCGTTATATACACACTGCTTGTGTTGTTTAAACACGTCTGCTTAGATTTTTTCTGTAGAGTTTAGACAAATCATTAAGCTGCTCTTTTTGTGTAATAATAAGTGACCAGAGACCTTCAAGCTTTAAAAAGGCCAAAAAACTAAAAATCATAAATGTTGTACGGACAATTTGTTGTATTATGGTACTTGGTACTTGCTTCCTGGTAACTATAAAGTATTGTAGAGCAAGGTATGAACAAAGATTTTTCAGAGACTTTTGTGTTACGCAAAGAAAGCATAAGGGTTTGATGTGCCGAAACATTTTTGGGTGAACAGTTCCTTTAACATCCCAAAGCTGTTGTCATCATTAGAACAGCACAGATCTATGACAAACATCCTGCTTTCCTGCTAAGACAATTCTCTTTTCTTGTTATCCACTACAGCCCATGTTATGCAATTACACTAGTGTTTGTTTCAGCCACTAACTTGAGCAAGCATTTTGTTCTTTAATTGTATCAACAGTGTGTGACATTACCAACAGTGTGTTTGTCCTTTCATTGAGACTCATTTGAGAGACTCTCTCTCTGTCTCTCTCACTCTGTATATATATATATAGGGGTTGTCCGTCAGGTGCCAGAGAGTCTGAGTGGGGGTAAAGGTGAGAGTCTGTAAAGATGGAAGACCTCTTCCACAGAGAATTAGTTACAGCACCCATCTGACTATAAATCTAAGCAATGAAAAAAGATTAAAACAATAAATAAATTATGATTGCTATGTCCCTGATAGTGGATAACGTATAAGGGGATCTTAAGTATCCAGTAAAGTTCATTAAAAAGTTAATGTTCCAAAATATGCCTTTAATTACACAGATCGAAATATATAAAACCAATTTCCAATGGCACTCTGGCTATCAGAGGCCAGACTGAGATGTGATGTGTTGTCAGTGTTTTCATGCCCCTGAGCTCTTCCATCCGAAAATGACACCGTCCACATTTTGCAGTCTCCTCCATTGCTATGGCAACCTGCCGTCACCACACTTGCACACGTCACATGAAACGCGGTTGCACTCTCTCTCTTTGACTGCTTGGTCTAAAATTAAACTCACGTGTGCAAGTGTGACCAGAGCTGTTAATACACTGGAATATCCTCACTGCGATGAACACGCCACACAGCGATCACTTCATAACACACTCCCTGAAGTTCATGAACGTGTTTGTGTGTTTGTTTGTGTCAGTGCCTGGATGTTTCTATTCTCTGAAGTACTGCGTAGCTCACTTATTCCGTATGTAATCATTTCCAAGTGGTGGATCACTTGCTGGGAAATTTTATATGTTAGAGGAGAGAGATAAAGATGGTAGGGTGGAGATGCAGGAGCAGAATGAAATGACCATCCTGAGATTACTGAGGATGTGAAGAGCAGAAACAAGTGTCAGATGTGAATTGGGAAAACTGACCTCAAGGTCGTCGAGTGAGCGAGCCATACTGAGACGCTTGGAACGTCCAAAAGACCTTCTGCCAGAAGACCGCTGAGGAAAGCCCATAGTGATGCCTTTGAATCTTCCACCCTGTGAGAAACAGATGGAGAGACATTAGTAACATACTATGTAATTTCAAGTCATTCTGTTAGCCTATTAGTCTGTATATCCAGAGGGCCAATGTAATGCTGATTAGTAGGTTGAGTTCCTCAACAGTGCACTGTGGCTATAGAAAAACATTACTTAGCAAAACTTTATCTTTAATTTTTAACGCTCAGTTTGACTAAATTTTAATCTTTAGACCTAACAAAAGGCAAAACTAATAGTTTTTTAACCAGCCAATCAGACAGTTATCAGCTATTAAAGTTATCAAAGTGGTCAAATGTATGCCTGTATGGCTCTAACACGACAGCCTTAAAATAATCACAAGATCAACATGTGCCCCCACACTAATCAGGCAGTCTCTACTACAACCTGCATTCATTAGATCTCGCTTACTCACACATATACATAAAACACAAGAGTCTGTTGGTCAAGCTGGTGGTTCCAGCTAATAATCATATCACAATCTTAATTTGTCAAAACTGCCTCTTAAAATATAAAGGTGACAAGTGTTTCATCCCTCTTTGTAAGCAAGCTAGATCCGAGTTAAAGAGTTAAGGCTCTATGATATTCGGCTCCCAAGATATGGCTTAGGCCCTTAGGTCTATGAAATTTTCTTATCTATTTTAATACCTGCCAGACACACACTAGATCGTTTAAAAAAAAGTAAAGTACACTTTCCAACAACAAGCCTTACGATTTGTCTGTAGAACAAAGGCTTTAGGGTTGAGATGTTGGGCGACAAAGCGAGACAAAGCGTCTACACTGTTTGGGGGAGTCACCTGGAAACCAAGGAAGGCTGCTGCACTTTAAAATGGCAAGGGAGAAAATATTTAAACACAACTGAACAGGACAAGCCCTTAATGACTTGATCCCATGTCATATTATGGACTAGCCATCAGGCGGCCAGACAGAGGCAGACTGAGAGGGATAATTTTCATGGGCTAAAGTTTAGAGGCTGATTGTGCAGATGTCAAGAGCAGAGTAATCAGATGATCTCCTGTGTTGCCTAGATACGCAGAGAACTCGCATGTTCAGCCTCATCTTTATGACACATCAAGTGCTAACAAACATATGCATACACACACAAACATGCCAAACAAGTGTATACATGCACATGGGGGCCAGAGCAATGCATACTTTAATTTGCACGTGTCCAGATTTTATTCTAACAAGGGCATTTACATAATACTGGCTCTCTCAATAGCACACTCACAACACCAATTAATTTCAAGCCAAGTATGCAAAGATAACGTGTTCACACTCGTATGGCGTCATGTAGAAGAAAGCATCACACAGAAGGACCAGAAAGGATATATGATCTGTGTAATGAAAAACAGATGATACAGGGCCCTTGTATGTAAATTAAGACAATAATTAACGTATATGTATATATATATGAAATAAAAATAAATTGGACTTAAACATGAATTCAAAATGCAAAGAGAACAGAAGGGTTGCTCAGGAAGTGCAGCGAATAATTTTACATTCTGCAACCTGTCCGGGTGTCAGGATGCTAGATGTAGACTGGGTGTCACTAAAAACAATCGGCCATGCTACTGAGCAATGAGGGAGTCAAATGTAAGTGACCGCCTCTTGATCGCTCCAGTGGTTTCCATGGCAATAGAGCACCACAGCACTGCGGAATAATCTACAGGAAATACCGTGGACTAAACAGCCTTCCTTTAGTGAAGATTGTGAGCAATAAAAAGATGCATATAGCTACCAACAAGGGATCTGGAGGACACATAACACTAAATGTTCCTAATTTCAGAAGCAGTTGCTCTATTACAAAGACGTTCTTGTATTTGAATGCTTTGGAGTTGAAGCTAGGACATCGAAGTAGATTTTTATTAATTTATCTGAAGTTTTCATTAAAATACTTTAAAAGAACAATGAAGAAAAAAAGAGGCTCATATGACTATGCTTACATGAGCACAGCCTAAAGCCCTGAATCACTTGTCGATTGCAAAAGGTTGCATGACACATATAACAAACACCAAGTCTTTCTCTTTTTTTAGAAGATATTTTCATTTCACATTTCACTCAGAATATTCCTAAATCAATATTTATTTATATTATAAAATATTTGCCAGGCTATCAAAATTCAAGTCTTGTCCGTGTTAATGTTTAGAATTTTAAAATAGTGCCTCACATTTGGTTACTAAAAATGCAAGAACCAATGCAGGCTTTGCTTTTTGTCACTTTTTGTAGTTATGACAGCTATGGTCACAATGTTTTGCAACAGTGTCAAATGTTTTGCAGCAGTGGCAGGATTCGTCCAAAGCATGTTTTGTGTTCTACAGAAAAATAACAGTATCAACGACACAATGCTGAGTAAACAATGGCAGAATTTTCCATTTTGAGTGAACTGTTTCTTTAAGGTGTAGCTGTGTCAGTCTTTGGGTTGAGATAACATCACGGATTCCTGTGGGAAGCAGGGACGTACTGTGTGCTGCATAGAGACTTCATAGACTTATCAGGGAGGAGCTATCTTTGAGGAGCTTTCTTTCCTGTTTACTTCATCTAAGAAGAGGGATGACAAACCATACCAAGACATGTCACTATAAACACATCATCTATCCATTTATCTGTGTTCTATCCCCATCAGATGAGCACAGTCTGTCTCTGTGCTCTTCTGAGTGCAAAACATCACTTTAAAGACTATAAAGCAGCACAGCACAGACTTGAAGCAAAGCCGCTTAGTGTCCTGCATAGAACATCTACAGTTAACAGTTAACCAGTCACAGCAAAAGTCTTTATATAATAAACATCTGAATACTTAATAATGTAACACTGCTCTAAAGAGTTGTTTAACATTAGAATCTAGGTATGATTATGATTTAGATGAAAGTGTGATTTTTTTTTAAATGTCAGCTTTTCTGTACTACACCCCTCAAGTCTCGATTTCATGGACAAAATACTCACAGCTGCTGTTTTGCACATCCTTAATACACGGTTTAGGTGGGTAGTTGACAAATAACATATACATTGTCAACAAATTATTTTAGGCTGATTAAATAAAAATCACATCCACAAACAAATAATTCTTTTTCTCAACTTCATTTGTCTGTACCATTTAAATTACTTTTAAGCAACTGTCCAGTTGATTTTTATTAAATGAAATCGGGTCCCCCTTAATTTCACACAGGAGTCCCGACAAGTAAATCACAGGTGTGAACATGTTCCACAGGGTCTGACAACCTGAAACATTCAAGATACACTTGAATACTGTATCTAACTCTGTTCAACTCTGTTTCTTAATTTGAAACAAAACTTGTGAAGAAACTTGTTTTCAGCAAAACATGCTTTAGCGTGTTTTTAATGCACAAAAGAGTGTGCATAACTTACTATATGGTGTCTGTGCTATTCATTTTACTATACATCTCATCTGATGAGAAACCATTTGGATCAAAAAAAGATTTGGATTTTTTCTATGAATCTGCAGTGTGCCGACTTGTACATTTGCTAAGTTTCTTTGAAATAAATGTTGCTTGTATTGCTATGTTGGTATGTGATGCAAAAACATGCAGACGTTTTTAACGCAGCATTTTTAAGCCACACTGCTATGACTGCTTCACATGTCAACAACGTAAACCACCTTTAAACAACTAGCTGAAAAATCATTTAAAAGATGCAGTGGAGTCAAAATTTGGAAAGAAGAGTAACTTTTATACTAGTTCAGTATACATAAGGGATCTGTAACTGGCACACAGACAGTGAAACAGTGCCACCTGTTGGTGAGTAAGACTTAAGGCTCAGTTCAGATGACAGGCAAGTTTTATGTTTTGTCTATCTCTTTCATGACCTTCTGAAACTGAGAGAAGGTTTAGACTAGGATAAAGAAATAAATCACTGTGAATAGAATCCTTGAAATGATGTAGCTATGCAATAAAAAATATGTAGCTAGTGCAGGACAGAAAATTACAGCACAAACTTTGACATGAGAAACAGTTGCTCTCAATAACGTAATGTGTAACCATTAGTGTTGACTGTACTATATCAACACTCATGCTTCTATGGTACATCACACCCCTTCATGGGTCAAGGTTGCCACCACCTGTGTGAGATAAACGGGGTATGATCGCTATGTCAACAGCACTTAACCCACTGATTAATAAAGAGCCTTCAAGATTCCACCAGTTTTAGCAAACAGCTTTGCAGTTGCTGGTTACAAATATGTCAAAAGAACCCACCTCAATTCTCTGTGGTATTCTAGCCCCCCATCAATATTATTCTGTGGGATTGTTTGCCAATTTTATCCACCAGGTGAACACCAGTAAGGAAGTTTAAATTCCTAACCCTAAGCATGCCCAATAGTAAAGCTTGCATTATCAACTACCATTAATGACCAATTCAGGACAGCTGCAAATCTATATATACACGGCCAAAGATTTGTTTGGCAGAGAATGGACTTTAAAACTAAAACACTCTCCTAAAGCAATGAACTTAAACCACTGCCGCCAGTGTCTTTACTGTGTTTTGTAGGCCCTAAAGCTATTGTCGTAGCACTGATGATGCATGCAACAGCAACAATGCTATTCTAGGAAATCCAATCAATCTTGTCTGTTTTGTTGCTTTGGGCCTCTGGTCATCATTGTTGGCTCCTGTGGAGTGGTTCTGGGATTTACTCATTTCCTTCAAATGGAAGGTGTTTCTAAACTAGGAATGCAGACAAACTAATGTTGATGCTGCTCTTTTCCATACAACTCATACACTTAATTTAAAATCTTAAAAAAAAATTAAATCTTCATTTAAAAGGCCACATGTTAGTTTGGTATGAGGAACAGGACAAGAAAAGTAAGTAGTAATCTAACTGAAGAGCAATCAGTGGCAGAGTTAGAGCGCACATTCGAACAAAAAATGTTCCACTGTGAGGATGATATGAAGCCTGTTTTGTGTCTCAATCTTCTCATCTCATGGTCAGTTTTAACATCTTCCCTCCAACTGGGGAACTGCAACTGAAGTATCACACTGCACACAGGAATAACGATATTTTCAGCTTGGCTACATATGTCACCTAACAGATTTCTTCTTTCTGACAGTAAAGTCTTTGTGATATTGCAAAACCGTGAAAGTGATAACACTTTGGTAGCAGAAAGAATAAACGTTCTACTGCAATTGAAAACAGGAAATCATGACGTGCCTTAAGTGGTATCCATTTTAGGCACTTTAGTTTGTCTTCAGGAACATTTGCACAGTTTATGGTCTACTAATTTGGAATGACATAGCCTTAATGTGATTCTGAACATATTGTTCCCAAGTAAAAACAGCACTTGCAACAGGGGTTTTATGGTGTTGAAAAATCCCATACCTTTTTCCCTGAATCTTTAGTTCTCCTGCCATTGTTCTGTTGATGTTGCTGCTGGTGCTCCCGTAGGTTCTTTTCCCCAAACAGTTTCTTAGCCCACTCATCCTTCTGTGCATGAAGCCGGTGGGGCTGTGAGGCGATCTCGCCTGCAGCACGGTAACGATCCGCTGGAATCTTATTCATGGGTGGTGGCAGGGTGCTACAGTTAGCACTGGACCATCCGTCTGTAGACTCTGCGTAAGACTCTTGATCACTACCGTGTCCCTGACGCCAGTCTCTCAGAACATGAACAGGCAGCCAACGCTGGCCTGATGCCCCTGTCACCTTCTTGCCATGGGCGGAGTAATGAGAGCGTGAAGGAAGGCCTGACACATCCAGCCGTGAGGAGTTCAGATGCCTGCCAGAATAGGGAGGTGGGTCTCCAGGGGAATGTGGATGGGGCTGAGGGTGGTCTAGGAACTGGTCAGGGCGGTAGCCATTACGATGTGAAATTGAGGGTGGTGGTGGAAGACCTCCTAGTACACTTTGATTACGAGGCCCTGGTGGGTTCTCCCATAATCCAGTTGGCATATGACGACCAGGGTTAGCACCCAGGTCAACCAAGAGGACTCTGTTACTCTTTTCCTCTGGCAAGAAGTTGCCAATGCCACTGTCACTGTTGCTGCTTGTGCTGTTGTTCTGCTGAGCATCTAGGTCACCATCAAGGAAAGCTCGGGCACGCATACCCTCTATTGATTCTCCCATATCACGGTACAACACAGACACAAACTGTAACAGTGGCTGGGAAGTTGGTGGGAACTCCAAGCAGCCACCAGTATCTGGGTCTGGAGTGCAGTCAAAGCCAAAGCGTCGAGAAACACCTTGGTGAATCTTGTGATGACAGAGTTCCGGGTCTACAATGAAGACATGACAAGACGTTCGCAGGCCTTGTTCCTCCTCTCTGCGTCTATATATGGCATGGTCATTTGTGGCTTGCATTGTGACCAGGCCAAAAAAGCGTCGGTCATCTGGACACACAGCACTAAAAGCTAATTTTTCCGCAGGGTATGTTGCTAGAACAGTTCCTCTGTCGTTGCAGAGTTGTACACAATCATGCATGACTTTGAGCAGGACCAATGAGTGCACTTTTTGTTCAGCACGTAGACGTCGCATACAGCCACGAATTGCCTGCAGACTGTCACTTTCCAAATTGGCACTTGTTGAAGCTAATTCAATAGATCCGAGATAACCCACAATCATGCCAACATTGAGGATCCCCGCAGAGTCAGCTGTTTGCAACAGGGCAAATTCTTCTTGCTGTTCAAACATGTCCACAAATACAGAGTCATCATTAAGCACTTTGGCCATCTCCTCTTCAGTGAGCAAGTTGGGGTCACTCCTTTGAGTGCTAACATTACCATATGGAAGGTCAGGCTCTGAGAGGTCCCTTGTTTTAGAAGCAGATGCACAAGCCACTGCTTTCTCTGAACTGCTGGATGAGTGGCTGGAATTTTCAAAGATCATGTTAAAGATTCCACCGGACTGCACTTCCGCCAAAACACGTTCTGCGCGGTTTATCCCTAGTGTCTTTGAGTCCATCTTTGGCCTCATCCAGTGGCTCTTGTGATCATGAAACCCCAGTTCTTCATCACTTGAACATGAATCTAGATGTGGACTATTATAATTGCCTTCAGCGATAACCAAGTGTAAAACGCCCGTGCAGCGACCAATCAGTTTCACAACATCCTCGTGCGATGCTTTGGACACATTGATGTCGTTCACACTTAGAATCTGATCTCCTGAACGAAGACCCACATAATCAGCCGGACTACCCTTTAATATGCAACTCAGCACACATGGTGATTGACCAGAAAGCGTGAAGCCATAGCCTGTTCTTCCCCTGGCAACCTCCACCCCCCTTATGCGTGCAGATGTCTGGGCATTAACACGTCTCCTGTTTTGCTCTGATTGTCTAAACATCTTCTCTTCTTTTGTTCCCTTGTTTCACACACTGACACAAGCTCCACAACTCTGGAGGTGGAGCATCAAGTCTACCTGTAGAGTGACGTCATATTTCCGTATATCCAGAGCTCACGTGTAAGTCACTATTCATGTGCATGCTTATTTAATGTTGATGCACCTTGAGCAGGGAAAGAAGAGAAAGTTCATTAATTGGTTGGCAACCTAAAAAACATTAAATTAAATGCAATTACGGTACACAAGTGAGTATTTGAATTGACTGAACTTGAAAGGCATATTTATTAACATATTTAGATTTGCACTGGCACTTCTAATACTAGGCTTGTTTTTCGCTTTAGTGTAGAAATGTGTTTCATACAGATTCATACACACTTCTTACCCGCCCTCTCTCGCACCTGCCACCGGCGAGGCATTAAAGTAGATCGCTTACCTTTGTTGCAGGTGAGAGGCCAAGTAGACGTTGCTAGGCAACACGAATAGCGCAGGTAGCGCTATAAATACACCCGAGACAGAGACCACGCGTTATTCCTTTAAGTCATATATACATGCTTTAAAAAAAACTTTAAAACGTCAAACCTCGTCGAGAATAAAACGTAACGCAAGCAACTTTAAAGAAACATCCACCTTAAGTACTTAAATAGCGGCTAATCTATAAAATATAATCAAGATGCAACTGTTTTAAAAAGCTGAAATAAAAAATGCAAGCCCTAATAGGAATTTCTGTGAATTTTGAACAGCCTGGGAAGAGTTAGGTTTCAGAAGAGTAGCTTAAAGTGTGTTGCTGTTCTTTAACACTATTGAAAACAATAGTGTGTTATAAAGGCACCCGCGTAAAACACAAGACACGAGGAAGACTTCTCGCAAATGAAAACTAAAATAAGTTTTTTATCATTAAAAGAGTTTGACAGCTTTCTTATTGTTCACAGAACTTCCCTAAAGTTGTAGACGCGAACCGGACTCATCCACCCTTGCTGACCTGACCGTCCCGCCTTCATTTTCCCATTGTTCGAGCGCCGTGCGTAACCATGACAATGAAACGGTTTAACCGCTCATTGGTTTTCACGGCTGTCAATCATCGCCTCATCAACCGAGACCCAGGCTGACTGTAACCCGTCGACGACCATAAAGTTATTCTGCAGGTGGTCAAAACATCAAACCCGAGAAGCGACAGAAAAGTAAACACGAACATTCACGTCTTTATATCTAAAAATATCCCAGTGAATGAAATGTTGACGCAGGCTGCGCGCTTTAACGCGCTCGGTATTGTTTTAGGGTTTAACAGCTGGGCAGTGAGTATCATCTAACGGTACTGAATTATCGACATCAGTAGCCAGTCACTGACAAGACTGTTAAACTCACACAAATCCCGACGAAACAAATTATTAAGCGCTAAAGCACGATAACATCCTTTGTCGGATGCAGTTAAATTACACGATGGTATATCTAAAAGATTTAAGCGTTTATTATCAAAAGCACGCGCGAGAAATTCCCGCGGCTACATGGCTAGCCTGCGTTAGCCAGCACTTCCCAGAAACTTTCCTCGGAGGAAATGATACAAGTTTCATGGAGGTGCTGTACGAAGTGGGTCGAGTTGTGCATACGTATAAATGCATGGATTCACTGTTCTTACCAGGTTTGGATGTGTCCTCGGTTGATGTGAGGTTTAATGGCATGGCAACCTTAGTTTTGCAGAAGGAGTAAACAAAAGGAGAGGGCAGCTGGTGTGGACAGGAGCAGGAGGAGGAGGACTCTACAGTCTGCTAAGGACAGCACCGGTATAAGGCTTTTTCTAAGTCCAAAGAAGTCCAAAAATGTAATGATTTGCTAATCTGAATGTCAGAAAGTACGTTTTCGGCACAATTATTGTTATTTAAACATTAGTGCAGTAATAAGACTCTTTAACAACACCGGTGTACATTAATATCCAAGCACAATTGCAGCCGTTTGCCTCAGATTGGAACAAATGGTCAGTATTTCTTCAGATCACTCAAATTCCTCACTTACTCATAGCCCACACAGCTCTGACCTTGGAAACAGTTAACAAACTAAGTATTTCACAAGATTAGCTGAATAAACTTGCCAAAACAACGATAAACATTAGCAAGCGCATTAAAATAACAGGGCTTGATCTCATTAAAGATCCGCTGAGTGCAAATGTGGAAGGATCTTTCTTGCGGAAGTAAAACGAAGTGCAAACACTTGTGTATATATGATCTAAATTAAAAAGTATAAATAACAGGAAGCAATCACATTTTGTGCAAATGATGAAAAAATCAATTAAGTAAACATTTTAAGTCTTTTATTCATTTCTACATTATAGTCATCATGATTTAAGACATTAAAACAATCCATTAAAATAAATACATCAACTTTTGTCTTCTTTCACTCTCCTTAGCTTGCAAAAGTGAGCTTGATAAGGGGGTTTCTTAAGGCTCCGGTGCTAGACCATCATAGCAGACTGCTGTGTGGCATTTTATATGCAGGGGCGGCTGTCCTCCCCAAGTAAGCCATACTGTGAGTGACGCTCATGGGATATTCTGTTCCTATCCACTGATCTCCTGTTAGGTCTTCCCAGGTATGATCAAGCAAATGGAAATAAATACAGTGCCAAATGGGTATTGCCTGCATTTGCTGGGTATGAACAGAAAAATGCAAAAAAAAAAAAAAAAAACCTTACACCTGAGATATAATAAATCAGGCACGGCCCCCCCTCCACTTCTGAGACAAAGCCTCCCATGCACACATACTAATGAGGACCAAAGATATGCTAGTCAATATTTCTTAAAAATGTCAGTGTTAGCCAGACTAAAGAAATGTTACACAGTATTTTCATGTTTGGTCCAACCACAATGGTGGTGTGTTAAAGGCTTTCAAGTAATTCCTGCAATATCTGACCCCCAATAGCACTGCCATATTAGAGTTCTTAAGCAACCCGTCAAGACTTTTGACTGATTTATGTAAAAATATCTTTAAAGCTGCTAGCAAACAACCAATTGCATGATGTAAATTAATTTAAAATGGCATTATCATCTGTAAACCTGTCAATGGCAGGACAATATTATTGACACAGTTGAACGTGTCGATACATTTTATTTTATGGTCTGTGTGCTATCAAAGTGATCAGCTAATTCTGTCTTCATGTCTTCACTAACAAGCATGCTATAAGTTAAGCTGAGTGTGAATTTGCTTCGTTGGCCATTGTTAGTTATACAGCGCCAGTGTAGACTGCCCACTATCAATCACAATAGTAACTCCATTTTTACTCTTGTTGTGACATCACAAAATATTGACTCAATATTGAAAGCAGACTACAGCATGCTTCAAGTTAATATACAGGATATCTTCAGCTAGTCTAAGGCTTCTATTTACAGTGCCATCGAGACAAAAATAAAACAATTGTTTCCTCCCCCCCCCAAAGTCTCTGAAACGTGAAAGAAAGGCTGGGTTATTGCGCACATTCGGTTACAATGGCCCTTCTCTTTACAACAGCTCATGTCCATCAATGGTGCTGTCATGCACCACAGTTTATTCAATTCATCACCAATATTATTTCTTTTACACAAATTGTACATGATGTAAACACTCTCTAGATTAAAATGCATACTTCCAGTCATTACACTAGATTAATAATCAGATTTTACACCCTGAGCTCTTAAAAGAAATGTAACAAATAAATGAAGACAAACGTGTTACACATTACGGCATACAGATCTGAGCTGTTATGCTCGTATGCAGAAACCTTGTAATCTAAAAAACACTCTATGCTAACTGCCTTGGCTATTTCTAACCCCAACCATACAAAAATGCTTTTGGAGATTCACATTTGTGATCTGGTTTATCTCCGTTTAAAAACAAACAAAAAAGTCAACTTAAAAACAACAAATACAGACAACTAAATTTTAAGGGGAAAAAAAAAAAAATCAAGGTTTTGAACAATTTATACCTCTTTCAGTGCTAACGTTTCATTGAAACATTGTCATCAACCACATTGTACATTTAAAAACACAAAAATCTTATCAATACTATTCAAGTGCTGGCAAACACAATGAGCCAAACAATGCTTCACCATGCAAAGGGAATTACTTTAAACTGAGGGAGTACTGGGTTCCTGAAGAACAGCATTTTTACTCAAACATATCATCTCGCTCATGGTGCCTAAATTTGTAAGTTCAGATAATGTTGAAAAATGGTGGTTGTGTGAAAATGAAGTGAAAAATGAAAAACAGTGGGTGTGTTCGAATCAACATTAGCTACAACCTGTTTTTCAGTCAGTTTATACCTGCAAGTTTCCTAAACATTGTCTGCACTGTATGAGATACACTGTCAGTTTAGACCACATAACTGTTTCCCACAGTAACATTCTTAGAAGAAAAGCCTGCCTCTTTATAATGGTGAGAGGTTCATTGATATACAATAAGACCATTGTCTGAAGTCCAAAATTCAGATGGTGGTCCTAGTATTTTTTTAAATATTAAAGAATATTGGTTTAATTGTGTTCAGTCTTGTTTAGATTAGTTCCACTGTTTCTAATAACTATAACTTTTTGTGCAATGTCCTCTTGTATTGTGGACAGTGTGATAGCAACCGATCCACCTCCACACATCCAATATAATTGTTTCTTGTCTGCCTTTCATCTCAGTGTGTAACTTTCTGTTAAGTGTGATGTCTTCTGCTCTAGTAAGGGCCTGTTATGTTACCTTCCTTTTGTTGTCTAATGATATATTATTTTGATTTGCTTGCATTTTTTTCTATGGTCTGTATTATAATGTTGTGTCTTGGTGAATGCTCTGCAAGCAGCACAATAGTTGGTAATATGGACTACCAGGAGAAGCCACCATCTCAAAGACAGACTGGAAGGCCCTGCGGTCTAATTCTTCATCGATCTGGTGTTGGTAGAAATCCATAGCAACAAGACAGAAGAGGCTAATGTCCACTGTGTCAGACTTTCCCATGCGACTGATGACATGCGGCAGGCTAAAGGGGAAAGGAGAGGTTAAGGAAAACAAGGAAGACGAGGAGCAAATAGAAAAAGCAGGAAACAGGAATATGTACTATTTACATCGCTATATCAATATGGTCACGTAAAGTTGAGGGCTTGTCATTAATCCCATACATAATACATTTATGTTTAAGGATACAGGGCAGAGATCCACTGGCTGGTTGAGGCACTGACAAAGAAACAAGACAGGCTCCACATTGCCATGGCAACAGGTGTTCTTTGTGTGAAGTTTGACAGAGAGAGTAGCACCCAATCACGGACCATGGAGGACTGGCCAGTTGCATGTAGTGTCTGAAAGACCTGTAGCAAAAAACATGCACTCAAATTACCATATTACCATAAAAAAATCACTTACTTGGGTTAAAATGATGTGTATTATTCACAATGTTTTATACTAGTTTAAGACTGGTTCACGCTGCCAAGACAAACAGCAAATATCAAAACAAATCTAAAACTGTCCTGGACTTAGAAGACAACAACAGCAGCACTTGCCTTGTAAACCACTGTTGCCATGAATTGTGGGTAAGGCTGCTGATTGGACAGGAACTCTCCAATGACTTTGTTCATTACGTCCTGTAGTGGGAAAAAGTCATCCAGAAACTGTGGAAGGATTCGGGCTACCACACGTGCCTCACTTGGAAACCCTTTACGAATCCTGTAGTAAAAACAGCTTTTAAATACACAGACCAATCACAGGAAAAGCATTATATATCTACACGCAATATATTTAATATTGTTTCAGATAAAAAAAGATCACAGCTGAGTACTGTGAAAACAACAGGACAAGAAAATGTATTTTACATGGAGCTACAACTGAATGCTTAATTCTACAAGCTGAGAAAGAAACGAATGTACCTGTCAAAAAGAACGGATACACGCTCCATGGCAACAATGACCGACTCGCTGTCAGGAGCTGTGGGGTCTGCATCAGCAGGGCGCCCTGGACTTCCCTTTTCTTTCCCTGTGGAGTAACAGGCCTACAGTCAGAAGAAAAGTTCTGCAATAGATTGCAGATTCTGTACATCCTGTCTTTAAAGACAATGGATTGCGTCCATTTTGAAATCTACCATTTTAGGAACAAAGACTAAAAAGGAACATAATTAAACAAACAAAAAAGCACAGCTTTTTGTACTTTTGTACACACTGAATCATACTGAGGACCCTGCTGCTATGTGCTATGTTAGTGGGGTGAGCATCTAAGGTGAGTTTTTCTTTTTCAGCTGTTGGTGTTAGTAGGGTGGGTAAGTATTAAAGATGAAGCTGAAACGTGTCCTGCCTTCCTCTTCAGCCACACCTGTGTACATGCAGGTGAGCATGAGACCCAGGGCAGCCATGGCACGATGTGGACTGGGCATGTTCACACGGTCAACGCTCAGCTTGACCAGCGTCTCCGCATCCATGCGTGACAGCTGCTCGGAGAGAAGCAACCTCTCCAGACCTCGCAGGACACAGTGGTAGATGACAGATGGTGTGGCTTCCTCGCTAGCGGAAAGCATCACACAGCACAGCTGAGAGTGTAGAGAAGATCAAGAAAGGAATCAGTTTATAATCAGTTATAAAATCAGATTAATTGATATTTATTATGATCTGTATCCAGACCAAATCATGGGATCTGGCGTCTCCTCCCACCTGAATGACCCTGCCATTGAACTCTGACCCTACATCCAGAGGGTAGTTCTCCATCATATAAAACGCCACGGCACACATCACCAACACATGCTGCTGGTTGTGTAGGTTCACGCAGCTGAAAGAAACATACAAACAGTGTTAAACCTAAAAATACTCAACTATTTTCAGTAAGGCTGTACAGATCTAATTCTACCCCTGGTCTTTAATGAAGGATCTCAGATCTCAGTGAGACACCATACATTATAGCTAATGAGGAGCTGATGACCATGCAGCGTGCAGGCGCGTGTTATAATTTCCAGTGTGAACCTATTATTGAGTCTCTCAGCATGCCACAGAAGCTTTGGCATTAGCTTTGACTGCATGGGGGATAACCTTCTAAGAGAGACACTATCAGTATCAAGTCTCTTATCCAATGTAGGACACTAATCGTTAACTTCTCCTCCAACAGTTAGCGTGATGCTAATGACTGAACAGCTAATGCCAGTGCTGTTGGTTCAATCCCTCTGAGTAAGTCAAGTTAATTAGATTTGAAGTGCAAGTTAAGGTAAGTTACTCACTGAGCTATCGCTCTAAGGTTGGAGAGCAGGTAGTCGCTGACAGTTGGTATAAGCTGCCGTGCTGTATCATCCAGCAGATCGCATTCTAGCACATACAGAACTCCATGTAGAGCCCCAATCCGACTGGGCAGATGAGTGCTACGCAAGGTGCTCTCCAGCAGACGGCACACAGGCTCTGCAATGGCTTTATCCTGATGGAACCAAAATATATTAGCAACAACTGTTTTATGTCCAGTAAGGGCTTAACTGTGGGTTTAATGGTACATATATATACACCCTCACCATTCCTAGCACTGCAGCTGCTTTGCAGATAGCTGGTACAAGGTATTGATTGAGGATTTCGTCTTCTGGTGGATGGACCTTCTGCAGTTCAGTCAAAGTGGAGAACATCATATCAAATTGATTTCTCTCTGTGAAGAGATCAGACACTGCCAGCAGCTAAAAGAGACAGACAAATAGAGGACATAAGTAAATTACAAATAGCAGACATGTCTGTGCACACAAGGCAACAAAGTCCCACTTGTCATAAGATGAACAACTGATGTTCAAGATGTAAAAAGGTACACACAGGTTCAGAAACAGCTGCAGAAACAGTTTGCCATGAGGTTGTTAAAGATATTTCTATCCAAACGCTTTTATAAACAGGTTAATATAGATTTTGATATGCGGGTCATTATATGATGGTATTCCATACTTATGTTTAGTCTAGTTATCCAAGACTGTGATATATTGTAATTTTCTATTATGTTTGGAGTATGGATACATAGAAATAATTATATTCAGAGCTAATTTTTAAAATTTGATTTTGGTTGAACAGAAATAAACAAGTGTATTGACTTTTGCACTTGATTGTCTGAGCCTTGGCTTTTTTTGACTGGCATATAGTTTTAAAACTTACATTGCACTCATGGCACAAGACACGTAACAAAACGTGATTAAATGGTCTAAGTTTTCTTGTGTACACAGACCAACAACTGAAAAACAGCGCAGATGGATCAAACACTAACCGATCTGACCACCTCACTGACAAGCACAACAGGTGTCTTCTTGCTGCTAGGGCTGCCAGGGAGGATCCACTGGCTGTAGAGCTCCAGCAGGAACTGGGAGCAGGAATGGATGTCAACCCCAGCACGATGCTTCCTGAACAGGGTGAGAAGACAGAAATTGCAATGAGTCTGGAGCTAAGGTTGGCCTGTGGGCTTTTCACTCTACTCAAATACTAAAAAAACAATATCTAGCCAATTAAATATTTAAGAGCAGAGTGAAACTAGAAACATTAAAGCCTTCAACTATAAAAATGTCCATGACTTTGTAGAGTTTTACTTGATTCCACATCTTTTCCTTGTCATTTTCAGGTTTTTCCATGACCTGGGAGTCTTATATAGCATTTTAACTATGCTATATAACTAAAACCAGCGGACCACCTCATTACCCTATAATGATCTAATGATCAGCATGTATGTTCTGACCTGGAGTTAATTGGTGACAGTGGAGGTGAGGCAGGTGCTGGAGCATCTCCTTCATCTTCTTCATCCTCACCCCACTCCTCCTCCCTCAGAGGGGTGATATTATTTCCCAGCCACACCGAGTGAATCGACACCTGTAGAGTGTACAAGAGCACATATGTATATAACATTCAGACACTGAAGTTAATAAATGGTATTTCAAAATATTTGTTTTCTAGGTTCTGGATTTTACTAACCTGACCCAGTTTGTAGTCCATGTTGCCCATCTCTCTCTCTGTGTTTATTTGCAGAAGAAGTTTCTCATGGCTGATCAGGGTGCCTGCATATGCCGATGTACATGAAGAAGTGCATGTCATGAATGCAACGAGAAACAAGCACCTACAGAGAAAGAAAATGATTTTGTGGAGCACTGACCAGTTGTTGATGATGATAATGATGGCACAGGGTCCCAGGCTTGATAAGGGAAGTGAGTGGCGATGTTGTCTCGCTTTGACACCATGGCCTGAATCTCACGTTCAACCATACCTCTAATCACACTCAATTTACGACCAAACCTGCCAAAACACACAACATAAAAGTCACTTCTAATACAATCAACTGGTTACGTCCAACCTTAACCCTGCAATTTTAAAATGTGTAAAAAAGCACCTCTTTTAACATCAGATTATACAGCCTTGCCCTTAAGTAAGTCTTGGTGTGCCAAAGATACACAGTGTGAAACCTCGAAATCTGATTACCTATAATTAATAGCTAGCCCAGTATAAAGTATGTGTGACACATGGATAAAGATAACCCACCAACAATTGGAAGTGTGCAAAGCTCACTAGAGACAACACATTTAATTGTGTGTACACACCTTGTGTCCAGAGCTTTAAGGATTTTATTGCGGGGTTGTTGTTCAGGGAAGCTGATGGCTGGATTTCCTGCTGTTGGTAGAGTCATGGCACTCAGCACTAGAGAGGTGATTGCCTGAACTGCTAGTACATTTATCTGCGTCCTCTCCAGATCCTCCTGAAGTACAAACAGACATGTCTCATTCATCACATCCTGCACATCCTATCAACAACAGATGTATTTAAACCCAAAACAGTGAACTTTTAGGTTGTTGGTAAAAATCTAATTATTCACCTCCTGCTGGCTCTCCTCCTCTTGGTCCATCGTGATTGGCTGAGTGACCAGCACCCCCAACAGAGTCGCCCATGTCTCCTCAAACTGTGTCCGACTGCTCCAGCCTGCAAAGGGAGCATATGAATGAATCAAACTAAACTATTTATTAATCAAGCACCAGTTATTACATAATAAGTGACTTTTAACGTCTCAAATAGCGAAGGGTGTGTCTTCTGTGTTCTTTCTAGCGTTATCTCTGCAAACCTTTAAGACTTCCCTCTCCTAGCATTCCAAAGTCAGTACTCATCAGTATCTTAAAATATCACTATATCACTATGTAACTACATCAGAGACAGATTGCTCTGAAATTAGTCTTTCATACCCAGAGTGTTAATGCGGTAGAGGAATTCTCTGAAGACATCTTTCTCCTGCAGGAACTCTACAGGGATCTCCGGGAAAGCTGTACCGAACTCTCCACTAGGCCTGGGGGACCAGCCCAGCTTCCAGACCTGTAAAACAAAATACAGATTCACATAATCGCTGTAAGAGTTCTAAACATATATTTACACCAACAAACATGCACTCACCAGAGGTGGGATTCGAGTGTAGCTGTTTACAAGGGGCAGCCGGGCCAGACTGATGATGACGTTTCGGAGGGTAGGCGTAAGGAACAACGGGATGTTCTTGTTTCTGTGGTGACCCAGAGCCAGCACACTCTGCAGACCTTCAACCAGCTCAGCCATGATCTCACAACACCGCCATTCACGCTGATCTGAATTAACACAGTTAGTTTAACTTAACACTTGCCTTCCAGATTCTCATGGATCAGTGTGGAAGGTGTGTGTTTTCACTCACTGTCTGACGCCGAGTCCAGCTGGTCGCCTTCTGACTGTTCGTTATGTGATGTTTTCCTCTCTGGCCTCAGAAGCTGGTCCCCAGGACCAACAGCAACTAAAGTTAAACACACAGCAACACACAACTTTGTAATTCGGAAGATAATTATCAATTGACTGTAGTTCATCTTATATGTATTTCCTCTATCAAGTTTTTTTAAGGAACAGTTCACCCAAAAAACAAAAATCATTGTATACTCGTCCTTCAAACCCTCAAAATGCAAAAAAAGTAAATAAATAGTGCACGACTTGTACACCAAGTAACACAATAGTTCCTTTAAACTGCTTTGCAAGAGCACCATAGAACACACACCTGCATGGATGAGAAAATGAATACAGTGGATGATAGAGCAGGTGTGTGAGAGGTAGGAGCGGGAGGCGAAGTGTGTCCAAACCGCCGACTGCTGAAGAGCCAAACACAGGCACGATAAACTCATCTGAATATCCACACTCAGAGGAAGCTGATTCTGCTGCAAACGCCATACCACCACCTACAGAGACAAAACACATTTTTATTGATTGATATATATATGTATATATACATATATACTTTCTGTAACATTACCTATTCCAAGGACAAATAGCATCAGTCAGCAGAAATCAGTCAGCTTTACCTCTATGGCGAGAGTGCTGAAGGCGGTAATGAGTGTCTCTCTGTCTTCGGGAACGCTCAGCGATGAGGGTAGTTTGGACAGAGACAACAGATACGGACTCAGCACCCCACACAGACTTAACACAGTCTGATAAAACCCAGGCTCACCTGTGATGCATCCAAATACAATTAGAGAACTCTCAAATGCCCACGTTCATTGACTACACTTTTAATAAACATTCAGTCCTACAATTTCACAAGACAAAATACAAGCATACTGTGTGAATAAACTGTATTCTGATTGTGACTCACCATACACCTGATCGATTTTTTCCCTGTAGGAGTCCACACACTGCTTGGAGTAGGGGAGGAGGGGTTGGTGAGGAGAAGGGAGGAGCTCTATGACACCAGCCAATCGCTCAAAGGCAACCTGCTGCGCAGTCTCAAACAAAACCGCCCCATGATCCTTACACAATCGCTGCACACCAACACTCAGACATGTTGCCAGCAGAAACAGGTTAAAATCCTGCAGGTAAAATAACACATCAGTGTGTGTGTCATCTGTCTTAGCTGCATCTCAATTAATCACATGCGACCAAATTTTATCAAGGGAAGGTTCACGAGAGGATGCACCAAATAGTGCATGTAAATAAATGGAATTTTCCAGTTTTTTTCAAACAGACGGGTGTTTTAGTATAAAGCCATGCACGAGCGAAAAGATCTTGTTTCTGGGTAGTAATTACAAATTGGGAGAGTTTTATCATGTTGCCCGAAATGGATTATCATTTGTACTACAAAGGGAATGTGGTCACGTGTGTTTCTGACTTCTTCCTTAATAGTAGTGCATGACAGCATTACAAAATGTTTTGGTCACCATTAACACCTATATTTAGTGCTGTTCAGATATTAACAGGGCCTCATAGACAAGGATGTTTTTAGTCTTTACCTTGCAAGTCATAATGGTGTTTAGATCAGATTGGGGAAGTTTGGTCAGCAGCTCTGTGGTTTCATACAGAGCTCCTTCACCTTTCAAACAACACTGAGATGTCACCAGAGCAACATACCACTCCTGGAACACATGCATATTATTACATATTATACACACAAATCATTACATCAAAATACAATGGTAATAATAATAATAATAATTTGTTTTCCAATTTTAAACTAGTTAAAGAATTCCAAGATCACCACACTGACTGAGGTCTCACCTTATTGGGTAAGACATTTTGAGGAGAAGGGGGCGGGTCCCCATCCAGTGGGTGTGATGTAATGGGGGCGGTGGGGCTTGTGGTATCTTCAGCAACAGTGACTCTGAACCTGTCCAGCAGGGAGAAGAACCGCTGATGCCTGACATCAGGAAAAAGAAGAACATTTTCAGCGATGCTCAAACAACGAAAGAAATCATTATTCTGACAGTGAGAGACAACACCTTACAAAAGATTCACACTACGAGCATACAGGTGTTCCTGCAGCTCAAGTGATAAACCAAGGTCGTGGGTTCGATTCCCAGCCACTTTACCTTTGTGCAAGGCCACTGGTCTGTAGGTACTGTTGTATTCTGTCCAGTTCCTCAAGAGGTAGCTGAGCTATACTATTCTACAATGAGAAAAGGTATGAATTATTTTACACTCACAAAAAAATAAACAAATCAAGCAAATGAAAGCTAGCAACATATTCATATAGTTTATTGGTATATATTGCAGGTAAGCTATTAGGCTATAAACAGATATGATACAGAATATGCAGATATACTTCCTGTCAGGGTCTGTTACAAAGAATGGCACAGACACTGAACTGAGCTTTAAGTAAATGCTTTTACATGAGTTTTACCTGGAGAGTCTCAGCAAGCAGCATCTCCACCCGCCTACAGGCAAGCGTGTCCACCATGCGAGCTAGCACACGGAATGGCGTGTTAAGGAGTTTGTCCACATAAAGCATGAGCAGAGCCCCAGACTGACTCAGATGAATCCCCTCCAAACATTGCAGGGTCTTCTTCAGCATCACCGGCTGTGTATTTACACATGTACAACATCAGGGATAATAAAATAAGCACAGAGTGAACTACTAATCAACAGAACATGCATGTGCATGTATATACGCACGGTAGAAAGGTTGTCGCAGCGTGATTGTATAGCCTGTATGAAGAGGCCGCTGGCTGCAGAGTTTCGGTGCACGGCGCTGATGAGGTCCTGCACCGGAGGCTCATGGGAAAGACTGATCAGATCGCTCACGTGATTCACGGTCAGCCACGTCAGGTGCTCAGAATCATGCAGGTTTTGACACTGAAACAGAACGAGAAAGGACACAGAGAAGGAAGATAGATCAACAGTAAGCGATAAAGTGATTTCTGGGAAATAAAAACCATGTCTGATCAGTGTTGATCAGTCGTAGAGGTTTGTAAGGGTAGGGCTGGGGATAGTTAGAACAGGCACTAAGCAGGGCACCCTCCCCCCACGGGTTCAAAACCATCCTGTTCTGTGATAAATTTCTGAACAAATTAAATGTTATCCTTGTTGGTTCTAAAAAGCTCAGAAGAAATGGCACAAGTTGCTTATGAAATCTTACCACGTAGTCACAGAAGAGGATGAGGGCTCCTCGTCGAACGATCTCTCGGTTACACATGGCTAGCTTTCCCTCAGGCCTCTCCTCTTCTCCAGATGAATGTGGGCTCAGCAGCTTCGTGCTGGAGAGACTGTGCCTCCTGATGGAGTGATCAGGAGAGAAACAAGTTGATTTAAGGAAATTCAACACATGTAATTAAACAAGTATATCTTCACCACAAGCTTTTGTCTCTTGCAAGCTGCAGCTTCAAGCCTCACTAAACAAGCTTCTAAACGTAATCACAGACAGCCAAAGGCAGGCCAATTTATAATTTCCTCCTACAGATTGTATCCACATTAGATATCCTAGAATTAGCAAGAATTTCACTCTAGGCTGGTTTTGAGTTCAACAGCATTCTCATTTGTCTGTAGTCTGACCTGGGGGTTTGATGCACCTCCGACCACCAGGTGTAGTTGGTGTAGTTGATGATGAGAAGGACCTGACACCAGAGCAAAACCAGAGATGGGTGTGTGGTGATGAGATGAAGCACCAGGCTGTTCAGACCCTCGAGTGTATAAAAACTAGCCCCCTCCCCTCCCTCCGCCTTCAGCAGTCTGCTGCCTGCCGCCGTGATTCGCCGGAACATTCCTGTAGGGAAGGAGAGTGAGGGATTATGGGAGATTTTAGAAGCCACTTAATTTTTTAAGATTTTAGAATACACTTAAAAGTGTAAACATTTTAGGCTACATATTTTTTTTTAACAAATGTCATTATAATGAGTTAACAACATATTAAACCAAAAAGGGCTTATTTTACAGAAAGACAGCTCAATCTAATTTTTCAGGTATTTTACAAAAATGGTTTGATAGATTATTCAAGTTTTTTAACTTTAAAATTTATTAAATAAAAAGTATCTGGACTCTTTCCGGTCGGCAAAAAATTTGCCAAATCCAGTTATCATGTACTATACCTGTGGTTACTCTGCTAAGACACTTGTAAACTTGAAGATAACTGACTTTACTAAAGTCACTCTAACCTGCTACATGTGGCTTAAGTGTTTAAATACTCTTTAGGTCCACTGTATGAGTTGGGTATAAGATATCTATAGGCAGAATATGTGGGTGTATGCACCTGATTTAAAGATGTGGATCAGACACATGAGTAAAGTGCCCAGCTGCTGACAGTAGAACGTGTGCTGTTGCTCGCTCATGTCAACCTTCACCTGCTTACTGGCTATATCATCCAGCAACACCCCCACCAACTGCAATAAGAACCTGACACACAGAGACAACAGCTTGTTTTCTTGAGCACATGCAGCTAGCATGTTTATTCATTTAAAAATAATGCAACGCTAACCTGGCAAAGGTTTCCTCTGGAGGGAAGCGCTGGGGTTCCCCATTGGCCTCTTCCGTGGTAGCAGGTGGGGCCACAGGGTGTGAGGGGTCGTTATCGCGGAGCCGATGGATGGTGGGACAGGAGAGGAGGTACGGTGACAGGGAAAGCTCCTGAATGCGAGATAAAATGATATCCTCTGTGGACTGAGAGATAAGAACACGCAGGATGGCGAGAATCCCAGACACCCACAGCTGCACCGTCCCCACTGGCGCCTACAGAAGAGCACAGGAGCTTAATCAGTCACTTTATCTGAGTTGTTAGCTATTTGACAGTCAGCTTTCATCCCAACTAATAGTTTTCAATTCAACTCAATAATAATAATATAACTACAACAACAGAACATCAACAAACCAAAGCCACAAAAATGAAACAGCACCAGGCATGACATTCAAGAAAAGAAAGTCTTCCTGGGCCCAGTGATCATAGGCGCAATCTAAGAGTGTTTCTCTGTCAGGGTCCACTAGAGCAGTGGTAGAAATTGTGAGTGGTGGGGCTTTCAGTCTTAATTATTCAATTCAGACTGTGAATACAGTAAATGATAATAAGTAGTGTAGGTAATATGTGACTGAAGGTTCTCACAAGGGTAGATGGTGTGATGAACATGCTCTTTAGTAGCATGTCCACCGGCCGCAAGGAGGAGGGAGCCACCGTCTCAAACAGTGTGTTTAACACACCCAGTGCCTCATGGGAGTCCAGGTGCATCTGTCAAACACACAGAAGACAGTCTGTAAAACACACCTGCTCCTGAAAACATGATCATATTTGATGCTACTTCACTTAAAATGTCCCAGTACGGATGATAGATCAGGGCGAGTGGCACCTGCTGTTTGCCGATCATTGGGAGGATGATGTCAGCGATCTGTCGCGAGAGCCTCTTCCACTTATCTTCATTCTCTTTATGGCACTGCTGTAGCACCAGAATAAACATCTCCAGCACCTTCACAAACACATGTGCATATGATTACAGCCACATACCTGGATACAGCAACAACACAAGATAAAATTTCTCAAAACCCCAGTTATATTTATGCACAGAGTTCACCAGGATTCAAACCCATGATCTTAGCGTTGATAAGGCCTTGCTCTACCAACTACAGGAATACAACCATACAAACACACCATCACCACAGAGGACAGTATTACCTGGTGGTGTTGTATGAGGCGCAGCAGCATGGACACCACCACTTCCTTTTGGGTTTCCAGCTCCTTCCCTGCATCTGCTTTATTGGAGCCCCGCAGCACAAACAAGTCATGCACTATGGGCTGCAGAGCAGGGATTGCTGGGAAATAATAATGATGAACAGCATGACTTTTCTGTTGATTTCAATCATTGTTGCAGATCAGTTAATTGCTATTAAGAAAGTTCCCCTGAAAGGACTCTCCATAAACTTAATTTCTGGTACTTTGAAACTTTCCCGCTGAGCAGACAGATCGTTTATTGACTGTAGACATCCAATACCTTAACAGAGACCCCAAAAACCATTTTGGACAATTAAGCAGTATTAAAACATGTAATTGAATCCATTCATTTCATATTTAACTCCATATCAGTTTTGTTTGCAGATGGCACTTTGTTTGACATTTTGTTTTCTAAACCAAATACATTCATATAAAGTGTTCAAATTCTTTTTGTGTGCTACATACAAATTTACTGCATTCTAACATTTCTTTAAAATTAAAACATTGAGTTTTTGATTCTCTCAACTTAGGCCGTTCAATTCAAATACAAAAAATGGAAATGTTGATGTTCACAAAGTCTAGAATGTGCATCCTAGATCACACTTGTTACATTTGTCTGTAGATGATTGTGACTCTACACACCGTGTGTCACTGCCTTCCTGCCGCTGGCCATGATGCCGTCACACAGCTGAATGATCTTCGGAATGCTGATGATCTGCTTGGAGTGGTAGCGCTCATAGGACAGCAGAACCAGGAAGAAAAAAATGTTGGGCACGATCTCCTCCGAGTTCCTGTATAAACACAAACAGACCTACATCTCTCGCATTGATTAAGACCAGGCTTATGATATTATCAGGTCTGAGCGCATGTATGTTGAGTTGAGGGCATGCTGCTTTTACCTGAACTGTCCTATTTCAATGTACTCAAACTGCTTCAGCACAAAACCAATGAACACCTGAAACAAACAGGGGCCAGTAAAATTTACATTTAAGCATTTGGCACTTTAATGCGAAGCGACTTACATTGTTAGATTCAATGTACATATTGCATCAGTATGTGTGTTCCCTGGGAAGTGAGCCCAGGGAACATGACTCACCTGGTCTGAGTCCAGCAGGCAGTAGTTGACCCGCAGCTGCACCAGTTGCGCGAGTAGGTCCAGCACCTGTCTCTGTAGGGCCACTGATGTGCTGGTGGTGTACTGCTTCAATGCCTTGATCACCAGAGGCTCAAACAAGCGGATGTGATTATGAATTGCGTTCTGAAACACACACTTGTGGAGTTCACAATCAGGCATGTAACACCCTTGGAGCTTCACAATTTCTCCCCTGGATTACAGCTACCATCTATATCTAGGATACCTTATCTCCTCGATGCCGAGTTACATTGGTGATGCTTGACCTCAGCTGATTGGACACTTTTTGCATGACATCAAACCACCTGCAGAATTACAGAGAAGACGAACATCAGAAGCGTGTATATTTACATACACATATACAGTGCCCTCCATAAGTATTGGGACAGTTAAGGAGAATTGCTTTGTTTGCTGTGGAGTCAAGAAATTGTTTATGATTAAAAGATTAATATGAGTCAAATGTACAGAATGTCACATTTTAGGACATTTCTCACTGCTTTTCTGTTACAGTCAGCTCCCTCATCTTTATCTTGGCTTATGTGCGTTCTCACTGAACGCAAGACTCAGACTGCAGCAGCAGTGGACAGAACTGATACTACACATTCCCTACTTTTAATGTGTGAACAATGTGACAACTTTAAACCATTTGTCCCACTTATGGAGGGAACTGTATATTAGGGCTGCACAATATTGAAGTAAAATGCGATATTCAATAACTTCCTAAATAATGCAATATGCAGTGTGGGATACAATAATGCTTTACATTTGTAAAATCTATTTAAGTTATATTGAAATATTTAAAACCAACATCTTTCACAAATTTGTTGGAAAAAAAGCATTGCTACAACTTCTGATAGCAAAGAAACTGCTATCAGAAGTTGTGGCAATACTTTCTTTTTGTGCACCAACCATCTGCACCAACCTAAAACTGACTATACACAACTTCTTGAAGTTCCTGCATGGTAACTTACCCAGAAGCATCCTGTTCTTGCTCAGCCTGCACCATGTTTCTGAGGCTGGCGTCTGCGAGGGCCTGTGTAAAGTGTGTGTACGGGGCCATGAAGCAGTAGTGATAGAGGCCAGGCCTCAAGCTGCTTGAGCCAAGCCGGAGGGCCTTGCCCTGAGACCGACACGGGTGAGATGACGAGCCCTCATACTGAGACGCAAGATTGGTTCCAAACAATGCCTTCAGCAACTGAAAGTAACAGAACAAACATCCAAACCTTTGAATCTCTGATTCGCTTGAGTAAAATGAGAGTCAAGTAGGTGACTTCATCTGACCTGCTGAACACACACAGTGGCCATAGTGGGTTCTCGTGAGAAGCAGGACTTGAGGTAACCCAGGATCTCTTCAACACACTAGAGAGATTAAGACAGAGGAACATTTGCGCTTTAAATTCACTCCTGAACTCTCAGAGATTGTGCTTTCAGTTAAATCACTAGATGTCATTCAAAAGTACTTTTTCCCCATAAACCTTCTATTGCAGCTTAAAACACACAGATTTGTATGCAAAGCGTTTCAGATGGCTTGGCTGATTCCTAGAAAATTGTCTGATTGTCCAACCAATGGAAGATGGCTGATGGTTGGAAGGCCAGTATGAACAATCATTATTTTTGCAATTTCGTTAAGTCATTTCACACTTTAGCTATGGTTTAAAGAAATGTTGTCATACTTTGCCTATGTCGTTGAGGGTGGCCAGCTCAAGCACCTGCGAAAGGACATCAAGTGCTGACCTCAGGAAACTTCCAAACTTCTCATTGGTGTTATGAAGGTCTAATGTGACCTTAAAAAGGAAAACAATAATTATAAGTATGATAAATCCAGATTATTTCTATGTGTTTAAGACACTAGTGCGACTAGTACAAGACTACAAGCAATTAGAGGAAGCTGTAATGAAGTAATGAAATGATCTGAGACATAAAAATGTGCTAATGAGATGAAAACTGACTTTGTAGTTGGCATGAGTAGCTCTCAGGGCATCATAAAGCTTCAGATAAGGTGGGAGGTGATAAAAGCTGCCCAGTGTGGTGGACTTGTTAACTGCTGTCGTCGTTGTGCTGTCTGCTGCTCTGCCTGTATGAAAACACAGTGAATTAATAATTAATAAACAAATGGCATGCTTTGCTTGTCTACTCAAAGCAGTAATTTTCATGCACATGCTCAACAGCTGGCACTGTAGTCGTGACTGCACCTGTGTTGGTCTCGCCTCCTTTCTTTGGACTCATGGCACTAGTCTCTGTCACCTCTTTCTCTTTACCCTTGCGTCTGATTGGACTGAGAGATGGAGTGTTGGACAATGAGGGTAAAGTTGCCTGGAGGAAGGATTAACAGAAATGAAGAGGCTTTAAAGTGAAGGATATAGTGAGGTAATACTAAAAATGACATGAATAAATATCCTGATACGTTGTGTATAGAATTAAGGCTTTATTGTAATCAGCAGTTGTTTGTATGTTTTCTTTACCTTCACCGCAGGCCCTGGAGGCGTGTCATCCAGCACATGGGCGCAGATGTTGAGGATCTTCAACAGGTGTGAGAACAGCTGCTCCACCATTGCAACTAGAGAGCGGTCGCTAAGTGCTGGCCACGGCTCCTCCTGCTTGGAGGGGGCGGGGCTAGACTCCTCCTCACCTGCCCATGGACTCTTCATGCACTTTGGTGCAACAGCTTCAACAAACAGGTGACAAAAAATCATGCATAATACAGCAAAGCATGAAACAATGGCTACAGAGGAACAAGATGAAATAAAGCAAAGACCACTTACTGCATAACAGCAAGTAAAAATCTATGTGTACCTGCAAGAAGGTTTCCAGCCAGTAGCAAAGCAGCCTGATGGGCAGAGAGATCAAGGGGGAACCAGGCAGAGGAGAGGAGAGACAGAACCATACTGGCCACGCCCACTGTCAAAGACCTGCGTACATCCTCATTACTGCCAGACTGAGAAAGACTAAAGAGAAACCATTTATAGTGAGTGAGAAGCAAGGAAAAACATTATATTAACATTACACAGCCATGCAATCTACAAGAATAAAATTATGTTCAAGACAATAAATCAAGAGCCAGATTAACTAACAGTTTGTGCCGGTGCAAACCATCTCTTGGTGTTAAAAAAAACTACTGTCAGGAATTACTAAAGACACGTAATGAAAATGAATGCAACATGCACACAATGATGATACTGGTGTTCTTTAATGTGTGCCTTGTCAATAAATCACCCACAGAAATTTTCACTCCTATCAGAGATTTTTTGGAATTGCAATCTCACGCCAATTTACCCTGTTTGTTAAATCTGGCCCCAAGAGTGAAACGATCTTGCTGCAAATGTTCAGATATTGCAATTACAATTAAACAAATAAAGCTACAAATACAAAACAAATACAATTAAACAATAAAGCTAACAAACAAACAGCAGATGAGAAAGCTTTGTTTTGTGAGAGAGCGTGTGTGTGTACCTGAAGGTTCGCCCTCGGCTGCGGTATTGGCTGGAGCGGTTCAGATGAAAGACAGAGGAGCTTACAAAGCCACAGTGCCATCCGGTGCTCCAGGTGCACACTGGGAAAGTGGTAGACAAAAGGCACAGAGCCTCACAACAGCCAAACTGAAGAAGATAGATGAAAATTACATATTGTACCCAAACCAGATCATGTGTAATACTTAAACCTGTTTATTTCTGTAACAGTACCAAAATTGTGCAAAAAATAATGACCATTTCCGATAAAATGATCTTAAAGTGAGCATTAGTGATCTCCTCGATTTGATCATTCCACCAATAGTGTCAGAGAAATGTAACACGTGATCTTTAATGTTATCTTTAAAATATGAAATTTACAATTATGCATTTTGGAAAGCATCTTACAGTGCACTTTTACACATCAGTTTATGTGATTCAGGGACATCAAATCCATAATCCTGGTGTTATTTGCATCATACTCTAAAAGCTGAGCTAAAGGAACTGCAACGATATCTATGAAAACCACTGGAATTGAAATGTCTGAACATATCAAAGACCAAAGATGAATTGGTCCTACACTCAGTATTGTGGTTATAAAGATTGTGGAGACAGGTTAAAGGTGAGGCACTCACAGTCATGGCTCTGGAAGTGGAGGATGTCAGGGCGTGAGATATGGCAGTGATGATACGAGAGAGGTTGTTTTCCACGGTAACATCTGGTGAGCTTTGACACAAACTATAGCCTCGGTACGTCCTGCAGTAAAGCGTATCATATAAAGTATAAGACTGAAGTCTGTTAATTTCATACATATAAGCACTGCCTTGTAAATAATAACTGTGACATCACTACTCTGACAAAGACATTACACATGCAGATTTACATTTATGCATTATGCACATTTATCCATTTCGCAGATGCTTTTGTCCAAAGCAACTTACAGTCCATTTAAGCTATGCACTTTATAACGCACAACACAGGTATATAGCTACATATGCAACTACACAGACAGATTATTTATAAATGTGTAGTATGACATTTGCTGTAGCTTTCTTGTAAGGTATGAAAATCAAATGCAAGTACAATGTACTATAATGCATAAAATGCATTGTGAGTACAGCACAAAGTGGTGTAAGGAGTAATCTTGCTGTATACTGTACCGCGTGATAGTGCTGACAGTAAACTGCGATGGCGGCTGGGTCTCATGCATCAGCAGCTGCAGGTAAACGCTGCTCTGATCTCGGGCTATGGCCACGACCGGATCCGTCTGAGCCTGGTCACAGTCATAAAACAACCTGGACACCAGCCTGAGGAGAGATGGAGCAGAATGAAAGCGTGTGATGTGTGGTTCAGAGTTAATCAGTCAGAGATCAACACGTGTGTGATTATACCTGCTGATGGTGTTTACTGCCACATGTCTCACACGCGGGTCATCATCACCCAGCAGGAAAAGAACAACATCATTCAGCACTCGCTCCTGCAGCCTTAACAACTGTTATTATAAAAAACGTTGACATAGTATTTTAAAAAGTAAATAAAACACACTTTTCATTTGTCAGCTTCTGTACAATAACTCACAGTAACACAGTAAAGCGTTAGTACACACAATTCAGGGCTCCCACACCTGTTTACTATACGAGTATATTCATTTTTATTCAAGTGATTACTGGAAAAGAAACTTTCAACATAGTTTTGTAGAGAATACACTCACAAAGATAAAGGTTTACACTGACTATAGAAATATTAATGGCTTGTCTGTGACTAAGTATGTATTTCCATAGATTTTCAAAGTTTGGAAATCTCAATGTCGGAACCCTAAAAAAAAAAAACCCTCACGTTATTTGACATCTATTAAATGCATGTACTTTCAAGAAGAGAGTTTATTATATGTGGACATTTTTTGACAGTAAACTCTATACATTCTGCACTGAATTTTATTGTATTTGGTTCTTTGCCTTTTAAAACAAAGGAATGATCCCAGAGATTTTAAAATAATCAATAAACATGCTAAATTAATCCTTGATCTTTAGAGTAGAAATAAGAGTTGACTTACTCCACTGTAGTGATGCTCTCCTTTGTGCAACTTTTCAGTTTTTCTCTCCAAGAAACTTATTAACCTGCCAACACATAAACAGTGAAAAATAGTTTGGATATCAAGATTGATGTTTTAGAAAAAAATAATTTCTTTTGCCATGAAAATATCTACTGTATTCCATTTCACCATTATGGATACAAACTCCAAATAAATACATTAATTATTATACATTTTTTTTAATGTTAACATTACATTTATACATCTGGCAGATGCTTTTATCCAAAGCGACTTACAGTGAATTCATGGTTGACATTTTACCAGCGCCTGTGTTCCAGTGGGTATCGAACCCACAACCTTTTGCACTGCTAACACAATGCCCTACCAGTTGAGCTACTGGAATGTTTAAATGGTCAATGAAGGGTTAATCCCAGACACATCACAGTCATTCCTGCGCAGGTACCATTTTGTCACCCTCACCTGAAGTCTATCTCAGCAAGCGTTTCGAGCAGCTCCGTGCGGACCAGCCAATAGGAGCAGTCCTTCAGGGTCAAGAGGTCAATGAGCAGCTGCAGACCAAGTTCACTGAAACTGCCATTACACAGTGCCATGATACAGTGCTGCAGACGTGTAAACAAACAACATTATTATAACCTAATTGACATTCTATTCTTTCAGGCATGATTTAGCATCCTTTACAGGTTTAAAGATATACAGAGTGTGAATCCGTTCTCACCCTAACGGCAGCACATGCCATTTTGCATGTGACCGATGATTCGTCCTTCAGACTGCGCTGCAGCAAAGGCACAAAGTCTTCGAGTGACACAGAGCTTCCTGAGACAAAAAACAGAGAGATACAGAATGTGAAGGCACTAGAGTCTGTAGCTCACAACTGATTCATAAGTCACGTTGTAGCTCTCACTTGTGATGCTGTGGATCTGAGACAGCCACGTCTCTGTGTTGTAGCGTGTCTTCAGATGGATGGCTTGGATTAATGTACCACACAGGATGGCTGTGGCCCCTCTGATCTGAGGGTCCCCATGGTCAATGTACTGCAGTATGTCACTGATGTACTGTTGCTCTATACACATGGACAACACAACACATTCATACACCCGCACAGGAAGTCACAACTTTGTATATTATGCATGTATGTAAAAATTAATTTATTATCAACAAGGCATAAAGGATTTGGTTGTACATGTATAATGCCAATACAGCTGATCCAAACTGAACATAACTTAAGACGAACTTAACTGAGCTAAATTAAACAAATGTGAATTTAACTAAAGTAAACTGAAAATTTAAATTTAATAAAGTGAATTGAAATGGGGCATATTAAACATTGCTTTGTTTATTGATTTCCCTATCTTAATGAATGAAAATGAATGAAAAGATGGATAACAAAGCAAAGTTTTAAATCTGTTTTCTTTTTATTTATGTTGTAAGAGTGACAAAATATGGTCAGCTGGTCGTTGTCACAAAACAAACCCAGACTGGGTGAATTTTTCACAAGGGGAGGTCTATTTTGCAATAAGGTCCAGCTGGCTATATAAATTCTCCAGCTAATTACAAATGTATTTAACTAATAATAACATAAATGGCCATGAAATATTCATTTAAGTACTTTAATATAACACTAACACTAGATAAAGTGTAGGAGATTGGTTGCCTGGGACAATGGTCAAATAAACAGTTTTGTGGCATTATACAAAAATATTTGACCACAGGATGTTTCAGTTAACCAGTCAGAATAAAGTATTCCAAAGGAGCGTGAAACAAACACACAGTGTCACGAGACCAATGGATAAAAAGGATCATGGGTTGGTAGTAAGTGTGTTTCTCACCGTCTGCTTGGTGTCCATCTAGCGGCTGCAGATAGAGTCTGTTGAAGAAGGTTTCGGGCAGAAGAGCAGCTGCCGCCCCCACACAGCTGATGGCCAATGCCTTCACGCTCACACGAACCTCAATATCAGGAACCAGCCCTACAACACACTCACACATTCAATATTCCACTTACTGAAACTGTCAGTAAGTGGATCAGTACTGTACGTTCATTCACTGATAATCTCACGACCTTGGTGTTGCTAGTGCAATGTCCTGCCAACTGAGGAACAGGAAAACAAAACAAGCATGCTAACAGCTATACTATACTGTACTGTACTGTACTGTACTGTACTGTACTGTACTGTACGGTACTGTGTTTCATTTCTCACCGTTTCTTTGGCCAGTGAGCAGAAAGGAGGCAGCCAGCAGTCGGACGCAGTGGACCAGAGGCTCTTCCTTTGGATCAGTGTAGTGACCAATATCTCCCTTAATCCGAGATGGCTAAAACGCATAAAACATGCAAAGAAATTACGAAGTTTGTTACACGTTCAGAAATAAAACACTCTAAAAAGGTTGGTGCAAGGGTCTGTGAAGATCTGTGATTAAAAATATCCTTGTGATTTCCTGTAGTTTTTTTATAAGTACCCCAAGAAGTCATAGTAATACATATTTCTTACATATATATATATACTTACTTCAGAAATAAATACTACAAATCAGAGAAAAAGTTATTTTTAGATAGGGTTTAAATAACAAACCCTCTGCATTTCCACCATGAAACCCTGAGTATAACCACCATGAAGATAACTTAATTACTTAAAGACAAAACAAGCAATAAAATACCTGAAACAACTGAAAATCAAGATATTTGATGTTATAATGGGTGATATTTGATGTTTTAATGTTATATTGTTTAGACATGCCAAGCCATATATGCCATATATGCCAAGACATATATGCCATACATTTATATATATACACTTTAATGTGTACCTTGTTGTCGAGTTCTGCTGGTTCCAGAACCTCTTCCTTTGGTATGAATCGATCCACACTGCTGTCAGACGATTGCCTGTTATGACCTTTGCCCTCCAGAAGGTGGGGCTTACTCAAAGCTGACAGGAAGACCAAAAGACACATCTGTGAGTCAAAGTGATCTGCTTCGAGCACACTTCTACGAATGCTGTCCGTGACCAATAAACCGTGTGTGTACTGCGGGCTGAGTGCATGGTGGATTGAGAATGTATGGCATACCCAGTACAGATTGAGAGAAAGGCTCGGGGGGTTTGTCAGGTGGTGCTACTCCCTCCTCTTCCTCATCCTGCAGCGTGCCGATCTGCATCCCTGAGTACTGGCTGTCACTGCCATCCAACACCTACACATCACACACAAACAGAACTATGAAAATGAAGAGCCGACACACAAGTGACCACAAACTTTCAAATCATCTCATTCATGCAAATGCACGTGAAGAACATAAACAACAGTTCAACATGCATCACTCTGGGGAAAAAAAAAAAAAATCACAGCTTTCTGTGATTTTTGCATAGCCATTTGCATGTAAGCACAATTTTGGGCCTCACATAAGGACCAAAAGGTAACAAAAGTAGATGTTAAGTCCAGAACACACCCATGCAGACGAAGTAGCGCAGACAAAAGCAGACTTTAAGGTCGGCTCATGTCGGCTGCGTCTCACACGATGGCCAAGTAGTACGTATTTTCTGCGCATACGTGAGAAGAACCAGCAGCTGGCAGTTGTCTGTATTGAATGATGTACTAAATGATCCAACTCACCGACAAGCTCCGCTGCCGATTTAACATGCAGAAACGGCCAAACAAAAAAGCAATTGGGGACCACCTTCAGGAGCACCAACGGTGGTGCAGAACACAATGAAAAACTATGACCAACACTCAAAAACTGCCCAACAGTGACCATTGTGTGTTCCAGGCTTAATGCCACTGCCAGTTGTGCATGTTTATCAGTGGTCCCTCACACTTTAAAATTAAGTATGCATGTTTTTTTGTAGAGTTAAAGCTGAAGTGTGTAAAATTGAAACACATTTCTTGCTTAAAGCAGGGACCACTATAGGTTTTTTTTTGGGCTGTTCTCTCTGAAAAGTGTAACGGCCAAAGGCACCATTACAACATTGTTCAGCTTGTTTTAAGATAACACTGACTTCATCAATGACATGAGTTTGGGGTGGGACTTTATGTTTGACCCATCAATGAAAAAGGGGAGTGTTTGAAAAAAGTCATTCATTTCATTACATACTTCAGGTTTAACAACCGACTGAACCAGGAAAGACTGAACATTTATTGACATTTCGATTTATTTAAGAGAGCCAAGGAGGTGGTTAGGGATCACTGCGTCAAAAACACAATGGCATATCAAACAAGGACAAGGACACTGGACAAATTCAATCATTATCTTCAAATTAAGCCCTTGAAACTGATCAGAGATCTGCATCGTACTTGTTGGAACAGGATTTTTCATCACTGGTTCTGATATGGGGAAATGAAAGGTGTCTAAACACCTCAGGATAAAGACTGTGCATGTGGGCGGGGCAAAAAGAGGGCAGGGCACTAACAGGGCTGGCAATAGCAACAATAGCCTCACCCCCTGTCCTCTGCTGACCTGGTCACTACTGCTAGAGGAGGACATGGCAGAAAAGGTGGAAGAAGACGAGGTAGAGGAGGAAGAGGATGGCCTGTAGGAAGATGGCTCGCTGTCAGATTGTGGATCCGGCCCTTCTGTGGGAGTTGGGGAAGGTGGTGAATAATTCCGATAGCGTCTGCTGGTGCTGATGACACTTACGAGCTCGGCGCACTCTGAAGGCGTCACTGCAGAGTCCGGACCCTCTGTAGTGGTCTGGGAACTTTCACTAGGGGGCGATGAGGAGGCCGCTCCCGTCGACATCTGGGTGCTGTCAGTTATTAAGTTGCCAGACGTGCTCACAACCCCTGCGCCTCCACTCGAGCTGCGGCTTAGCATGTCCTCCTCATCTTCAGCATCTGGAGAATCAGGCCCAACACCTTGTTCCGACGTGCTTAGGTCAACTGAGTCCCCCGGCTGCAAGGTATGCTGGGAGGAGCGTGGCTGCTCGGTGATGATGTCAGATGTGCCAAGCGACGAAACGCCAGACGAGGACTGAGCTTCACTGGAGGTATCCCCGCCCACTGAGGCTGGAGCAAATTAAGTAAAAAAACTGTATTGGTCATTCCATATATATTATATATATGCCATATATATTTCCAGTCTACAGAATTTACTTCAGGGAATGTGTAAATCCCTGAAGTAAAAATTAACAACATTTTCATGCTTCTGAATAAAACATGAGCAGCCCATGCAAAAAAAAGAGATGGAGTTTGATTTACCAGTGAATGATCCTGTGGTGACCTCTGCCCTCTCAGGATCATCCTCCAAACACTCTTCTTCACCTGACAACAATTTACCTAAGACAAGCATGCAAAGAAAATCACAATGGCACAACGAATGAAAACATATCTCCAACTATAATCATTTCCAAACACTGCTATGCTTTCAGCCACACAGTCATTATCAGAACTGTTCTATCAACGTCCCCAAAAGAGCTCCCGAAACATGCCTAAAGATATGTGAGTAGGTTAGATGTTAAAGAAGGTCAGACAAAAGATGTCACCTTTCTGCTTCCTGAGGAGGAGAGGACTGCATGTTGACCCACCAGCTGTTCACAGGAAACAGGAAGTGGAGAGAGCAGGAACAGCCCAAAGATTCATTGTGAGGGTTAGAGGAAGGAAGATGCAAAAGATGGAAAGCACATGCACAGTGAAATTGTGAAAAACTCTGCTCTGCTCTGCTATGAATATGCAGAAAATATGAAGCAAAATGTAGTGAAGATACGGATTGTTAAACATACGGATTAATGATTTGTTAAGAAACAGTGGACGCACTATATTAAAAAGCCGTTTTGGAATTATATTAGGGCTGAATTAAAGGAGTGCCTGTCATATGTGAGTAACAAAAAAACTTGACAAATCAAATAAAAAAATATACATACATATATATATATATATATATTTTACTCTATGAATGTACCACACAAAATATCAGTGTTTCTTAAATGATAAACAGTATCTGGGTAAAAATCAGCAGGGAAAAAATACTAAATGCAAACTAATAAATTGCTACTAACTATACAATAAAGATAAGATACCAACACCTTTCTATATTCTTAACGCTTTCCATGTGTGTTTTGTTGTTGACCTTACAGGCCGTGCCTCAGACTCTACAGTATTTTGGCACAAATTTATCTTTCACTTGAGAGAAGTTAGTCAAATTGGGCAGACGTCAACAAGACCAGGTTGCGAGGCGTGTCTTAATCCTCAAAAAACACATTAACAAAACCGTATGCAAAGTAAAAAAAATATGAACCAGACCTCAATAAAAATACGAATTAATTGTAAAAATGATTTGGTTTGCTTGTTTTGCACAGTGTTTACTGGGTGAGAGGCCAACAGCTTGACCAGCACCAAATTATTATGGCATTACCACCGATGGTGTTCAACACAACAGGCTGTGCAACAGCGATATTCACCGATAAGCTCAATGATGCTGCCGCTGCGTGCACGAAACTCCGTCTCTTCTCTGAAGACGCTGGTGTGTGTTATTTTGCCTGCTGTGATGAGGGCGTGCAGGAGCTCAGGGGGCGGAGTCCGAAACACCTGCTGCAGGAGCTCCAGGGATGCCGTCACCACGTTATGATCCCAGTGCTGTGTGTAGTGCAGGGTCAGCTCATACACCTGAGAGCAGAAGAACGGATAATATAAACATACAGACACACACACTAAATCAATCAAATACACAGATATAAACTATAAAACAAAACTGTGCTCACTTAGTGACTTATGCGGGGTGCCACTCTATAAATTTTATGAATTCATTATGAATTCTAATACTGTCCTTTACAATTGTTGCTTGCCAGACTGTAGGAAAATGATTGCAGCCAACACTAACTGAATGCATTATCATTTAATATTATTTGACACAAGTGGTCCTGAAATTAGTTGTCTGTTTACATCTCAGATTCTGGCCTAGGATCACAGGAATCTTTTAGGATTCTCAGAATTTATCTCAGGCAGCTAAATCGCGGAAAAAAAGGACACCCGTGAGCCTAGTTTACTTCAAAACGAATTTGGAGACTGTAACAAAAACTGAACTGAAAGCTGAATGGGTGTAATATGCAAATATGGGCATTCGTATGTTCATAGTGGTTTCTGAATATCTGTATAATATTATAATAATTTATCATTTATTATAATATAAGAATATTATATATCATAAACTATACAGATATTCAGTAACTTTTAAGACATTTCTATGTTCCATGATTTTTCCCTTTTAAATCATTCCCAATGACAAATTACAAGTCTGCAATAATCAATGTCTTTGTCAGCTCTGGTACCTGTATGAGCTGCTCAGGTGAAGGGGAGATGTCTGCTTCCTTACGAACAAGCCCAAAGCTGCCCTTCAGACTGGTGTTAGGAGTCTGCTGCTGTAGAAGAGGCATCAGGTAACGCAGAGTCAATAAGACACCCAGAATCAGGTGAGTGGAATGCTCCTCATCCACTGGCACCACCAAACCTACAGAGAGGAGAGGAGAGGAGGAGAGAAGAGGAGATGAGAGGAAGATGAGAGGATAAGAAAGAGGATAAAGGAAAGCAGTTGAACTTTATACATTAAGCCATTTCATACACACTGTGGGTTTCTTACAGGGCCTGTTTCAGCCCTTTCTGCAAGAGTGTGTGTGGGTGTCCTACCAAGCAGCACGTTGAGGAGCCAGGTGTAGAAGTAGTGTGTTCTGCGTGAGTGCTGACACACACTGACAGCAGAGCTGGCTGCAGTGCGGCGAATAGTCGGAGAGCTGGACTTCAGATTGGCAACAAAGGCCTTCAGCAGCATCTACATACACAGGGTAAAATAATATATGACAGACCTATAAGGACCTTATAATGATTTTTATGAAGGGCTTGCTTCATCGTCTTCCTATGAACCTTTAATTGTTGCCTTTGGATGGTTGTATTTACGCCTGTTCCTATCTTGCTCCAAATTTAAACAAATCTTTTACATAAAATTTACATCAAATCTTCTGCTCCTAGTTTTGTAACTCGCCGTCTTTTTAAATGTGATGGTAAGAAAACAGATTCCTTTTATCCCCCAATGATACGAGATAGAGGAAGAGATTCATGGATAATTAAATCCAGTCTGACTGAGTCATGTTCCACATTGAGAAGATGATCTCACCGCTGCGCAATCACAAGCTCAGACTGTGAGGAAAATCCCACACTGAGGTGCCAAACTGGACAGCTCACAGAATTTAGGTTGAGGGAATCTGATACGTCAAAGTCATGAGGGCTTCCTGATTGGTTAATATTATGTGAGCATGACTTTTAAATCAAGTAAATGTCCCACCCGAAAATCAAGTGAACTGAACCCTGATTTGAGATGATGTTCTAAACTGATCAAACCAAAAGTCGTCTTCAGAATCCATCTCACAGCATTTCCTGACTGAACTTTTGCACTACAGGAAATACCTTGATTTCTCCATCATTTGCAAAGTGTCCGAGAGCAGCCATAATTTTAGGAATTGAAGAAGAAAGAGTTTCCTGCACAGCCTCCTCCTGTCGCTTTGTGATACGTGTGAGACACGGCAGCAGATTCACAAGGTACGGCCTGAAAACAGAAGAGAGAAATCATTTATTGGAAAGGCATGAAAAACATTTTCTAAGAGCTGACCCAGGATCATTTTCACTTTCTGAGCAGGCCTAGAGAAGCCTCTGGCTTTCAGTCAGTAAGCTTACCTGCATTTTTGTGGACGCACCAGGTGAGCAAGCTCAGCAAACCTCCACAGGGCTGCCCGCAGACTCCGAGAGGCAGCATTCTGAGAAGATACAGAGAGTTGTGATTAGTGCTCTACACGTGTCTACAGAGAGTCCATATATCAATAGAGAGAGTTTATATCAATCCTAACCCCATTTCCAAAGACAGACCCTCAAAAGACAGTAAAGACCTGTTCAAAACAATAACTCTTCCTAATGCAAAATCCAAACATCTCAAGATACAAATTTTATTTTCTGTAATGTAGTGATAACACAACAGGAATGTTATATTAACAGTGTACTGTGGATATTACATTGTTATAAACTTGCTGCAATAAAATGGTGCCAGGATTTTATTGTTATAGTAAACAGTGCTTGGTAGGCATAGTATAAATGTATAAAACATTTCTATTGAGTCAGCATTTGCTTTTTTGTTCCATTTGTTTAATCCATTAACGGCTTTAATATATTCTGTATGAGACTACAGTTTTATCTCTAGAACACAGGTTCCAGAGACAAGAGTCAGGATCCAAAAGATCTTTTATTGGTTAATGATTTTTGTTTCCTCACTGGAAGGGGAAAAATATGTCTTTTTCTACACAAATATTGACTTTTGTATGAAATATTCAGTCTCCAGTGCATGCCAAATGTCTTATTCACCTTCTTAATTTCTTTGTACAGCTCAAGCTGCAGTCTAGGCAAGTTTGAATCCATCAAGGCCTTAAAAAAGAAAATGATAAAATATATTATAATTCTAGATAAAATATCACAATAAAGCAATGCATTACAGAACATTAAAATGTATGTACATACAAACACACATATATAATATATACTATATACTATATATACTGTACTTTAATGATTTTGTTGAGGCACTCGTCTGCCACCATCCTGACATCAGACTCCTTGTCGTCGCTGCACAGCAAGAACATTTCCATGGCAATCCCGAGAAGCTTCTGGAATTCTGGGGATGTCCTAACCACAGAGTCATGACAAGGCACAGAGGGGTCAATGAAATGGCATACATTATATAACAACAATACTAGCATGCTTACAAATTAAGGACTGGAGCTTTAAAATTAGCAACAAATGGTGATGAGCTATCCTTAGTAGAGTGGCCATCTGGATTGGAAAAATTCCTGGTGAGCAGCCAAGCGGATACAACATGCCCATTAAATACATTTAGGCCCTGGCAAAAAGGCAAAATGATTCAGTTTATTAGGAAAGAGAAATACCAACGAAGGCAAAAGAGTTGGGAATTTAGGTCCAAAAACTATTTTCGGTAGACTTGTGGGGTATTGATTCTCTCATACAGAGTATTGGTGTGACTCCAGGTCATTGTTAATTAATGCATTTGTTTAAGTGCCTGAGAACCAATCAGACTGTATTCTGTCTCAGGGAATATCCAATCACTGTTTGATCTGCTTAATTAATCAAGGCTTCGGGTGATAATCAGGTGCTCTTTAATAACTCAGTATGCGTTCTGCAGTGTCTACCACTGTTTATGCCGCCAAAATGATCGTTTTAGTGGCTGATGTCTGTGTGTCAGAGGGGTGATGGACTGTTTTGTGTGGCTTTACGATGGAACAGCTTGGGTCAAAGTCCAAGGACAATTTCCGCTCTACATGTCGGTCACGTTCAGCGTATCTCTTTAGATTTATATCGTACTCAGGCTTTCCAAGAACCTAAGCCATATACATTGCCAAACCTAAAGCCTAAAGTAAAATAACTGTATCGTCTGTTTCTTTAAGATGTAATCGGTGTATGAAATCTTTGCTCTGATCTTTAAAATACTGGAGACCAAAGTTAATGTGTTTAATTCTGAACAGACCACAGTGTTTTCACGGCAGATTCACGGTCTTGGTGAAGGAACTAAACTTGAATTATTTAATTTATATTCTGTTAGGAGCCCTACAATACCTGAGGACAATTCATGTTCGACACCTTCACTAAATTTGCATTATGATGGTGAGAAAATCTGATCCAGCTTTAGCATCAATAAGACGTGACCAAATCTGCTTAACCTTCTGACGTGTCAATCCTATAATGGTGAACTGCTCGTTCGCTGCTGCGTACCTCAGCGACTGTGCCACGATGTTTTCACAGATCGTCAGGCAATGTGTCACTCGGTCCTTTTTGGTTGTCGCAAGGTCTTTTCTTCTGCAAGAAAATACAATATTACAGCAGATGCCAAAACGCTGAGTGAATAACAACAATTTGTTGTCTGTGTTTGTGGGGGTGTTGAACAAATCAGCAGACAGACAGACAGACAGAACACAACCGGTACCAACACAATAATGCAGCGTACAAACATGGCACATTATCAAAACCCAAATATGTTTGGGACAAGCTGCTTTTATCACGTTATGTCTATTGTACTGAAAGGATTTCCACGGTTGACAGAAGTCCACACGACCGCTTGTGTTCTGTCTGAACAACAAAAACAATATTAAACACTTGATCTTGATACGTCAGTCTGTCTCATCCATTCATTGTATTGCTGCTGGTGCCACAGATGACTGCAAGTGAAACCCTGCAGCTCTCACGTTGCTCCCATGCAGAAGTTGGTCCTCCATGTTATTATAATAACACATATGATTATAGTGATGAGACTAAGACTCGGAGCCACGAATCAATCATAAAGAAGTTGTTTTGTCCTGCGTATGCAATCGTTTTCACTGTGTTTTGCACACACTAACGTGTCCACCATGCGATGTTTGAGTCCAAGTCAACAACAGCATGACAGACCAGCCCAAAAACGAGAAAACATCGAGGCCACACGCATCATGTGATGATAACATCAGTGCAGATGCTGTCAGATGATGATGATGATGATGATGAAGCAGGAGCCTACAACAGTATCAAAGCTTCAGGCTGCATTGACACTCACTGTTTCTGGACGAGCTCCTCGGCCGACGGCGGGCCCTGCTGCTGCTGGAAGGATTTGAGGGACTCAAACGCCTTCATCAGCTTCTCCATGGTGGCCATTTTAACAGAGATCGGGATGGAGTCTGATCTGAGGACTGATGATGTTTACAAACTCAGCGCCACGGCCAGTCTAACAGCGGATATCGGGCGCCGTGCACAGCGGCGCAGGGAGCTGAAGGGATCGGACACCCCTGGCAGCGGCCGGACCCCCTAAATCCGATCTAAGCCTCACACACTATCCGATTAGCACCGGTTTTCTAACAAAATGATCATAAGGTGATGGTTAACACGTCCACTTCTGAATGCCATATCAGAGCAGTGTTGGGGAGCAACGGGTCTGCTGTATTTCCGGGTCCATCAAACTTCTGTCATAATAAAAGTCTTCACCTTCATAATAAAAGCAGTCTGACTACGTAATATAAGACTAAATAAGACAATATTAGACTGAATCCATTAAACAATGAAGCACATCATTAATAACATAATGATGGAAATTAATTCTTCTGTCTTACAAGTCTCAAAAGCAAAACTTCATATTCACCCCGGGATGGTTTTTAAGCCGTTTTGAGGGAGTTTTCATCTATTCTGGGCTCTGATGGCCTGCTCGTGGTTATTATTTGGCCCAAATCGTCCATTTCAGCTCAAAGTTTTAAATAAGTTCAGGCATTTAAGCAAACGACTTGGCATTAGTTTGCATAATTTTGACGTCATGCACGATATGGCAATTTATCGGGCACCCGAATCAGCATTACATGAAATAAAATATTGTTAAAATGGGTGTCATTTGTTGTAAAAGCAGGCTAAATATACTGAAGATTGCTTGATTTACCAAGCGCACCAAACTGTTTTGTCTGTTCATATGGACTTATAAATGGATCTTGCCTCGCTCATTTTGTTTTTGTAATAGCCTTTGTTTGTTTAAGCTCACACCATTCATTTGTGCTTAAGATTGTTGATGGTTTTGACAGCACAACGTAAACAAATCTTATATCTGAACAGAATAAACAATGATGAGTTATCATTTTAACATTGTTGAATTCATTAAAACAATCTATAAAACAAAAAGTTTTTACATTTTTCCACCTGTTCTGTTTTAACATGCAGGAATTATAAATATATCATAAATGTGCATGCACAAACAAAGAGACGTGTGTTATTGTAATGCTGCTAAGAAAGTTAGAGAGAAGAGAAAGAAGAAAACAAGACCAATAACAATATGGCAGGTGACAGATTCAACTATGACTATGGTTTGGATCCAGTTTGGATCCAGTTCACTAGTTCTTGCATTAGATCTCACTAGATCTCTCTACATCAAGAAAATAACTTTATTCATCCTTTATTCAAAGATAGTAAAGCTTTGTTGCGTACACTTTTCTCAACCGCGAGGTAGATACAGAGATGGAGAGGAAGAACAGCAGGCAGGAGACGAAGTGATGAACGAATGAAATGAAGCTTACTGAATAATCTTATTTGAGTTTTACTCAGTCTGACTTCATCTGACCAGCCCAAGTTCAATCAGTGTTATATACCAGAGACAATGGAAAATTATTGTCTCACACCTTGAGATGGAGACATTTCCCTATCTCTACTTGTTATCTTTAGACAATACAGACCCAACATAAGATTAAACAACATTAAGAATAGTAATAGAATAGAATAATAGACAGAATGAAATAATTAAATATGAAAAACTGATAAACTGAATATATAAATATTAGTAAAGAATAATAAGGACAAGAAAATTAGAAATAAAAACACACAAATGTAAGTCTATGCTCTTGAAGCAGATAATACAAAAGCACAGGTTGCTTTTAAGAAATTCAGATCTTAAGACCCTACAGAGAATAATAGCTGTATGCTGACTGTCTGTCAACAGATTTGCACTAAATGAGCATAAGGAAGCAGGATATTGTACTATTTCATTCATCAACCAATGATGAGCAAGTCACCTGATCCCCAATCTCTCACCGGGAGCCGCAGTGAATGGCTGCCCACTGCTCCAGGTTTGTGTTAACAGTTTGCAGTGTGTGTTCACAACTCTCTACTAGAATGTGTGCACTAACTGGATGGGTAAAATGCAGAGGACTAATTCTGAGTATGGATCACCATACTTGGCCAGCACATTACTTTCACTTTCACAATTTTTTTGAAAAACATGCAAATGCACAATCCTTTTAAAAAACTAAATAGGATCAATTTTACAATTTTTTTTCAGACTACATGAAAATCAGCTAATTAAATAGAAGGTTTTGGTTTCAGTCTTGGTTTGTTTGTTGAAAGCAGTCCCATGCAGGAGATACATTTCATTTTGTCTATCTCTAAAACAAGTTAAGTAAGTTAATTAATTTTTTTACTTTCAAATAATGTCTCTGTGCAGAAAACTGCATTACTTACTGAAGCTCAAGGAGATATTTTAGCTTCATCTTATTTTCCTTTTATTTGTTTAAGTTCATGGGTTTCAGATGACCTTCTCTATACACCCTGACTACTGATGAAATTAATACCACAAATGAAGTGAATGAAAGAGTCAATGAAACAGTTTCACATAAATTTACATACATGCTAGCTATAATAATAAAATATGTAACTACTAAAGAGATGTAACAAATCAATATAGACATTAAAATATAAGAGATTTTTCTGAAGGCTTTCCTTTTCTGCTGGTTCTCACTAGTTTTCCCCCTGTCAGTTTTATTTTGTCTGTTATTCTCTACATTACTTCGGTCACCCGGTCCTGGACGCTTCAGAGCACAAAGGACAGAGACGCAGCAAAATGAGACTGTTATGACCACAATGCAAAACATCAAGAAAAATATATGATCTGGAAAAATGTTTGCTTGGAGAATCAGCCTCAAGCTGTTAGCCAGAGCAATTAGCCAAGCTGCTCCTGCAGATCCAGTTCTGTAGTGGATGCCCTTATATCTCAGAAATGTTACTGGGTGAATCACTGCCAAATACTTTTCAATACACATGCAAGTCTGGATAATAGGTCTGCAGGTCCAAACAAGACCAACAAAAAAATAAAATAAATAACTACTTGCCATAGATGCATAAAACATAGCAATTACGTGTGTAATGCATTGGATGCAGAAAAGCAGCTCCAGAATTGTAATGTTCAGAGGAAACACCAAGTTAGGTTTGATGTCTCCATAAAAAGACACCCAGAGAGACCAACAATGGACTGGTGTTCCCACAATGAAGCACAGCCCTGAAGTAATAACAGATACATGAGCTCCAAAATGTCCCCTACAATTGAAATACCAATTGTTGCTTTCGAATGAAGAATTGTTGCACATGGTTGTACAGAGCTGGGGAAATTAAAAATGAATGATAAACTTTCATTAATTGGAAGTCAATACAAAATAACAGAAAGCATTTACAATGGTACAATTGAAACACTTTTGGTTTTTGGATAAACTTTTGCTATTGCATTTGAGTATTTACAATATATTTCAAAACTATTGAAAGAATGCTCATACCTGGATTAGAGAGTAAAATACCTAATATCTGCAGCTGGAATGATCCAGATAAATCTTGTTGTGATATTTGAATAGAAAACTGTGCTAATATAAGCATACCTGATGTTGTTTTACATATTGGCTGTCAGTAACTTTAAAGTTTTGCATTTTTTCGCAAGCAGAGATAATCATTCAATATGCATTGCAATCATTATCCACCTGTTCCTGGATTATGCTCAAATTATGAGTACCATAGTTTATAGTGATATACCATAGCAGTGGAAGAGTTTTCATTTTAGCAGATCCATTCAAAATGATTTTCAAGATTTGTCTTGAGACATTCATATCCACTGGGGCACACAAAAGTAATTCATCTTTGACCTTATAACTAAACAATTTTTGAATTCCAATAAAATAATAAAATAAGTCTCTACAAATGTTCCTGTAGCTAAGCTGGTAAAAAATGCTGCTAGCAACATCAAGGTCAGAGGATCAAGTACTAGGGACAGACCAACAGACAAAATGTAAACCTTGAATGTCCAGTAAGTTGTTTTGAATAAATATGTCTGTAAAATGCAAGTAGTTAAATGTGTGACGTACCATGAGAGTCTTTCAAAATCATACAGAGCTATATATATATATATATATATATATATATATGTGTGTGTGTGTGTGTGTGTGTGTGTGTGTGTTACTTCACTGGGTAAAACATTAAAAAATGTATTATTAATGCTTGCTGCCAGATAAGGAAACAAGTAATGTTTCTATGCCCGCCTGTACCACCTACTGCACTTATATGAATTTCATTCAAGTGTTTATTTGTCCTTTCTTGCTCCGTAGATACTTCAAAAAATTGTTTATATTTGTGTTGTATCATTCATTTTTTTAGGAAATGGGTCCCTCACAAAAGGTTCATCATATTTGAGATTTGAAAACCCCTGCCCTACTGCAAGAAATGTCTTTCAATCCAATTTTTGGTGTATCCCGATCTGTAGAGATCTGCAGTACATGAAACAACATTTTTAAAAGGGATGTAACTTTATGATAAAGCATGCAAAATATATTGAAGAATTTTTCAGGCCAGCAATCAGAGGTGACCAAACATACGAACTTATAAATGGATCTGGGTTCACCATCATTTTACTTTCAACAGATTCTATAGTCATTGTTTGTTTTAGCTCACATTGTTAATTTGCTTATGAGTGTTGATGATTTTGACAACACATTATAAACAATATCTGAACAGAACAAATAATGATGTTTTATACAAACACTTACCTTGCTGGTGGCTTTTGTGGGCAAATATACATTTATTATATAAATGACAGGCTTTAGGGTTTTGCATGTTTTTGTCAGCACTAAAAAAACAATTACTGCTGACACATGTCAACCATTCACGAATCAAGTAAGATTTAAGTGTTATTCAGTCCTTTTATTTACCAATTGATTTAATTTGTCTTTTGCAAAGTGGACACAATATGTTTTAAAAAACTGAAATATTATGAATGTTATCTTAATGGTCCCTATAACTATTCATTTATTGTCCCATTTTAAAACGGGATAGATTAAACAGGCCACTCTTTTCAAACATTATTAAAACATGATTCAAAATTTGTTAAATAAATCAAATGCATACTTAAAAAATAAAAAAGTTTTTAAAAAAGTTTAAAAAAGTTATATTGATGTACACATCCACTCATAAGCCCAATACAATTATGATTAATTTGTTATTGTAATGGTAAAAAGAAAGTTAGAGAAAGGAGGAGGAATTAAAAACAACACCAATTACAGTCTGACAGGATAATCGCTGTATGCTGACTGTCTGCCTATTAGCCAAATGTGTTAAAGTTTATGAGTTAATAAACATGGCATGTTTTCAACTAAATGTTTTATACAGTTTTATATTAAATGAACATTGAAACAATAGTTAATTATGTTCATTTATCAACTAGTTGTACAATACATAAACTTTATTAAAAAACATGCACAAATAACCAATCCTTATAAAAAGTCTAAAAATCTAAAACAAAGCAGGATTTTAATCCTCAAGCACATATTTTAGTTTTATCTTATTTTCTGTTTATTTGTTCTCTAAGCTTGGACAACATAATGTCTTTTAGATTGCCTTCTCCACACACCCTGACTACTGATGAAATTAATATCGCAATGATAGTGATAGAAAGAGTCACTGGAACAGCTTTACAAAAATATGCATAAATTTTAGCTATAATCATAAAATATGTGGCCACTAAAGAGACGTAAAAAATCAATATAGACATTAAAATATGAGAGACATTAAACTATGATTTTTCTGAAGGCTTTCCTTTTCTGCTGGTTGTCACTAGTTCTCCCCCTGTCAGTTTTATTGTGTCTGTTATTCTCTACATTACTTCGGTCGCCCGGTCCTGGAGGCTTTAGAGTGCAAAGGACAGAGACGCAGCAAAATGAGACTGTTATGACCACAATGCGAAGCAACAAGACAAATATATGATTTGTAAAATTGTATGTTTCAAAGAGAATCAGCCTCAAGCTGTTATCCAGAGCAATTAGCCAAGCTGCTCCTGCAGATCCAGTTCTGTAGCGGATGCCCTTATATCTCAGAAATGTTACTGGGTGAATCATTGCCAAATACTTTTCAATACACATGCAGGTGTGGATAATAGGTCTGAAAGACCAGTGGAGACCAACAAAACACGTGAATGCATAGTAACCCAGCTGGGATGGTAGAAATAGTAGAAATAAAAGATGTGCATTGAATAATGCATTGAATACAGAAAAGCAGCTCCAGTATGTTTATGTTCAGTCGAAACACCAGGTTTGGTTTAATGCTCCAATGAATGAATCATGAGTGGTTAATTGGAAGTCAATACAAATAAACAGACAGCACTTTTGAAGGACTTTTGATTTTAGAAAAATTACAAACACTAAATGCTATATTTGTAATTTATTCCTATATGAATTAAAATGATTGAAGAAATCTTCATACCTGGATTGGGTGGACTTAGGCCTAGGTGATACAGCATGAGATATTTGCAACAGTATACTAGAATGAATCGCTGTAGTCCTCACTTTTGTAAGCTGCTTTGGATAAACGCATCTACTAAATGCTCAAATTTAAATCAATAGTATCAAATGGGCCAGACAAATCTTGGTGTAATATTTAAATAAAACAATATGCGCTGTCATAAGCATACCTGTATTCTGTTCTTGCTGATGGTTGTTGTAGACAGAATTGTTTTACAAATGGACTGTCTGTAGCTTTAGTTTTTTGCATATGTCATTGTAAAGAATATTAATTTTGTATCATAAACCTTATAAATATGTTCATGGAGTTCTTACTGTGAATATTACTGTCTTGTTTAATGCATAAATTATGAGCTTGAAACAATTTAATGACATTCAGAGAACCTCAGTGGAAGAGTCACTTTGGCAGATCGGTTCAAATTGTCTTTTAAGCTTGTTTTTCCAGATTTAGTTTTACCAGCTTGTAGTCTTACAAATTTATATATCATGTATATCCGGTACGTATAAGGCTGGTGCCAAGATGTCTAACTCCAAAGAGAGCCACTTCCTAGAAAACAATAGTTTTGCATCTCCATCACAGACAGCACACCTCAGTGTGGAGTTACAATTCCCACTTCGCTGTTGTTTCTTCATATCTGCTCTCTTCCCCCTCTCTTTCTCCTTTGCCTCTCAGCTCAGAGCACCCTAAAGCTCATCTTAAAACTGTGCATGGAAAACACCACACTCTATGAGGTAAAGAATATCTGACTATTAATTTGGTCTCATTTAACATAGCTCAGTGTTGTAGGCACCATGGTCTCATTCCATAATAGTAGAGCAGGTCATAACAAAGATTTCGAGATATTCTGCTTATAATGTTGAGAGTGTGCCCTTACTAGGGTCTTTCATTTAAATGCCCTTTATGTCCTGATTATTGTCTCCATGTTCAAGTTCAAGTGTCTCGATATTTAAGGAAAGCTGGAACAATGTTTAGGGGGATACTGTATGCAGAGAACTTCATGGTGTGCCCTTACACACAAATGTGTTTCTCTATTGTCAGGTGTGTGTCCTTGATTCCTAAACTAAGTGTATTTACTGTTGTGTTGTTCAATTTAAATCTTTGAAGTGTTTTTATAATTGCCATGATACATTGGCCTGACAAATAACTTTTTAATACATGACATCTTGAGTTAACTATACATTACTATATTAGTGGTACACAGTGGTTCCTGTGTTTACTATAGTGTTGAAGGATCTCTGTGTTTTTGCATAGGCTTGTCCCTGTTTTTCTAGCATGTCAATATACTTATGTCACTATTTTCACTAACGTGGAATGGTCCAAACAAATCTTGGTGCAACATCCGGATAGAGAATTCTGAATCAAGCAGATCTGCATAGCCTGAATGACAGGGAGTTCACATAAGGTAGATATCCAGTTACTTATGTCCTTTATTTTGTAGTTGTCTTCTGTCTGTGTCCACTTTCTGATTGTTTCCTTTTTGTGTTTTCATGCTGTTCCATACTGGCAGTTAAAAATACATTTGTTTCCATGGTAAATAATTTAAATAACAAGAACAAGTGTTCATTCTTTTGTCAAAACTGTGGATGTTTTATTAAATTATTCATAAGACACATAATATCAATCATAAAATATTAACTTGCAACATAATAGCTATTGCACATCCTGATTTATATTTGCACAAATCAATCACATCTAAAATTACATTTTGAAAAAGTAAATAGTGCGTTCAGAGATTTAACATTCTGAAAAAGTCTTCCATCGTAATGTAACACAACTTTAAATAAACATAAAAAGCAACAATCATTTAGAGCTCCAATAGGTTTAGTTTTTATCAGTTTCCTACTGTGCTTTTATTTGTCCTCTAAGATTTGAAAAACACATCATGAGTTTCTGGTGGTTTTCGTTATATATCCTGACTATTGGTGACAGTAATACAGTAATTATAGTGAAGGACAGTATTAATGGAACAGCTTCACACATGTAAACAAGCTTATGGATTTTGCACATATTCATAAAATAGACTGCTACAAGAGGGATGTAACAAATCAATATAGAAAATAAAATATGAGAGATTTTTCTGAAGGCTTTCCTTTTCTGCTGGTTCTCACCAGTTGTCCCCCTGTCCGTTTTATTGTGTCTGTCTTTCTCTGTCATCTGTTTGTTCTTTCGGTCACCTGGTCCTGTATGCTTCAGGGCATAAAGGACAGAGACACAGCAAAATGAGACTACAATCACTCCGATGCAAAAGAATACAAAGAATACATGATCTCGAAAATAGTCTATTCCAATGAAAAGTTGCCTCAAGCTGTTGCCCACTGCAATTAGCCAAGCAACTGATGCAGTTGCAATCCTGCTGTGGATATTCTTATGTCTTAGAAAGGTTACTGGGTGCAGCACTGCCAAATACTGCTCAACAGACATGCAGGTCTGGATAATTGGTCTGACAGTCCAGCTGACACCAATAAGAAAGTTAGCCAGTCTGTAGCCAGTCATGGAGGGAAATCTGACATCAATTAAGTCTGTAATGCATTGGATGCAGAAAAGCAGCTCCAAAATTGTAATGTTCAGAGGAAACACCAAGTTAGGTTTGATGCCTCTTTGGAAAGACACCCAGAGAGACCAACAATGGACCGGCGTTCCCACAATGAAGCACAGCCCTGAAGTAATAAGCAGTAAAGAAGGGCCAAAATATCCCCTACAAATGCAGAACCAGTTTAGAGACTCATCGAATGCGGAGGTAGAATTAGTGAGTTGAAAGGATGAATTGCACATGGTTGTACAAAACCTAGAAAAATGAAACATGGGCTATGAGATTAGACATGCAAAAAACATTTTATTTCATTGTAAGAATTGCAAAAATAAATTAGACATGACACTATGACATGCTCAGGTGTTTTTTTAGGCGTTTGAAGTCCAAATTGTTTGTGCAAATATTTGAATGTTGTGATAACGTTACAACAAAACATTTCCTACTATGTCCATTAAACAGGACAGAAACTCATTAGTTTTACTTACATTTAGAGGAGACTATAAAACTTCTTGAAATAAATTTCATACCTGAATTGATTGTACAGCAAACCACATTGAACCCATCAGTGATAAGCTTGCAAAGTGTCTCATCCACTGCATTTTCTCTGTTTATAGGAACTATAAATGCACCTTGCCTCATTGTGTTTGCATGTCCCTGTTGTTCAGCACATAAAACACTGTCGCATTTTTGCATAAAAATTGATGTGCCTTCACACAGTTCGCAGAATTTTTCCAATTTGTGACTTGCACATAAATGAGGTTTAGTATGTGCTGTTGCAATTTAATAAACTCATTGCTGTGGTATTTTAAAGTTGTTTCCATTTAAATTGTTTAGGTAGCAGTGCTTTAATTTAAAGATGCAATCCGTAACTTTTGCCTCTCTTTCGGCATTACTGTGAAACATAAAATTGCAAGTTTATTACATAATATTAGCATTGAAGCTAAATTGACGTTACCCACAAAATCGGACCTGACATGTCAAATTAGGAATCATTATTATAAGCTTACCATTGTGAATTGGGTATGGTATGGACACCATAACACTGATCTGTTATGTTCTTGCTCAATAACTGTTTTTTGCTTATTTTAACCAAAAACTAATTATGGATTGTTTCTCCGAGTGCCTATGGCCTAAAATGCTGGGATAGACTCCACCCCAGGATATGTAGGTTTGGAGAATAGATGAATGGATGGATGCTTCTCTGAGACTGCTAGTTCTTGTAATGTACCTGACCAACATAGTTTGGCGAAGAAGGAAACCTAAATCACCCCAATTATCCCAAACATACAATTTTAATCATCGTTAAAAGGACTCCTACCTGCATGATTACAACGCCAAGGTAGTTGTGTTAGTGATTTTTCAACTTGTTAATGTGTTTGGTGAACTCCATGAAACAGCAACTCTTTTGAACAGTAACATTTACCAACAAGATGCTGTAAAACTGACCAATGAATGACAGCAGAGGGTGCTAGTTAAATGGCTTTATACAGAGGCCTCGTTTACAGTAACTGTGCTGTAGGTAACCTACTGTAGTCCTGTTTCAATAAGTTACTGCTGTCTAAAGTCTAACAATATAACCAGACAATAATGTTAAAGAATGTCCTGGCCATGTTTGTTCACATGATGAAAGTTGAATAGGATCTGGGCTGTCAGTGCATCAGGTTATTCACAACATAAAACATTAAACATGATGCATTGAAACTTGTTATTGGTTGTGAAAACGATTGAGATAATACCATGTCCAGCGAGCTCAGGAAGAGAAAAAATTATTCAATTAGACTTTTTATCACTAAACTAAAGAAAACTTTTAAGCTTCTGGTGGGGTAAAAGAGTATGACTAGGAGACACCTAAATGGATCTGGAGACTGTTTAGACTCGTCTCAGTCAGTGTGCCAAATTTCAACATTCCAGATGACTCTACTGGCTGCCATAGATTCCAATAGCAGACAAAAAATATTACGCAATAAAGAATAACAGGGGCTACATACCATAGGGTGTTTGGCCCCAAAATACACTGTTGTTTATTTACTGGTAAATAAGACAGTATGTGACAAACTAAAGAAGGTCTCAGAGGTGCTTCCAAAGCAGAGAGAAAAGCTTTTGGGGAAATGATAGGGGGTGGCCTTGAGAGGGTGAGCGTGTGTGAGGGGGACGAAACCTCACTCAGAAGGAAGAATGTGTAACACTGTCTGTCCAACCACAGTGAGAAGTGGGAGAAAACTGAGAGGGACAAAAGACATTTTGAACTGGGAGTCAACACCTGGATGTTTCTCTAGCTGTGCTCCAATTGTTTGTGGTCATATGCTAGAAGATGACAAATAATCTAGAGGAACTCATTTGAAGTCTGACATCTGAAAAATAATGAAGACTACTTCAAAAACTGAACAGAACACGGACCACAGGAGAAGAAACTCCAGAACCTTACTGTTACCTCAACCAGGAAACAGGTGAGTAAGGATCGTGTTGGGAGGGCCTGAAGGGGCTTTGAATGCATCATGTTGGAACCATCTCACATGATTGAAGTAATCAGCTTATTTTCAATGAGTTCATGTTGTGCTTGTGCTGCTCAGAGGTTTGTGTAGACTATTGTTGTAACATCCTTACCTTGATGAATGCTGTTGACTAAATGCTCTTTCTCCTAATGAAGAAGCGTTTAATTGGAGTACATGCTGATGTAAAGAGCCTGAAGGTTGCAACTAGCATCACTAGATTTTGTAAAGGAGAAACATAAATCACTAAATAAAATGCAAGGGCTATGAAGCAACATACTTTAAAGAGAAATTTACAGATTATAAGGATTTTTTATAGTATAGCCAGAATATTGGTGTGGAAAAGCAAATTAGTCCCCTTTCAATATAGGTTTACTTTCTTTTCAGCCTGTAACCTCTATTACAAGATAACATCAAGAAACAGTTTCCTCAATAAACATTTCCAGATAAAATCTAGAAACCATCGTTTTACATTCCCTCATTGAAAGCTGCATTTACCTTATCTATATGTTCTCCCCAAACGTTCTACATGTAAATTATTTTTCTAAAATTGTTTTATCTGTATATATAAAACGTATTTCTAATTTATGCAACAAAAAAGTCTTATAAAAGTATTAGCTTTATGAAAAGCTTGTTTATTTCACTCTGTACTGTCAGTGGGAAGCAAGGTTAAGGCTGACATCAGCTCTGAGGTTTTAAGAGGGAAGAACATAATATAAGATGCCATAAGTCAAGAGTCACAAATCACAGGCCTAGGAATTTATGATGTTGAACTATTGTGGTGCTGTAAGCACAGTCACCTGTTACATTCCATTTTTAACATCCCTTGTGACCCCAAACAAGACAGTGTGTCAAGGTCTTGAATTTGTTCTCCTGTAAAAGTCACATGTATTCTTCTCCCTGCTGCTAACAGGTTGTTAGTCCTTAGTTTTAGCTCCAGTTGACAATAAATAACTTGTTAGTTAATTGCCTTTAGAACCCTGAGTGCATTTAATAGCTTTTAATTACATTTTAAACAAGCTAACAATTTGAGGTTGTAAGAACGTTTCCCTAATGCTTTCATTAGGTAATAAAAATGTAAAAATGTTATTTTAAAAGTTTTAGGAACGTTTAAAATGTCCAGTTTTTTAGACATTGTATTAACGTTAAATTAAATTATTAAATTGTATTAAATTAAATTCTGTAACATTCTTAAATGTTTCACTAACAACTTAAGAATAACTTATATATAATATATATATATATATATATATATATATATATATATATATATATAAAAATAAAAAAATAAAAAAAAAAAAAAAAAAAAAAAAAAAAACCCCACCCTTAACACCCCTTTTTTTTTTTTTTAAAAAAAAAATTTTTTTTTTTTTTTTTTTTTTTTTTTTTTTTTTTTTTTTTTTTTTTTTTTTTTTTTTTTTTTTTTTTTTTTTCTTCTCAAAACATTGCATAGCAGCATGGGTGTGTTAGATGTTATTAATATATTTATATGTTCTCATGGGGTGGAAGTACAAATGTACAAAGACAGAGGTTATATGAGTCAGGGTAATGATAATCATGGAGGTCAGAAATCACCACCCCTCCATATTTAGCTGTAACAGAGACCTAAACTTTTCAGGCGAGGCTTGTGTAATTCAGTATGTTTGGCCTTTTCAAACCACTGGGCCATTAACATACCTCATAAACACAACATAGAGAAACATAGACACCTTAGGACAACTTCCAGAATGTCTTAAAACCCATATTCAAGCAATACAGATCAGGGATAATGTGCTCATTTGTTCTATCATCAGATTTGTATTTCAGTTTATGTAATGGGTCACACTTGACCAACCAGCGAGGGCCGTCACATGTGTGCCTTTCAGGAACGAAGACAGCGTGTCGAAAATCTGTCCAGGACTCATAAATTGAATTAGCTTGTTAGATTACCATCTGCTGATCAGCATGTCCCAACACACAGTTTGTCTGTTATTTATATCACTTTTCGCACAGAAAATGTAGTTATAGAACATTATAGAACCTACACAACCGTTATTATCATATTAATCAATGTAGTGAGAGGAAAACAATCCTTTGCGTGAGATTTCTGTGAATGTGTGAAAATGACATGCTTGAGTGCGTGATCCTGTGATCTTGCTACATCAGATGATCGTGTCTAAAAATAAAATTTACCGAAATAGATGTATGACCGACGGATGATTAGCGAGCGAGTAAGAGAGAGAGATAGTTCACGAAGGCTCAGATTATTTCATTAGGAAAGCAAGCTGGCTGTCAGTGCCTCTCATTACACTTGGTATTTCAGACACAGGCCAGCTGGGTTCAGAAAACATGCTTTGGAACATGATGGCCTAATATCAACTGTAATAGAACTGGGGATGAGTTTCTCTCTGTTATGTGCAGGGTAGAGTGTGAACCAGTGGAAACCCTACTTGCTATGTGTGTTTCATATGGAGAAAAATTAATTCATTACTGATTCACATATACAAAGAAGTAGGACATGGCCCCTTTAAAATGTGTCAGCTGATTAACTTGCTCTGGGTAGCGTTTTCATATTTATTAAAAATGCCCACTACTAAAAAAAGCTAAAATTAGTGGCTTTACACTAAGGTTCCATCCGGTGACATTAGTTAATGCATTAGCTAACAAGAACTAACAATAAAAAATAATTTTTACAGCATTTATTAGTCGTCCTCACGATGCATATTAAAAAAAGCCAGGAACAGTGTGGCTTGTTATGACCTGTGGAAATATGGCAGCCTTGTGATATTTTACACTAGACAAATGTCTTTCACCTCCTTGCTCATGTTACGAGGACATGCTTTACAGTGTGTGAAAAACAGCTTTTTGACATGTTATTAATTATGTTTAATGAAGAAGTGAGCACGTCTGAGTGAAAGCCTCCAGACACTGCGCTTTCATGACTTGCTGTCTCCTCATTAATCTTTATTGTCCATAAGCTTTTAAAGAATTTAATAAGGAACTACTTATTAACAAATTATTTATATATATATATATATATATATATATATATATATATATATTTATATATTATATATAGGGACTGTCTTGTCAATATATCTCTATTAACTGATGAACTTACTCACAACAGTGATCATACTAATCACCCATTAAACAGGTTATAACTGTGATGAGTCCAGTCAAGTCCAGATGATTAACAGACTCATAATTCTTGTCTTCTGTTTTTTCTTTACAGTTATGCACATGCCCCTGATGTCAACATCAGCCCAGTGTCTCACATGAGCGGTCCTTTCCCCAACATGTCACCTCTAGTTGGAACAGCACAAGCGATCCTCTTAAGATTAGCTCATCTTGAGGCTCAGCTGGCCTTAAACCTGATTAGTAACTTTACAGCTGGAAATCACAGTGGTTATGGGAACCCCTTTGTCCTTCTATGTCTCCTACAAGCTGCTGCTGGTCAAAGAACTCCGTTTCTGTATCACCCCCCAAGTGTTGCTGCCCTTTCTCATCTACTGCATAGAAGAAACGTGAATAGCATGACACACATGGTTAATCCTTCAGAGACTAGTACTGTGATGTCATCGGTCACAAGAATTAGTTCGGTTGTTGCTAATAAGGAGAGCTGGATCACAGCGCAAGGTAACCTGCAAGCAAAAAAAGTCATTCAGGAGACAACTTTAGGCCCCAGTTTGACTAGTAACTCATCGGTTCTGCAGCCAACATCTAAGCCACTTGACAGACCAAATACCAACCATCTTGGTCAAAAGATCTCCTTTAAAGGAAGTGCGGATTCCCCTCAATGCAAGGCAATAACTGGCATGAACGCTTCTACCTTGAGATCGCCTGATAGACAAGTTTGGAACACTTTGGGCTCCTTGAGAGAAGAAGAGTCAAAGAAGAGTCCATCAGAACATCTGACCAAAGCTTTGGCCAGCCTTGGTCTTTCTCTTGAGGACCTAGAATTACTCAGTCACTGCCCAGATGACCATCTAACAACAGAGATGCTCCCTATTATTATACAAGACATGCAACAGCGCAAAGGAGCAAAAGCTATAATACATTCTTCACCTGAAAGCAACATGCCGGGGAGGGTAATTGAATACGGCCATACCAGCAGGATCTCTTCTGATAAAGTGGAGTCTTCCAAAAAATCATCATACAGGAAGTATCACGCCCAAGGGTATGAGAAGATTAGACACAGTAAATTGCAGGAGAACCATCTTGTGTCACAATCTGTCTCTACTTCCTCTTCTTCTTCCAACAGTCCTGCTTTACATAGTCCCTATGGACACACCTGTAACTCTCATACCCACAGCTCCCTCAGGTCTGGAAGATATATCTTTCCTAAGGGTCTGCAACATGGGCATTCTAAGGTTAGCAGAAGGAGGCCTGGATCTGTCTATATCCAGTCCCACAGCATAAGGCACAGCTTTGTTCCTCCAGCACACAGTAAAACAAGAACTTACACAACACAGAGGCCCTCCTTACATAACAGATCCGCTACTTCCAACGCCATGAGGAAAGGTCACGATCAGCTCACATTTTCATCTCTGACGTCAGAAATCACCACTGAATCCAGGAACATTCAGACACCAGTTAACAAGGAGACTGCAAAAACATCCACACAAATTGTAGGTTTGACAGAATTCCGCTTATTTTCTGCTCTGTGATTTGAAATGCCGCATTCACCAATAAAAATCATCCCATTTAGTTTTAGCATAAAAGGAACAGATTGTGATGACAGTGACCTCTGGTGCTGAGACTGAGAGTTGGTCATTTTTTCTCACAGAGGGGGTTGATTCGTGTGTCTGGAATCTCTCCTGATTACTCAGAGAGGGAACTTCTGAAAATGACAGCTCCCTTCGGCCAGGCTGTTGAGGTTTTAATGGCAACTGAGGTTGACATGGTAACTTGTTTAGAATGGAAAAAGGTGTGTCATAATAAATACATATTTTTGTTTTTCTTTCTGTGAAATTAAAATAGTTTCCTTTTAGACCAATTTTCTATAACAACATTAATATAAATAAACAATTAATACACTCTGGAACAGGTTATTGTTTTCATAATCACATCTTAATTTAACTTTCATATTAGGTGTTTCACTTCAAGTTTTGAATTATCTCAAAGTGTTAGTTTAGAAAAATAAAGTCAACCATGTTATTGCTTGTAATACATACAGACCCTACTGCGTTCCTAAAATACTTATTCTAGCAATACAATGCACATACAAGATTGATTTGTAAAATAGCAAAGTTAGTTTTTATCAAGCATAATGTTTATAAAACTATTTCCAGATGTAGCTTGATAGTCACACAGCTCTCATCGGCGACTGACATCATGTCTTCCAGGCTTTGATGATACTTCCGACTGAACTCTCAGCTCAGGAGATGGTGAAGGTTTACTCTGCTATCCCGCCTCACATGAGACAGCAAAGTCTGGAGCTGGTGTCTCAAACTGTAGACCTAACCTCACCCGTGAGTGGACATACTTTATTTGCTCTTGTTTAAATAGTAGTTTCTATTTTACATTAATTTACATTTTTGGCTGCTTTGTCTTTTGTGTCAGGTGTCGGTGTTTCATGCTTTTGTAGGACCATCAATGTCAAATGCAAGTATCATTAAACCTGAAACACTTTTATTATAATGAATATTATTTTCAGGACTACATTGTCTTTAGAAGACTGGTTAAATACAAATTATAATGTTTAAAAATACCTTCCAACCAACAAGACCCACTGTCTTTAAAGGGGCTGCTCACACCTGTGGAACGTTTGTTGGTGGTATGTAATGTCCCTCTCCGGCCTTGTGCTGCTACAGGAGTCCTGCGGCTACTGAAACCTTTTGGAAAAATTTTTCGAACTCTGGTGTTTAGTGGAAACAAGGTAGGTTACAATGTTTAAACTGCAGTATAATGGATAAATTATTTTGTGTATACAGCAAATTAAAAAGCACTTGTTAGAAAAATAACTAAAGTAAATCTTACAAGAGGTCTGACTCCAAACCCTTTAATATCGTGAACAAAGAAGCAATATTTTTCAAACAAATATGGTTTGTGTAAAACAGGGGTGGACAGAAACAACGATCCTAAATAAATACATTTTTAAAAAGATAATTCACCAATTTTAGTTCATTTATAAAAAATAGGTTATTTAATATTTTAGTGTGAAGTCTAGTTTATAACTGTCCGTTCTTCATGTTATCGTCTTACTTTTAGCTATATTTGACTACAGAATTTGTATCTTAAAATCCAGTACATAGTTGGTTTTCTGTTTCTTGTATCTAGGTGGATGTCCATGGCCCTGGAAATAATGACTGTGACTGTGTCCAGATGGTTTTAGAGATGGAATCTGCCGCTGTTGCTTTATCTGTTTATGAGTGGTCTCTAAAAATTCCTTGTATGTATCAAAACCACCATCTGTCTTTTTTTAGAGGACCTAATTTACAGCAAAATACACCTGAGGTTAAATCTGCCTAATATCAACACTGTTGTCTTTCCTTAAGTATAGTATATTGTATATATGTGTGACGTGCTGGCAAAATGAATTGGAATGGGCTAATTATGAGCTACAGGCAAAATAGGTGCAAAATGTACATTTTGGTCTTCATAAAAATGAGTTCATTAAGTCCTCATCTAGTGATCCCAATGCTCCAAATAGCAGTTAAACAAAATTAGTAAAGGATAATATACTGTCTGTTGGTCATCTGAGATAAATAAACACCAGGGTTAACAGCACCCTAATGTAAAGCTTGGGACATGATTGATGACTGTAGTCAACAGTCTCATGAAATGTTTTCTTGTCTTCCCAGCCATTAGTTACGTGTCTAATGAACATGTGATTGTACTTTTATTGTGTGTAGGAATTAGGAATAATTTAGCCCTAGACAATTTGTCTATGGCTCTAATTTGTAAGTAGTGAGATCATCTAAGACTTGTATGTGTGGAATAACTATAGCTACCGTGTGCAGTAAGCTATTCAGTTTTTCTGTATGAGTCTCAAGTGTCCTACTACATTTGCCAAACCTGTGAAGTGTACAAGACCACAACCTGTGACATAACATAGCCTACATTACAGTGCTCTTATAAACCTTATGTTTATGTTTTTACGTTAACTGTTACTGCCCCTTTTTAACAGACCCTATAAAATGAACTGAATGAACTATATGAACTAAAATGGTTGTAATTCATGAATGCTTTAAAACACAGACCTAAGACTGGTCTTGAAGCACAAACTTGTCAAATTACTGATGAAAAATCACTAAAAATAATAACTGAAAAAAATTATCATAGCTTTTGGTTATTGTATTTTTAGATGAATATTATATTGGATGTTTTGTTATTAACCTTCAACATGAAAAACAAAGTTTGTATGAATAAAAGTTTGTGCATTGACTTTGTGCCACACTGGTCACAATTCCTGTTATTATATAGATTTTTATGATGCACAGTATTTTCAGAAATGAATCAAAGAAATGATCCTACATGATTTCTACATAAGTTTATTTTATATTATAAAACACTGGTCATATAATAAGAAGATATGTATTCTGGAGTTTTTGTAGTTTAATTGTGAAATATTGAAGTAAACTTCAGTGTTCAACGGTGACAATAAAAGTTATTAATGTGAACTTCACAAGCGATTAATCTACAAAAAAAAATCGTTCCCTGACCGGGAATCGAACCCGGGCCGCGGCGGTGAGAGCGCCGAATCCTAACCACTAGACCACCAGGGAGACATGCGTCACTCTATTGAATACATGGTTGCTAATCGGATGTCTGTATAAAAGATACTTCAGGTTATAAAATTAATTTTACACACTTTAGTTTAGATGAATGTTAAAAAACCTAAACAGAAATATGAGATCATCTCTCTTTACATAAGGCGTATTCAAATCTATATATATATATATATATCTTATCTATATATATATATCTATATATATATATATATATATATATATATATATATATATATATATATATATATATATTTTTTTTTTTATATATATATATATATATATATATATATATAATAGTTAACCAGAGCAAGAACCTTTTCCATCACTGTTTGTTTCTAAACAGTCATATTTACAGAATAGAGAATATAAAAATAATGTTTCATAAAATTATATTTGTGGCCACACTGCATATACGGCACATAAAAACATAATCTGCCATCCATTTTAGGTTTGAAAAACAGTTTTATTTTATGTGTTTGTTACATAAGGGTCATTGTGTCTGGCCACTAAATTGTGTTATAATGGGTTATTCTGTTGCTATTTTAAAACAGATTATCCAGATCTGGGTTAATTACTTTCTGAAAAAGCATCACGGCATTTTCACGAAGCTTGTACTGCGCTTTATAAACGTGACCACTTAAACCGATCACTTTATTTGACCTAAATGACATCAGACATGCATTGTCACATATTATTTTTATTTGTTATTATTTGTTGTTTCTTATACCGACTGAAGCATCCAGTCCTGTCTTATCGTTTATGTTCAGCATTGAAACCAGTAGCCTCCACCACTTCACCACTAGTTACAAGATTTTTGAATCAATATCGTTTATGTCTTTACTTACTTCGTCTTTTATGGAGTTTTATGACTTAAAAGTTTGTTTTTCGTGTGCGTTTTTTTTAAGTCGAACAATGATGGAATAAAAACGCATTATTATACGCAAGCGACGCGTTTGTCAATAATGACGATGACCGACAGGGGGCGCCCGCGATGTGTTTGTTTGAAAGGCCCACATGAGCACTCTGACGTAGTGTTGAAATCTGGCCAGGTAACGGTGTTGCCGCAAATAGGAAATTTATCTATTTTAATCGACTTATTTGGCGATCGATTAGAGGGACAGACGCGTTACAATGCCTGGTGAGTCCGCCTGACCTCTCGGATGTTTGAAGCGAGTCGTGTTCAGCCTCTTGACTTTGCGTATGCGGCGGTCCGCCGTCGTCCCCTTTGTTTTGCGAAATGGTAGCCATCGCCGCATCCGTGTGTCACCCAGATATGAGCTGAAAAACAGATTTCACGTTCAGTGTGAAGCAGGTGAAGTGAATGAAGGATCTGGTTGGGTTTATCAAAGCACAAAGTGCAGGCCTGGCGAGCTGCGTTTGTGTGAGGTGCGTGTGATGCGGTGTGGCTAACTCACGCATTTGCTACACCAACATGTTTACATCTGAAATGATTGCAACGCTTAAATGATCACAGCCAGTGCGGGTTTTGCGTTAAACTCACGCAATGGGCTGTTTAAACGTTATTCTGTATGGTTATTATTATTATAGTATGGTTATTTTCACGTGAAAAGACGGATTGTTGTGGCTAACGTGTCGGTCGTGCTAACACGCATAGCTTTGCGAAGCACGTTAGCCGTGCGTAAAGTTAGAGCAAGTGTTTAACTTTGGGTAAAGTTGGGATATATTTTAGGCAAATTGGGCCTTTTGGGATTTTCTTACTGTTTTGTTTGGTTATAGATCGTTATTCCTGGTGCTTTACCGGGCCTTGGCTCACGTTACAATGAATCAGATCCATGTGCAGAAAGATGGTGTCCGCTGACCTCTTTGTCTCATTTATGCAACGCAATGTTAGTTAGTACCAGATAGTTACATAATGATCTTCAAGCCATGTTTGCCTTTTATTATACCCTGTATATAGCTATAATAGAGAAGCTGATCAACTTCACTATTTTGCTCGTTGTTGTTACAGGTTAAGGTTACACATCGACCTCCAAATTCATTAGCAAGTTTTGTTTTTGGGGGTGAGAGAGCCTCGATAACCAGAGAGGTGTTGATTGTTTTCTCGTTCATCTTTTATTAAAATATTTACATTTTGGGATAATCCATCCAGCACTCGCATTTTACCCTGTTGTCTGTATTAACTCTAGGTAGGTATCTTCTCAAAAGTATGTAGTTTATGCTAGTCTGTTATACATGTCTGTAAATATGTAGGGGTGTACCATATACCTGTGCCACGGTTTGGTTCAATTTATGGTTTTGGAGGCATGGGTTGGTTCATATCACGGTTTTGGAGCCACGGCTTGGTTATCACAGTTTTGAAGCCACAGTTTGGTTCATATTAGGTTTTGGAGCCACTGTTCGGTTCATATTAGGTTTTGGAGCCACAGTCTGGTTCATATTAGGTTTTGGAGCCACAGTCTGGTTCATATTAGGTTTTGGAGCCACTGTTCGGTTCATATTAGGTTTTGGAGCCACGGTTCGGTTCGTATCACGGTTTTGGGGCCACGGCTTGGTTCATATCACGGTTTTGGAGCCATGGCTTGGTTCATATCACGGTTTTGGAGCCACGGCTTGGTTCATATCACGGTTTTGGAGCCATGGCTTGGTTCATATCACTGTTTTGGAGCCACAGTAAAGAACTAAAGAACACTAGATTTACTTGTATAACCATATTAAAAACTATCCCCTTTTTTAGGATTTGCTACTTTCCTCAATTCAATGTTGTTGTATAGCTTTTTGAAGCAGTTGAATAAAAAACAGTGTCTTACAAACCCTCCTGTAAACCAGCCATAGGCCTATTTCATACTGTACATTATTATATTATACACACTTGCTTCCCAGCACAGTGTGCTGCACTCGTGTTGGCTTATATTTATAGTTGTTTTTGGAATATTCTTGCAGAAATATGCCATTCATAACTACTTTGCAGTTAGTTAAACTTACTTTGTTAATGGCCATGTCAGTACTCACCATAGTGGTTAAATATGGGCATTTTAAAGTTGTGAAAATACATTTCCTGATGGAGGGATCCTTGTGTATACAGTATATTAAATACAGACAATATGTATAAAGTATAAATATATGCATAAATATGACAGATGTGCTTTAAAGTAGTGATCATGGAGTCCGATTTGAGTCTTTCTAATTTTTTGGATTATTACTGATCATTACTTTGCAAATCGTACATTACCCAATGCATTGTATGTTCACCATTTTTCTGTTTATTGAAAATGTTATTCAATAGTCCATATGACTTGTGTGCTGTATACCAAGTCTCTGTCATTTGTTATATATTCTGACAAAGTGTATCAATATATTTGGGTGATGCCAAAGATGTTTGTTTGATTTGTTTCTGCTAACTAACTCTAGTGCCCAAATTTGAATATTCAGATTTCATGAATGATGTTTGAGCGCTACAGCAGATGAAGAAAAAAAACAGTGAAAAATTACTTAAGCTTCAGTCTGTTCCTCAAACAAATATAAGATGCATACGATTTCAAAATACCTGCAATATAGTATACAAGTTTTGTATGGCCCAAAGTTATGACGTTTGTCATCCCTGGTGACTGTTCACTTATATGGAGAAGAGCAAGGTGGCCTTCTCCCTCAAATCTCCTAAGAATGGAAACCTTACAGGTTTGAAATAATGTGAAAGTGAATGAATGACAGTGTTTGCATTTTTGACAGGGTTAGTTTATCCTCATGTGGGTGTGTGTGGGTTAGTTGATGCTCATGTTTATGTTGTGTGTGTTCACTCACCTAGAACCCGCTGATATTAACAGTCCGGAGGTAGCAAAGACACCAGGAGGAGGCAGTGGTCAAGGGAAAGACGAGAATGTTGTGAATGGACACAAAGAGGGAGAGGCCAATCCCTTTGCAGAGTACATGTGGATGGAGAATGAAGAGGAGTACAACAGACAGGTCAGTGTGGACCTGTGATGTCCTGATTAATAGGAACTCATTTGGGAGGAGAAAGCTCAACTGTGCTTCAACAGTTTGTGTCCTTTGTATGAAGATTCAAAAACGCAAATATGACGCATTTGAAGTTTAATTGGGATAGTTCACCCAAAAATGTCTATCATTTACCCACCCTTATTTTGTTGATTTTTTTTTTTACCTTTTTTGTGGAACACTACAAGAGATATTAATTGAAAGAAGTGTGTGTGTTTCTGTTAGAATACATCCTGCAAATATAGGAACATTTGTATGCAGTATTAAAAGAAAACTGAAAAAACACTTCTATAGACTAAAGTGGCAAGTATGTAGTGTCCTCCCTTTACACTTGAGGCACCGCAGGATTCTGTCTCTCTTAAACGTAAAGAAATGTCTCCTCATTTTTAATTCTAATCTAATGACTTCAGGACAGTCTCCACAAAAGACGTCTATATTTTATAGTGCCAAGGGAAGTCACACTAAATGCTGACTTTTGCCTGAAGAAGTCCCTTTGTTCTGAAAATTGTTAGATTTTGTGTTCATATTTTCTGTTTGTATCTTAATGCTACAACACAACGTTAGTGGTGGCCTAAGACTTTTACACAGGACTGTATATACACACAATAAAAGTAAATAATTGTTTTGTGTTCCATGAAAAATGTAAGTCGTGTTAATGACAGAATTTGAACCAACCCCTATACAACAAACATAAGAGGCAGAAGTTGATTGATGAGTCAGTTAAATAAGAGGCGTGAAACAGAAAGTGGCAGCAATGAAATGCTAAATGGAGGTAAGTGCCATAACTAACAAGTATGATCACATTTGTAACTCTTGCTGCAGGTGGAGGAGGAGCTCCTGGAGCAGGAGTTTCTTGAGCGCTGTTTCCAAGAGATGTTAGAGGAGGAGGATCAGGATTGGTTTATTCCTGCCAGAGACCTCCCCCCTGGAGTGGGACAGATCCAACAGCAGCTTAGTGCGCTGTCGGTCGGTGATGGAAATGCAGAAGACATTGCAGTAAGTATTACAGCAGAATTATTCTGAATTACCAATATTATAAATAATGCTAATCTCACTTACTACTTCAATGGAAATGACTTCATCAATTACAAATAATTCCTTAATTGCTGATACAGTGCCACAACTTCAGTAAAACAAAACATTAATTTCCATTTTTTGCTTCTAACATGGTATGTTCTTATTTATTTCACATATATAATCACAATATATCTTGTATTATCTTAATTCCCTTAATTGCTTCCCATCCTTTACATTAATTTTATTTATTTCACAATAATTCCGTTATATAACATCTTGTATTAGCTTAATTCCACCATTCGCTTCTCACTTTGTACGTTTGTCATGTTTCTCTAACAGCGCAAGAGCAGCTTGAATCCAGAAGCCAAGGAGTTTGTTCCAGGCGTGAAATACTAGAGACCCTCCAGTTAGGGGCTCCTTTATAAAGACTTTGTGACCTCTGGTTGCACGAGGTCACCCTCACACATACTTCAGTCCCACGGGGGGTGTGTGGGGCTTGATGGGAGGGGCTTGTGGGTGGGGGGTGCTGGATGCTCTTCTGTAAGCTTTTTATTTCTGTCTGTTTCCATGTATAACGTGGGCGGGTAAATCAGTGTATTGTTCCTATAGGACTGCTGCCGATTGTGACTAGTTCTCCTGGAAAATCTTTGTATTAATCTCAGAGGAACAGTTATGTGATTTCCACTATTGTGATAGTGACTAGCAGTTTGCCCCAGTGTCATTGCCATTTTCTTTATTCCTGTCTTTTATTTTCTGTAAAGGAAAGTTTGGAGGGAGGTGTGTGTCATTTGAGTGGGGGGGCAAAGGGCCGGGTCAGAGGAAACTTGACAGTAATGGACTGTTGACAGGTGGATCGTTCTGTGATGTACAGAGCTGGTGGCAGCTGACAACCTTTGAGGGATTTTCACAGAAACATGTTTTTTCCTGTTTCTTTTCTCCTTCCTCCATTGAAGTTCTGTCACAGTGTGCAACATGCATTAACAAAAATGGAAAAAAAACAAAATAAAACAAGCAGTTTCCCTCCTGGATAATTTTTGCCTATGTTCTTTTGTTTATGCACATTAAAAATGACTACACAAAAAATAATCTTCAGCTATTTCTTACCAGCTAACAAATTTTTACTCTGTTAACTAGCATCATTCTGCTAGGTTTGTCTGTGCTTTTATGAAATTTTGCGTTGTGATGTTTAATGTTTTTTCACTGTTACTTTATTGTCAGCTGGTTAATGAGTGGATAGTGGTTCACACAAGCAGGGCTGGTTGTTGGACATAATGAAAGTGTAAGACTTATGAAGCCATGCAAGAATTAAATAGCACCAGTAATTTGTTTTAGTCTTAATACATAATTTTGAAAAACGGCATAGTCCAGCACCTAAACAGTAGTTCCTAAGAACACACTACTGCTGGCCTTTGTAGCTATTGGAATACTCAGACTTTGTTGGCTGCATTAGAATAGTGGAATTTACCCAGTTTGCAATCTCTGAGTAGTTAAATGCATGTAAACAAGACATCCAAACCCTCTGTGTATTTCTGTACGCTTGTGGTTGAACCAACTGGCAAATTGTGGTATGTTGATTTGCATGTTAAGAAGAGTTATTTGTTACAACATGCTGAAATATACACGTCATAGCAAAACTGCCTTGCCTTTTGGGCATAAACTTTCTGGTGTAGCATTTAGTTAAAGGTAGGGCTGGGTCATGGACTGGGCCAGTCCCTAAAGACCTTGGGCTGCCAGGGGACTTCAGTACCCCAGGCTGCACAGGCATAAACTACCTAAAGGAACAGTTAGGCCATGTTGGCCTGGCATAAAAACAGTATATTAATTATTATAATACTCCCAAGTCTCTTCTCTTGTATTAATATCTTGTGCGTTCTTCTCTTCCTGAGAATGTACAGCAGTGAGTATTTATAGCTGTAAGAATATTTCCACACCTAATTGCTGATTTGACAGCTGAATGATGTCAGGGTGATTACAGGATGTCCGTCAGCCTATATTAGTAATAACAGGAAAGATGTGTTTATGTGAATGACTGTTTATGGTACTGCTCGGTTTAACAGACATCAGTGCATTATGTAACGCAAATGAGCAAATGTGTCTGCCTGCCAGTCTGTGCATCTACATACTTTCTAAATATTTTATATTTATAATGTTTGATGGGTCCCCACAGAGAAGAATTTATATTCTAAATGTGGTTTTACTAATAGGAAACAATTGTTAATATCTGTTTCTTGTGTAAACTTGTCTTCACCTAAATGTAATTGGTGAATATTATCTTAAAAAGCAGTGATGTGAGAAACTAAGCTGATGGGCTGGTGTTGACATGCTGCTTGAAGATTCTTGTATATGGTGACGAGTTAAAGTCTGGCTCAGGTAATTTCCCCTTCCACCATGTCCTCTCTTACAGCAGTCTAATCTAATGTAGCCAGGGCTGAAAAAATATATGAAATGTACAATAATGTACAAAACCATGTGCCTACAAAATAGCAAAGTAGACAAATAGCAAACTAAACTGAGAACATTTGTTTCACATTGTTACAACAAATGTGTGTTATTGGCATAATACATCAGCCATTTTTAAAAGTGTTATAAAATAATACATTTTATAACATATGTAGAAGGTCAGAAGTGCTATGTTTCTTTCTTTGAGTTAATTTACCTGCAGATTTGTTTCGACATAATTTAAATGATCATTTCATTCCATACAAGATGTCTGAGCATGTGATTCAAATTTATAGTGACCAATTAATTATGTTTATCTGTTAATTGGAGCTTATTAATTTAGCAAAAGTGATATACAAACCATGTTGAGAAGTTCTATAAAGTAGGCTCATGTGACTTGATATGATATTCTTGATATTCATCACACCAAATTAATGCCTTTCCTCTTTAAAAGGTGGAGTCTGTGTTTGAAGTAACAGCACTACCTCATGTAACAGACTTGGTATTATAGCAACAAGTTAAGGAGGTGACAGGCTGCTCTGCTCTCAGTTTTTATTTAAAACACTTTTTGATCAGAGACTTTTGTCATAGAAGAAGAATATAATAACAGATATGAGTGTTCATGGGAAACAAGGTGAAGTTTACCTACAGCATGAAAAACATGGTGAGGTAAGGAATATTGTCCATTTCTGTTGTTATTTTCTGTTATTGGTGTTATTTTCTGTTACTGCAAACAGATAATGTGTTTTTTAAGCTGTTTGCCAACGTAAAGCCATCATAAAAGGTTTTCAGTAATTTTGAATAAAACAGTATGCAGCCACTGCTGAAATTGTTAACAAAATTGTTTACTATGATTCTGCACTCGTGTTATTAATAATCTGGTTAGTAGCATTCCAAAAAAATAAATGAAAAATCAGAGTTGTGCTTTAGGAAGATGATTTTATGCCTGATGTTTTTGTTTTTTGAATGTGGCATACCATACTCCCATCTTTTGCCATGACAAGTCGTATAGTTTAATGCTCTGGTGTAAAGTTATGCTCTGGTATGAGATGGATGGAACGAGATTGCCTCTACAAGTTGAAACCTGGTGTGCAAACCTCACATAAAATGGCACATTCCATTGATGAAAGACACACCCAGCAAAAGCACACTGGTGAATCTGCATTTAGGCCCTGTCTCACACACACACATACACGATACATGTGAGGTAGATGAGGGATGGGCTGTGTGAGTAATCATTTCTATTTCTATTCACCTCATTTCTATTTGTCATCAACAGAAGTGGAAGCGATACTGGCTGGCCCTTCATCCGGCCAGTCGGCAAGGTGTTGCACGATTAGAACTGTCAGAGGCTGTTCCTGAACGATCAACTGTGGTGGTCAGGCGACATCCAGAGAGAAAAGTTGTGCGTCTGTCTGAATGCGTGAGTGTCGTCAAGTTGCCTCCTCATGCAGAGGCCTGTCCGGGGGACAACATGGCTGCCTTCTGTGTGGAGACAGACAGCAAGCGGCTGATATTTGCAACAGAGAGGCAAAGCTGTGGAGAATGGGTGGAGATCATATGTAACATTGCCTTTCAGGTGAGCTTCTGGATTTTGTGCATAAGGGAAGCCCAAAAATGGACCTAGTTTAGGCCATAATAGTTTGCTTGTGATACACACTACATGACTGAGTGCAAGAGTTAAATGGAATTCAAAAATGCACACCACTGCAAATTGCAAGCAGGTACATGACTGGTTTTATTGTGTTGCAATCCTTTACTCTACTGCTTGTCTGCTTTATTCCTTATGGCCTCTTTATTAATGTCACAGAAACACAGTAATACCAGCCAACAGCATGTCCCCCTAATGGAGGACAATCAGATCTACGTGTCCAGAGAACAATGTGAGTCCACACAGAGGTCAACACTATCAGACCAACATTAGACCATACAATATAGTTCAACATGCTGATCTGATCATTTTTAATGTATCTACATCTGAATGTTTCATTCATTTTAGTGTGCGCATTCAAAGTGGTCGTGCTGCAGAACGATGCATCGGGTCGCTGTGGCCTGAAAGGACAGTACTGGCTGCTGGCAGATGAAGACATGCTGGTGCTTCAGGATCTGGAGACCAGGAAGACTGTGATGGAGTGGCCATACAAGCTGCTGCGCCGCTATGGGCGAGATAAGGTTAGCGGTGACCATGATGAAGTATGGGATAACTATGAAAGTTCTGACTGAATATTCATATTACATACATCAAATTACTTCTTTTTGGTCATTAATACAAAATTAAATCTTGGAATTATTTTTAATATTTATGCCAAAGCCAAAATATTTATGCCAAATATTTACATTTATGTGTTCGGTAGAACCAAATGTTATCAGTATCTGTTTTCCTGGGAATCTAACCCATCACCTTCACATCTACCAATTCAGCTACGAGAAGAGACAGATTACAGCCACAGTAAAAGTTTGACTCAGTACATATTTGACTTGGATGTGTTTTTTTCCATTTAGATGCTGTTTTCTATAGAGGCAGGAAGGCGGTGTGAATCAGGCCCTGGAACATTTAACTTTGAGACGAGACAGAGTGATGAGATACTCCACCTTATTGAGTCAGCAATTCGCCAACAGAAGAGTCTGACGGTTACCGGAGGCAGCCAATCGCCACATACTCCACGTTCTCGTTCACCTCGCTCGCCCTTACCCAAACGTCCTGACAGTTACACTGTGCTGGAAACCGAGAGCAACAGCAGCCCTGATCGAAGTGAAATAATCGAGAGCGTGTACTCCACATCAGCAGATGCTTGTAGCATCTCAAATCCTGTACATTCGAAACCTGCAAGTCCTGTTGGCTTAACAGAACCTGTGTATGCCAAATCTTTGGATTCTTTAAGCTCCTCTCATAGCACACACTCGGATCCTGGTGGCAACACCAGCTTGACTGAGCCTGTGTATTCAGATCCTGCTGTTTTGATTGGCAGACCTGAACCTGTGTACGCACAGCCAGCAGATGTCATCAGATCCCGTCATATGATACAGAGAGATCAATCCACACTTCACTCAAGTTTCACGCCTCACCACAAGGATGATTCAGAGCCAGTGTATTCTGATCCTGCCGATGCAGTTCATTCCTTCCCGAAACGCAACGATTGTGTTCCAAACCCTACTGAAACCATGAACTGTCAGGGTGCCAAGACAACGTCCAACAACACAAGCAGCAGGAACCTGTGTACTCTGAGGTGTACCTTAGTCAAAAACCAGACCAGATATATGAGGAGCCGATTTACAGTGTACCCGAGGTTGTTACAAACCAAAGCAATAACTGTCAACAAATCAAAATGCCTGATGAGATCACAGCTATCTACAGCACCATTATGAAACCATCCAAAACTTCACAGCATCTCCAAGAAAAGAACCGAAGCCAAACACCAGAGGTGGTCTGTGAGGACCTTGGAATGATTTAAGTCTACAATAGACACAAGCATGTGGCGCTTAATTGTGTAGCATCTAGTTTTCATTTTTGTCATTTGTTTTGTAAATCAGTGACTTTATTAATGTATTTATCAATTCTACCAGACGTAGTAGAATTTTTATTTTCTGTTTGTGTAATACTGATAGACATTGTGCAGGTTACTGTAGCTCAGCTCAGCTGGTATTAACATAGAGTTTGTGTTCAGTTCTTACAACCTACAACATGAATGTACTGTAGGGTGCTTGAGATTGTGTCTGCCAAACATGTATATTAAAAAAAAAGTATTTCTGAAATCATTTTAGTGCATTACTGTGTAATAAATTAAAGTTTCAAAATGAGTTTTTTAAACACAAATACGTACATATATTTAGGTATGTGTATGGCATCCCACACCAAAATGTAATTATCATTATTATTATTATTATTATTATTATTATTAAGTTTACGTCACAGAAACAAAGGCATCATATGACAAAACAATGGCTCCCATCTCAGACAAGTTTATCTAGCATGGCATCAGATCAGAAATGGATTTGTTGGACATTTCCATTCTTTAAAGAAAACAAGAAAAAACAGCTCAGTCGGAAAAAACAACGCAGTTTGTTGCTCACGCACAATCAGTTTTATTCATTCAGTCCTTTATTAAACGAGATAAAGAACCGCAGACGCGCATGCGCTGGTCTACGTCACTACTACTGACCGGAAGCGCTAAAGGATGTCAAACCGTGACAAGTGATCCCGTTTCCAGAGGTCGCTTTTTAATATCAGAAATTGTGTATTATTATCGCGTAGCCCCAAAACCATCGATCGTTTCCCGAGGCGGGAGGCTGTAAGGGTGAACCATGTCAAATCGCATCGCTTTCCAGACTCAGTTAGCCTCCATCATGGAGGTGCTGGCGAACGCGGCCGTGGCTGAGATATGCAAACTGGTAGACGACGACTACGCGGTTATCAACCTACAAATGAATCAATGCCAGCGTGAAAACAAAGCCCTGAAGAGAAAACTTCACGTCCTGGAGCTGAAGATGGCCCGGGGCTCTGCGGAGCGGAGGATCAGCTCTCTGAATCGGGCTAACAGGGTTCAAGTGAGCGCCGCTTTGTCAGACAAATACAGGAACCAAACAAACGGTGTGTGGCGATCATGCGTTGTGCACTACCCTGTATAGTGTTGTGCCTATTGAGTGCATGAACTATAAAGTGTGCTGTGTTGTTTCTGTTGTTTTTCACACATCCAGACCTGTATGAAGCTCCGTTTAACACCGGCTTGTGGAGAGGCGGTGGGACGGACTCCACGGTTCAGCAGAGCATTACAGACAACAACAGTATGGTAGGTAAGATGTTATCTTCTCACCCTAACTGATCGCCTCAAAACTAGATTTGTCATTTATGTTTGCTATAACAAACAATGAAAGAAATGGATTTGAAAGGTGCATTTGACTAAATATTTGTATTTGTGACACAGCAAGCAGCAAACTTCATTGAAATACGAAAAATGAAGAAAGCATTATTCATTTTAAACTATAATGTAAAAATGTTATTGTTAGTAGGCTTGGTTAATCAAAATTTGCTGAATTGCTGTACGTTTACAATATTGTCTTTCATGATAGGCAGAAGATGCAGTAATATCGGAGGTGGACACGGTACTGATAAAGGAGGAGATGATGGAGGAGAACCAGTCGCAGCGGAGACTATTCATCACAGACGGTGAGTGAATGAGAGGCAAAAGCCATCTTTCAACATCATGTCATAGCTAAACAAGTCGCTCATTATAATCATCACCTAAAACCATAATCTTATCTCTCTTTGTTCAAGATAAAATTCAGAAACATAACTGGTTTTGCATTGCCAGCGGTGCCCGTCTTAACACCTCAACGCTGTTTCTTTTTCAGAAGTAACAGAGACTCCACAGGCTGGAGTGGCAGGTTTTGGTGATCACATGGTGAAAGATGATGATCTGGTGTCTGGGATACAGCAGCATACCTTGGAGGTCAGTGGATCTGACACTGCGCTTAAATCTAAGACAGAGTTTGAGAGTGTTAAAGGGATATCCCAAGAGCCCGTAGAATTACATGCCGAAGCCAATTATGAATTGAGTGGGAAACACAGTTCTATAAAGGAATATTTAATGCAAGGGAGTGACAATGTAGACTTGCGGCAGTCATCTTGTGCGTATGCAGACAATGCAATACCGGCTGAGAGCCAGTCCACAGATGCTGTACGACATTCAAACATCATAGAAGTTGACTCTGCAGAGGAAGGAGAAGAGATTTCTGTGTGGGCTAACAAAGTAGCTAGAGGGAAAAGCCAGGCTATGTGTGTTTATCCACAGTACGGGCAGGATTGCAGGGCCCTATTGTCTTCCTCCAGTCTGTCCCTGGTGCCAAGTGACTTTGCAGCTGTAGCATCAACATCTTCAAAAATTCAGGGCACGGTCAGCCACCAGAATGTCCGAGATGTCAGCCTCAACCATCCCAGAGTTGGTCGGACCAGATATGACAGAATTCCTCGTGAAAAACTCTTTGCCTGCATGTACTGTGGCAAAGTTTTTAATCGTCCCAAAAAGGTGGTGATCCACCAACGGATACACACTGGTGAGAAACCATTCAAGTGTAACACCTGTGGCAAATTCTTTGCCGAGGCAGGAAACCTGAGAAAGCACCAGAAGATCCACACAAGATAACAGCCGTGTAGTTGTTCCCTGTGTGGGAAAACATTTGGATACAGAACCTCAGAAACCACCGGCAGAAGTATCATCCTGATTTGCTGATGAACTGGTGTCTATAGAGGGAATCAAAAACTGACAGTGAACCCTGATTACAGATGAAAGATAATATAAATGAGTGTGTAGTAATCAACCACATTAATCCACTATAATATCTCTCCTCGATAAAGCATTTGTGCAGGTTTTGACCAGTATGGATGTTTTGTGTAATATGTAAAGTTACAGATTGGTGTTTTGTAAAAAAATGCAATGTAAAGCGATCTAGTGACAATTTCCATGCAGACTTTTGGTACACTGAAAGTATTAAACATGTTTTAATAAACAGTTCTGCACTGGTGTGTTCAGTTTTTTTGAGGGAAAGGTTAAAATGTATTTTTTTTCTTGATAATACAAAACAAATGATAGAAACACTGCAGAAAACAGATATTCATAAATCACACTTTCACACTGCTAAATCACACTCTGACTGTGGTGTAGATACAGACCCACATGTGTTACATTATGACATTGCACATCCTCTCAAGCCTTTAGCTTTATGGTTCATTAAACAATTAACTATATACAACAATTTCCTAGGTCGTTTGAAAAGAGAAGGTTTCTGTATTCCAATAAATTACCTTATGTTCCATGACAGGGTCATGTCGTAACACAAAGCCTTGTTTCCTGTGTTCAGCAGCAAGGGGAGGATGATGAAGAACCAGACATATTATTGATAAAGGAGGATCCAAACAACCAGTGGGAAGGAAGCCAAACACAAGGAGCCATAATTGTGCAAGATGGTGAGTTGATGAAAATGGTGCAGATCCTTAAGAAAGGTGCTTACTGGTACCAGGATAGTGAGGGTCCATCCTTTTTGTATATTATGTGGGTCTAAAAGCAAATAGTAGAATATCATGGTCCCATTTGTTTTACACTAGGTTCAAATGCTTTATAAAAATGACATTGTGAACATTGATTTTTATTTCTTCTGGTTTAGGGCAGACAAATACGGACATTTGTAGTATGAACATTTCTACCTCACCAACCAACAGCACAGTGGCACTTGGAGTGGAGAAGGTTTGTTGATTTACTGTTCTGCTAGAATACAATCAACAAAGAGTAAAAAACAAGTAAAAAAACCAAAGTGTCAACAGATAAAAAGTGCCACTAGTAAAGGGTAAATCACTTGTGCAATAGAGATGCTTTCCCCCCTTGCATAGGTAAGTACATTTAACGTATGGTTTTGGTTTTGTTTAACAAAAAACTTTGCAATTTGTCTTCTCAGAAACTTCTGGACTAAAATGATCAGTGGGTTTTCTTTTTGACACTTTCTGCCACTGACCTTAGTGCTTGATTTGTATCTTTTGACACAAACTCATGTTAAAACATACATGGAAATGTAGTGTTATTTTGTTCCCAGCTCGTAGATTTGGATTTTTCCCATTTGAGGGAAAATGGACTAGACAGAAGCCAAAATTCCAACATCTCACCATCAATTGAACTACAGATAGAAGGTAACTGATTGGTAGTGAATGAAAAAAATGATTGGTTAAATACACCACTGTTTACGTGTGCATTTTTAACTATTATTAAGGTAGAAATTGCTTATGGTTATGATCAGTGATTTGGTAGTAGCTACATCAGCGTTAAAAGCTTGTACATGTTTCTGAATTTATTCACCCCAGATGTGATGGAATCCAGCCCGAGTAGTTCTAAGCAGTACCAGTACCAAAAGTCTGCTGTAGGACCCAGCAATGCTCTAACAGGGGAAACAGCATCTTACACAACCTCAGGACACAAACCAGCAGTTAAAAGCAGTACCTCATCCACACACCAGCCTATGCTTAGCAGAGATAGGAGAACCACTGACACATCAGGAACAGACTGTCTGTTGTATGAAAGACCCACAGAGCATAAAAGTCGCTTCACACGCTGGGCCCCTCAGACCACTGCCTCCTCCTCCACACATTCATCCTGCTCGTATACAACAGACACCAACCAGGACCAAGACTGTATGCTAGTTGAATCCAAGTCTGTATCATCAGTCAGAAGCTCGAAAGTTGGGCCGAACGGAGCGTCATCTACACGCATGCATGGTGTTGGAAGAGCAGAGGCGGCAGAGGGCCACATCAGGGAGAAGGAAGCATGGAATCAAGCTATCATTTTGAACCAAGGCCACACTGAACCATCGGGGAATATCACTAGAGCAGAAGCAGCACATACAGAAACCACAAGCGCAACAAACGCCTCATTTTACAGCATGATTCCCGAAATGATGTCCAGCTTATCTCAGCCTGGTGTTTCTCTGGCTGGAATGACTCTTTCACAGCACATAGAGAAAGGCAAGCGAAAAGGCTACATCTGTAAGTTTTGCGGAAAGGCCTTCCCTGGGATGTCCAATGTTGTGGCCCACCAGCGAGTGCATACAGGGGAGAGGCCCTTTAGGTGTGATATCTGTGGGAAGCTATTCACAGAAGCAGGAAACCTGAAGAAACACCAGCGAGTTCACACAGGAGAAAAACCCTTCACGTGTAGCCGCTGTGGGAAACGGTTCGCCTGGATCTGCAACCTTAAGACGCATCAACAGTCAGCCTCCTGTGGAGGAGTCTAAAGACAGATCACATTTTTGTAAACCCCAGCAGTCTTCAACATGACTTTTTTAATGCAGTGGTATGATGTTCATTCACCAGGTTGATGTAGGTGGTCTGGATCTGATGTGCTCATTTTAATAGCTGATTTTCGCATAAGGTGAAATGCTCTATTGTTTTATATCCGAGAATTGTAATATTAACTTTGAACAGCAGGTGGTGCACGAGCACAAATAAACGGAAATGACGTTTGTGTTTTTTTGCATTGGTTTATTTATATGTCGAATGAATTTTACTATTTGTGCAATAGTAAATAATATTATTTATTGTAATCTAATTATGTAACGTTGTAATATTGTTACAATATAGTCGTGTTTGGTAGCCAAACATGCTGCTGTCGTCAGCCCGGCTAGCTCAGTCGGTAGAGCATGAGACTCTTAATCTCAGGGTCGTGGGTTCGAGCCCCACGTTGGGCGCAATAGTTTTTGAATCAATTAGTTTTTTTAATTTGTTGCAACTAATTTCCTGTCAAAGTTCTCCAGCATGAGGCATGTGGAGATCACAGAAGTCTAATCAACCCGCGTCTAATCAAAATGAGATTAAATATAGTTGATAGTGATCATTTAAACCTCACAACTGAATAACTAAATTATATATGAATCGAAAACTGGTTTTAATCTGTATTTGTATATGCGTTTTCATTTGTGTAGTTACAAACACTTTCTTATTCTTACGATGGCAGTGGTTCAGTAGCGTGTAAATTAGAGGGAATTACAAAGAAAACAAGATCAAATGTAGTAAAGTAAATAATAAGATTTAAATAATAATAATAAAGTAAATAAGATGAGAATGAAGTGATTAATATGACAGAAGACGTTATTAAAATGGCTTGATTTACAATGATCTGATCTGAAAAACACTTAGCAGAGGATGGTTTCGATCCATCGACCTCTGGGTTATGGGCCCAGCCACGACTCTCCGCTGATAACGCCACTCTGCTACTGTTTATATTTAATTTTTTTTAAATAATATCTATATAATTGTTTATATATATATAAATATGTATATCATAACGTATATATATATATAATATACACACACACACACACACACACACACACACATATATATAGTTTTCTATTGTTTAGTATGCAAATTATCCGCGTACTATTTGTAATATGTTGTAATATAGTTTTCGGGGCTTCTTTGGTATCCAACATTCAAGCACAAACATCTTCAGAAGCAAAAGAAACAAAAAGATGTATCACACTGGGGCAAATCCTGATCGGCAAATGGGGCAATAAAAACGCGTATTCGCCTTTTCATCGTGTGGCGTTTTATTCCCGCGGCGGCGTTTGATTTATATTGAGATTTGTTGGATATCGAAAGGGGGGGAAGAAAACATCGTTCCCTGACCGGGAATCGAACCCGGGCCGCGGCGGTGAGAGCGCCGAATCCTAACCACTAGACCACCAGGGATTGATGCCGCTTTAACCTGCCTAAATAAGGAAAACATCTGAACATTTTCTAGCTTGTGAACATTTATCAGCTTTTCATCTTTATTGCTTATATATCTGCGCTGTTACAAAACTTCCCAATATTTTAAAACATTTTTAAGAAACGTGTGACGTACAGGAAGAACACAGTTTTCTGTAACATTGCACTCGCATGTGAATTGCTGTTGTTGAGTTCAATGAAACAATAAACATTATTTTCTTATAATAACAATAATTTCAGGTCTTCATTTCTCAATTACAATCACTGTTCTTGCTGGTGGACACGACCACAAATCAATGACCATAAAGAGCAAATACAGATGTTTATTTGATCAATAAAACAATACCAGTATATTACATCAACAAGAAGTACCATCTTTCTGAGCCATGCTAAACTAAAATGTCATTCTCTTTCTCCTCTGTCAGTTCTGATGATGACTTCACTACATGAATTTCTCTTAACCTCTCTCTCTTCTCCGGTTTCCTCATCCTCCACACTGTTGTTTGCTTTTCCATCTTGTGTTCCTCTGTTCCTCTGTTCTTTCAGGGCACATGGCAGGCAGTTGACCAGGAAAAGGAGGCAGGAGAGGCAAAGAAGAGCAAGCACTGCGCCGATGCCAACCTGTACTTGGTTATCAACGGGTTTCGCCTCTTTTCTCTCCTTTTCCACCCCTGGAGAAAAGTACACAGCACTGTCTTCATGGTTAGGGATGAGAACTGCCTGCTCCAAGTTATTGCCTTCAAACATATCATTATCATGACCAGCATCATAATCGCTGGTAAAATTGCCCGTAATTTGATCGCCTTCGAAATTCTCATACAGGTTCTTGCCTGAGTCAACAAGCATATCAGTTATGTCAAACAACTCAAAGTTGGATTCTTCGCTCTCTATCGACCAAACATCTGTATTCAGGTTCACCCTTATCCAGCCGGAGCCTTTAGCCAATCTTCTTGTCTCACTGCCTTCTCTGGTAGCTTCCAATTCAATGTGGTTAGACGCTGGTTTACAGATGGAGACCAGGAGCTCAGCTTTCACCAGAGGCCCTCCTCCATCACCTTGTGCTAAGATACGTTGGAACGGAGCAGGCGTCACAGCAACCACAGAGTCAGCCAAGGAGGACAACCGGAGAGAATAGGGGATCCCAGTAAATGAAGATATCAGTATGGAGGTATCATCACAAAACTGGATCCAAACACTGACAGATGCTTCCTAATAAAATACAGAGTGAAAGAGATGGGGAATAGAGCAGGAGAAAATCTAAAACACTGTTAGAAGTTGTAGAAACAGTTATGATTAAATGTACCTACCTGTCCGTGATTGTACAGTGTGTTGTGAGCATTCACTGTTGCTGTGACAATAGAGGGATGGGATTGGCTGGGATTAATTGACAAGCCAAGCCCTCCCACCAATAGAACAGACAGGTCACCAGGAGTGACGGGTTCAGAGGTCACAGTTACATCAGCACTTCCAAGCACACCATCCCACTGACTTGATATCACCTTGAAAAATAAGATAAACCATTAAAGATGGGGGGGAATATAATGAGGAACCAGGAAGGAACCTGTCCTTTGCAACAGGTCCATGTGTGAGTTGTTAACGTGAAACACAACAGCAACATTTTAAAAGGCCTTGATAATAAATTCAGATACCAACATATAAGGATGTAATTCCAGGTTTCAAGCCGACTAGATGGTTTTGCTTATCAAGAGTCGCAATATGCTGGTCTTCAATCCTCAGCCAGTCTCTGACAAGTTCAGTCACATCCACAAACCAATCGGGTGATCCCAGCATGTAGGTTGGTTGGCCTCCTTGAACTGCTGATTGGGCACTGAATCGTGCCAAAATCTGAATGGTGGCCCTCTGATAAACTGGTGTGCACCTAAAAAAGAAGAACTGAAGAACATGAAGAGGGATACAGGCATTTTAATTCCCTTTATCAATGTCATTGCACTGCTTAAACAGTCTGCAGAGGAACAATATTGCATACCCGCTATCACTGTAGTAGCTCCAGCCATCAATTGGACTTAAGACAGAGTCAGAGAGAGACACATGGAGAGGAACTACTGGAGCCCACACAGCCAAGCACAATGAACTACAAAATTTTCCCAAAGAAAACTCCACCTTCACACAGATGCTGCCCATTCCTGATTCACTCCCATCCACAAAAAGCACAGAGCAATCATGAGATGCCTGTCGGGCAAGAATAGCAACATGAGGCAGTGTCAAATATAAGGAAAGAAGTGGAGTGACCAACAGAGCAGATGTGTAACAAAAACCAGTATACCTTGACAATGTCTTCATTGGCTGATTGACACTGCACTGCTGTGGTCACATCAAATACTTTGCCATCTTGGCCCACTGCTAGGACAATGACAGGAAGTGACACGGGCTGGCTGGTTAAGATGGCAGTGTTGATAATAGTGTTGCTCTGCCAATGTAAGGAAAAGTAAATCTTTACATATATAAATTACATACATACTTAAGTATATAACAGGGGTGCCCAGTCCTGCTCCTGGAGGGCCAGTGTCCTGCAAAGTTTAGCTCCAACCCCAGTTAAACACAACTGAACCAACTAATCAAGCTCTTACTAGAAACTTAGGCAAACTAGAAACTTCCAGGCAGGTGTGTTGAGGCAAGTTGAAGCTAAACTCTGCAGGACACTGGCTCTCCTGGGCCGAATTTGGACATCCCTGGCATATAAAAATCAAAATAACAGACTCAGACAAGTTGAGATAAGGGATCAATACTGATATTAAACTTCGGACTTAATTCAACTACTCAAGTAAAGTAGACTATCCAGTAAACTCTGATGTTGTGACAATGGTGTTGTGACTTTATTGTGTCTGATCACTTTAATGCATATGTAAATAGGCAATAGCTTCATGATATACCTCTGTGATGGGGGTAATGCCTACCACCTCTCTGTCAATAAAGGAGAAAGAGCTCGTGGCTGCCCCATGTGGCGATACCACAGACCTGCGCCCGGAATACTCCACCCACCAGTTAGCAGTGACAGTCATTGCTACTCCAAAGCTTCTGTGTAAACCCTCAAATGAGAGACATGCTACCTGACTTAGAGCAGAGGTCCTGGAGAAAGAAAAAGAGACGTGAAATAGATGATCATACACACCAAAAAACAACACTAACCAAGTTTAGAGCAGCAATTTTACCTTACCCAGTATTATATGGAAGAGTACCAGTCCTGTGACTAATGATGGAAATAGTGTCATGTTTAGAACCTGTTGTCCTCTCTATGTTAACTGTCCAAAGGTCAGAGTTTGTGGCAGGGTGGACCTCCAGAGACAACAACCCTTTTTTCAATTTCAGTCTGAAGCAGAAAGCAATTGAGAACAATAAAATACATTATATATACTTCAATTATTATAAGCAATAATTTGTTAAATAATATCAATGTTACCTAATAACTAATGACTCCCCACTCAGATTGGCCCTCAGGTTTACTGACACTCTGACTGGTTGTCCAGCATGTAGAGGCCCTTTGCTATAGAGGATTAGAACATTGGAATCCAGCCATAGTTTCTCTTCTGCTTGCCCGTCTAAACACACAGAGCTCTGCTTGGTTTTGTTTGTCTCTGTTGTCTTGTCTTCAGGTCCCACAGGTCCAATGTAGTGCATCTGTCTCTCTGACCGCTGCAATACTTTCTCCACACACACAGGGGATCCAACTTTGAGATTGGAGACAATGTTGAAGGAGGAGTAGTAGAGCTGAATTTTATCAGCTGAGATTCCAGACTTGGTCCTTAGTCCCCTTGGCATGTATTGATGCCATCTCCCACGCTTCCAGGTACGATGTTTGCTCAAGTGACGTTGCTTAAAAGTCTGTCCCAGGTTTTTCTGAATGTTCTGGCTAGTCTCAAACCAGTCATTTGGAAGTGTCAGAGTGACCACACATAGTCCAAAAGGTGGCTGTGAAAAGAAATGGAAGAATTCAAGTGGATTCAGAAGAGGATATAGCATGTTCACATCCAACTTCTGGAACTGGAACTGCAGTAATGTTTGCAAGCACTATTAAGTGATTATAATGGTTCTTATCCCACATGCAGGTGAGGAAGTGATGAAACCTAATGAACTAAACCTAGTGAACTAAACCAGCAGTACCTGAGGAATGCAGGAGGCTTTCTGCTCTTCAGTCTGTTTGAAAGCATGGAGGGTAACACATGTTCCCTGGTTAGGATCACCCCTCACATGAAACAACACTCGTACCTTAAACCTTTCAGCTTGACCACCCTCACTCTCTTTCACAACAGTTTTAGAAAGAAGTGATGCAGTGAGAGATGGAGATAGAGGAGGAATAGGCTCAGACATCACCTGGAGAGGAAAAACGTTATAGCACACAATATGACAACTTTAAAGAAAGAACTTGTTTTACAGAACCTCAGTTGATTCACCACACCAATAGATCCCAAATGGTATCTTTACAATTGAGGTTAAGATTGTTAACCACAGTGAAGACTGCTGTACCTGTGTGATGGTGTAAGAACCAAACGCAGCATGGAGAAGAGGTTTGGAGGCAGTTCCAGATGGAGGCATGAGAAGCAGGGACTGAGTAGAAGAGAAGGGGCTGGAGTTGGTGAAAAGAAGGCCCAGATCAGCCTGAGAGAGGGGCAGTGACTGCCATGGCGAGGGTACAGTGACCTGGACTGGGAGGGAAGGGGAGGGAGGCATCTGACTCTGGGCTTTTGATGGAGTTGAGAAAATGGAGAGTTGGGGAGTTAGTCTGTGATATTACCAAGATGTGCTTAACTGTATAACAACTGTTTTCTTAGATACCTACAAAGACACAATGTGTCAAATGATGTGTAAAAATATAAAAATAAGAATAAGCCAATAAAATAAAAATAAGTCAACTTACATAGTACTATGGACAAGTGCAGGAATGCCAGTCTCACAGCAGAAGACTTACATTGGAATCCAAAATAATTCACCACATCCATAATGTCCTACAACATTACAAACAATCTTACAATCTTATGCCCATATTCAATATTTAAATTAAATTAAACAATAATGCAATTATCTATTAAAATAGCCTATTAAAACACGTTTTCTTATCATATTCATTCAAGCAATTTACAAGACGGATGACATAGATAAAATTACACTTAATGTAATTACAAATGAATATTGTATTGAATGCTTGATTAACTCTGAAAAACAAAGAAATAAAGTTACAAATACTTGTTAGAAATCCAGTTTGATAATTAGATACTTGCCTCAATCCAGAAGTTCTTCAGAAACAGAAAATGAAATGTCTTCTCATGTACACGCTCAGTCCAGCGTGTACGGTCATTTCTTCTGTGACATACTGGGGGCTGTCAGTGAATCTTGTGTCCGATGACAAAGAGTTTAATAAACGTGTCCTCTTGCTTCTGCTCTGGATGTTTTATTTAAAAATATGAATGTATGTTTTTTTAAATATATTTAAGTATTTCTGAAGTTTTAAATAGATTATTGTTTTTGATGGATTATCTTTTTTGATCTTCACTGGTTGCTTTCTCTCTGTTTGTCTCTGTCTAGTGTGCCAGATTCACGCAACACGGATTTATTCATTTAAAACAGTAAATAATCCTCTCTCCTCCTATCTCGTCCTCTCTCTCCTTTTTTCACCAGCTTGTTTTCCTCACTCTTTTGTTCTTGGATATTCTGTATGTCCAAGGATGGTTGACCTTCTTCCAAGAAACTTGGAAAATCTGAAGATGAAATGTCCCATCTCATCTTAATCTTGTTCTTTCTCTCAAATCCTCACCACAATAAAACCATAATTTAAGTTGTTGGTGAGTTTTTGAGCATACATTAAAGCCTATGGGCTCAAAGCATTTAATGTTAAATTCATCGGCTTAGTTGATTAGTTGATGCAAATATTCTTAGTCATTTCTGTCATTTTGCCTGGTCAGTTGATCCCAAATTAATTTTTAATCTAAATGGTTATCTAGTTTTTATCTACCTCTGTCTATTAAGTTTGTAATGTATATCTGTTGTCTGGAAAGTGGGCTTAAGCTCGCTATTTAAAATAATTAGTTTGATGCTTATAGATGATGTTTGTCAAATACTTTGAGGAGATACTTTTTAGCACAAACGCGTGTGATGGATCGTTTTCTTGTACTAACAGGCAATAATAGGCCTCCAGAAGGAGCTTAGCAACCCTCCAACAATTTTTAAGCAATCCTTTAAACAATTTCCCTGCTGCCAAGGGCTTAAATTTCACAAACGACATTATTTAGCTTTGTTGTTTTCGAAGCATTGTTATGCATCACTGTAACACAGAACTGTGTTTAGAGATATTTATGTAAGGCTAGCATGTGCACTGCAGGTAACAAGCAGGTCTGAGGTCAGTATCACAAGTACATTATAATGATCAGAAGAAGGATGACAGATAGATGTACTAGATTTTATGCCTCCTGAGTGCAAGTCTCTCTGTTAATCTGTGCATGTAATCTCTCTGTCATCTGTCATTGTTCTCTGCTCCATCCTCTTTTTAAATACACATTTAATCCCTCACTCTGACCTGTGGACGAGTGGGAGACAACATTTATTCAACACACACACACGCACACACACGCTGCATGTCTGTTGTGTTGTTCACTGAGACACAGCACATTTCTTATAAAAACAAGCATATTAAATGTTAATCATAAAATTTGTATCTACATATGTGTGCCTTTGGATATAAAGTGTCAGTCAGTCAAAAAGAAAGAAAGAAAGAACTCCTACTGTATATTTAGAGCATGAGTGATAGAAATAACACAAACAGGAAGTTAATAGAATTACGACAGGAAACCACATTGCTGCAAAATCGTGCATTAAAGCTACATTCCCTCTTTACTCTTCCTATCTCACCCTAAAACACTCCAGTCTGTCACCTCATACATCTGTTTCATCAAAAGAAAAGTCTCTTCAGAACACAAACAGAACTTTTATACTATTTATCATATACTTTATATGTTTAATACACTACTGTAGTGTTCATTTCTATTCAGTTCAACTAATTTCTATCCATTTTTATCTTGAATTGTCACTTATAAAATCAAAAAACAAGATACAAAAACATGGCTGGCTCTACGTGTGGAAATGATTGTAATAATCTCACCATCACATCATGTTTTATTTAAAACTGTTCAATCACCAAACCTAATCGCATAAAACAAAATGACTAATTTGTTTCAGGATATAAACAAAATCATGTTTGATCATCAAAATCATCAACAAGAAAACACTACAAATTCATCAGGCAATGTCTAAATTAACTGGTTTTATTTAAGTCAAAAATATTATTTAATATGAAACAGACTACATTAGTTCATACCAAAAAGTTTTTTTAAAGGAGCAGCTATGATGAAAATAGCTCCTCAAAGTAACACCTGCCCAGTTTAATTTTTTACAGAGTACACATGCAAAATCAAGCAATTGCAAAAAATAAGCGTAACAGCTTTAAATAAAAAAAATCTACTCAGCTGTTCCTCTGAAACATTTACACAATGCACGAATTGCATTTGCCGAATGACAGCTCAGCTCAACAGAAGCCTCACAACAGAAGAAGGCTTATTCAATAAGAGACTGATGTCTAGGCATGGACACAGAGTGGTCTCCTCTCCAGTTAGTATTTAGGTCTTTTGTGAGCACAGGCCTTCAATTGTAGCTGTATGAATCAAAGTCACTGTTTCTGTTGGATGAGGGCTCCCTACTAGCGTTTACAGTCAGCTTGTCCAAACCTAACAACACAGAGAAAGGCAAATGGGTACTGACGTGCGAGCGTGTGCATGACTGTGAGCATGAGAAACTGAGCAGCTTGAATGATTTTGAGAAAGCTCATTTGCTGAAACATTAGTACAATACGCTTGCATTGTGTGTTGTGTATGGATAAATGGATGGATGGATGGACTGGTGAAGAGAAGGATAGATAGATCATAAAATCATATAAATAAATAAATCATATAAAGTTATTTTGTAATGTAATTGAACACAAACTGAAAAAGTGCTTGGGCATGACAATGAGAGGTTAATAAAGAGAGACCGTGAATGAACTGACCAGGATAGGACTGTCGTTTAACTGTATTGTTGTTTGGATGACCGCCAGCTTGACCTCTGTGATAGGACACTTAAAAAGATGAAAAGAAGACTGAACATTTATCATTACCCCCTCATAAGTATGTTAACATAACATTTACATCCTTTATCCAAAGCTACTTTATCAATTTATATATTTTATCAGTTTGTGGGCTTCTGGGTCAAGCCCAAGACTTTCTCTGTTTCTGTGTGTGTGTGTATCAAATGACTCACCACTTTGACTCTGAGTGGGGCCAATCCACTGATTCTGCCGTTTTTGTGAAACTGCATCAAAGCAAATATTGACAATGTTAAAAGACACTGTATTTAACTTTGAATCGCACAAGATGGGAAATCTGAGTGTCAACATCTGTAAATGGAAATTTTATAAGTTATACACACAAAAAACAATTCAAAGTGAAAGTAAAAGCAAAAAAAAGTCAACACATCAACACACTTTTTAACTTAAAAAATGCTGTGCCACGTGCCAGTGCATCATATATAAATATCTACATTTTAACAAGTAATGTAAAGTTTTGGACTTGTTTTCATCAGTGACTCACATCTTTTGCGAATGGCTTTGTACATGGGGCGGCCAAACTGCAGCAGAATAACACTCAAGATCAAGAAGAGTAATATGCCAGTTACTGCCTTATAAGCAGCCAGTTCCCTTCCCAGAGGGTCTGAGAGAAATTGAGAGGGAGAGAAAATAATGTTATTTAATATGCACAGCCTATTGACACAAATCAAATTCTACTATTATTTGATAATACAACATCAATGGGAACATGAAACATACAGACTATATGTAAAATATTGTGTCAAATATTTCACCACTAATTCTTGTATTTAAACAGACACACACACACCTTGGCAAACGATGTTCAGGACAGGACACAAAGAGTTGCTCACTGTCATATTGCTATGGATAAGATAGCCATTGTAACCATCTGCAATTTTTGTTAACCTATCGAAGTTTCCACATCTCATGTCCTTACACAGGTCACTCAACCACTTCTTTGGTATTTCGTTTTCAAAGCATAAAGGAGCATCCCGTCCTTCATAGCTGGAGAGATACAACCGACCATCACACTGACGCCCCTTCTCCCAAAATATCCTGACCCGGGCCAAAGCAGGAGGCAGTGTGATATGTCTGGTGATGTTCTGGCATGGCTTTGTTCTTGGACAAGGTAAGCGTGTATTAGCATCACTTAAGGGCTGTTGAGTTATGTCATTAACTGTGGTGGTATATTCTTCTTCCAGTTCATGGGAAGCTGTAAACGAACATAAATGATTTTGATGAAAACGTAACTGAGGAATAAGGTTATTTTTCTCCATATAACTCTTTACAGTACAGAAAATTACAGTGCGTGGAAACAAATGAAATAAAATAACTTGAACTAAAATTAACTATAGTCTTAATTAAATACTGAAATATCTGTCATTCTTAAATTAATGTAGATTGCTTTGATTCTGACATTATTTACTCTAACAAGTGTGCATGCTATCAATACTATACAGTTTGCTACATTTTATTAAAAATGACTTGTGTTAGAACAGCATTCACATGTTTATATACCTTTTCGGCATGATAAATCAGAATTTCTGGTCTCAGTGTCTTTTCACACTTTCTGAATAAAAATTCAAAATCATATCTTATATGAATAATCATGTTATTCATATTGAATAACAATATGAAAACAAAAACCATCAGCATACTGTTGTTCGAAAAATTGGTGGAATTTACAATCTGATGATCTTAAAATGCACCTTTTGTCCTTGTAATCTTGTGAGCAAGAGTGTGAAGAAATGTGATCCATGAATTGGACATGAACATAACAATAGGATAAAGTATAATATATTTCAAGGCGTCATACGATTTGCACTGACTCATTTAAGAAACCTACTTAACAGAAGATTTTGGTTTCCTTGGAGAACAAAAATATATAGTTCATCCACTGCTGGTGGGTTTAAATGCATTTAATTTATTTTTTACAATATACAAAAGCAGAACACGTTTATTCCTTTTTTAAATCAGAAAACTGTTTGTGATTGCTTCATTTTCTATATTTTTCACGTTCAAATAGTATATATTGCATTTTATTATACAATTCACAATAATTGTAATTTTGCGGATAAATATTTACCTTTTCAAAAATATGTAATCGCTCATAGCCACCAATTAACTTGAAACAGGCAAAAATGTCACCAGCGACTAAACACATTGTCTGAATTTATCGTACTAGAAGAACGAAAGTTTTGTCTTGGCAACAGTTTCCTGCTTTAGGTAGCTAAGAGGTTATGAGATGGAGAATAAGAGTTTGATTACAAAAGATTGATACAAATATATACATATTTTATCAGGATGCTATTGATAATTGTACTTATAGGCCCTACATTTCTAATTTTATATAAAGTGCAATTACTGTGTATATTGCTTTTATTTTACTACACACAGTTTTTTGCATAAAGGTGCTAGTATACAATCCAGTGACTGAATGCATGTACTATGTAAATGTTGCTCCTAAAAGTGTTTTGCCTTTCAGAAGAGATCAAATAAGACGAGAAATATGTAATCTTAAATCAGCATTCTATGATGTCTAACTAGGCTATGGACAACATACATTTATTCAAGGTGGTAGTTTCGGAGCAGGATCATTCACAACACTAGGCTCTGTACTGGTGTCATACAAAAGATTTCACAATTTAAAAAAATGTAATAATAAACAGTTTACTTACGAACACCATGTAGAACGATTGCAGTGAGAATCGCCAACAGAAAGTGTTCCATCTGGAAAAGGGCTGTGGCACACAGAGAGTAATTGAACTTTATTAGAATAAAAAGACACACTGAAGCCCTTAGTAGACCTATAGGCAAACCACTGTAGGTTCACAACAAACAGTGTTTTGTTAGATTTAGAATTTTTTTTGTATTTATTTTCTACTCTCAGCAGGCCTGGCAGAGCAAATAAATATACCATATTAACTATGTTCTCTATATTGTACGGATGTAACGATTTTAAACATCACACCATGACATGATTTACAAAAACTGATACATTAACTTCAGTATAAATTAATTTGTGGATGCACACTGGAAACTATTAAACCACACCATTGTTTTAGGTGTGATACAATATGTCTCTTGATTTTAATTGACAGCTGTCTTCCCTTCTTTCCTTGAAAAAATTTTGTCCTTAAAGCACATTAAACATCAAAAAACATAAAAAAAAATGTAAAAACTTCTATAAAAACTTCTATAAAAACCTCTCACCAGCTTTAAACAATATATTATCAGATCTTACCTCACTTGTGACTGACGGGAACAAACTTGTGGAGCAAATGACAAGAAAATTAAGTGAAAGGAAACATACAGAGGTGTGGAGCTAGTGTCTTCATTTCTCCACCCTCAACCTCTTCTCTCTCCGTTTGCAGGCGTCTTGTAATCACAAGGTTTGTGTTTGATTGCATGCTGCACGGCTTCCTCACTTCAAAGAGATCAACACGGAGACCAAAAAAATGAAGAAAAGCTTAAAAAACATGGTGGGTGGAGGAAGTAAAACAGTGTAATATTCAGTTTAACATGCTTTCCGGCTTTTCAACTTCTGTGATTCTTAATAGCCTAAATCTGGCAAAAAAGTTAAAACATTTACATTGCCTTTGGAGAGTGCTCTGAAAAAAGGGTGGGATTATATGCTTTCAAAAGCTAGCTGGCTATTGCTAGCCTTTCTAAAACTTAAAAACTTTTAAATAAAATAAATACATAAGAGTAAATTATCTTGGGGATTGTTAAGGAATGGAGGCTGGGGTATATAATAAAGCAATAGAAATCCAATGGGAAATTAAACAAAATCTACATATTCATAACATAAGTTTTTCTTTTTTTGCACAAGTTTATATCGGAGATGATCAATTGAGTGAAGAATCAACCTCAAACACCAGAAAACCACCAATATCCAAACCTAACCTTTTATTTCACTGTTACTCATATCTTCTTTTCATTCACAATCTTTCCCAGCCACCTCTACACCTCCCTCACTCTCTATCTTTCTCAGGTGTCGCCGGGTTTGGTTTACCATATCATACAGTTAGAGGAAGACCTGTAAATGCTGAGTTTTGAACCTGTAAAAAAATCCCCATAACACCCTCTCTCTCGTCTATCATCTATGATTCAATATGAATGGAAATTAAACAGCTTTTAATGAGTCAATAAGTTAAACTACTGTTTGCTCTGTGTACATTTGTGACAGATTTGTGTGTTTTTGTGAGCTCATTCCACAATCAGAAAATACTCAAAGTACTTAAGCGATGAGTAACAGCTCCATTAGGCCCAAATCTATTTAAGTAAAAAAAGAAAAAGCAACACAGAAATCATAGATCAACTTCAGTGTTTAATATTCACACCCGAGAAAAAGGACAATAAAAATAAAAATACACTTTTAACAGGGCTACAGTCATCACAACCAATGCAATAGAATCTCTTTCCTCTAATGCTGCAAATTAATGTGCTAATAAAATTTCTTCTCATTTTTCTCATCCTCGTGCCGTATCGGCCCTCTCTCTCGCGCCAGGTGCTGGGGAGGGAACCTAAACGTGGGGGTTTTGCTACAAACCTGAGTCTTCATTACTGAGTTCATGAATTAGATAAAGCCACCTGAGGCCTGATTGAGGATGCCTCTGGTTTTGAATTGCTTTAAAGTACAAAAATAAAGACCCCGCACGCCTTTTCTAAAGCTGACTGTTCAGAGGGTCCGCTCCCAGCTCCTGTTGCCAAAGAGTTAGGGGCTGTTAGTGTGAAGTGCTAGTGTGATTTACATGGTCCTTCAGATGGTCAACAAGGAGCAAGTAAACCATTTAATAAGGTGGGGCTTTTTTTTATTCAGGTGGGACTACATAGCACCTTTATAAATGACACAATTGGGCTATTTTGTTGGTGAGGCCAAGGCATTGTTAGAGCTTTGTGTTTGGAGACTTGTGGCCTTTAAAATGAAATTGGTTCATATGGTAGAATCAGGTAGATCTGAGAGTGGGCATGAAATAAACCACAACATAAAGTGTTCTGATGGTAAAAAGCACTTTTTGGTAACAAGTCTGAGAGAAACCAAATCCAGATCCAATTTGCTTCGCTTTTTGATTCTAAGTGTCAATCAGACAATTAGACAATTCAGAGATTCTGGCTAGCCATACAAGAATGTCAGATGCCTCATTGGGTCTAAACTCAAAGTGTAAAATATGCAGACAATGTCCAGGCATTTGTCTGCATAGTTTCACTATAAAAAATCCAATATCTCTAAGGTAGGTACTGAACGCTATATTTACTAATATAAGCATGTTATGTAGTCTCTCTTGCATATGCTCTGTGCTATATTACGCTTCACCTGCACCCACCCTTTACACCTGTACTAAAGCAGATTAAATATGTCTATTTTAAAATCCCTTGCTCTCTGATTTCCCTTTAACATAAGTATCCGTTACAAATTTCCACTAGAGAACAAAGGTTAGTAATCTATGCCTTCTGATCACTGTCAAGCAGTTTTTAAAATATAAGGAGTGGAAGGATGTAAAGGAAAAAGAAGCAGGCAAAAGAGGTATTGGATGGAGTGGTCTATTGGTGCATTGGTACACTATGCATTCGTAACAGGACTTATTGCACCCAGCCACATCTTTCCAAAACTGGAATTTGGATCTTAAATCTGCACACATGGAAGTTGTCTAAATTGAATCATGATGAAGAAAAAGCTTATCCTAAGTAAAGAATTCACATCAGGGATAAAATGGAAAGATAGTGCTGTGCTTTCTGGACTGATGTCTGTAACAAGGGTCTATACAGACCAGAGATTAGCCTAACGCTAATTCTCCATGTAGTGTGACTTGAAGCTGAATCAATGATTCAAATGATTAGAATCTCGAACCACAGCCGAACAAGGCTGAACTGCAACACAATTTGTCATGACAAGAAGGACAAACATCTCATTTTCAAAAATAAACAAAATATCAGTGACGCTAAGACTTCTTCAAACTGATTCAAAAACATGCTTAAAAAGGAACAGGAACCGAGTCACCAAAACCAGTGATGCCCACACTGAGTCTCTGACAGTCTTTCATTGAGGTTTCATGGTGGGAACAAGCACTTGCTTACCCGATCTCAAGTGTTCTTTATAAGCCTCAGACAGGAAGAGGATGTGACATGGGTGGACAAACCACATATCTGAGGGTAAGGAATAGACAGTGAAAACGGAGGAAAAGGGCAAGAAACGAGAGGGAGAATAATGAGCAAAAGAGAAAGACAGAGACATACATAGAGTGGTTCAGGAGTATTGTTGTGGTACCCCGAAACCTTGCCTATAAAGAGGTCTACCTGTTGGTGACTGGGTTGGTGGCCCATGGGGGCCTGTGGGGTAGCTATACCCTCCATACTGGTATGGGCTTGGGTATGGGGCAGGCGTGGGACCGAACTGCCCAAAAGGTGGCCCAGGAAATGTGGGCTGAGTGGGGTATGGGCAAGCAGGGGGGCCAAAAGCAGGCCTGGGGGTAGAGTAGCCTGTTGTCGGAGGGAAAGGGGCAGCCTGGCTGGGGTAGGGCTGAAACGCTGTGCTAGAGTTGGTGGGGCCTGCTGTAGAGGCTGAGGGGGGGTGGTTGGGGGGAGCAGCAGGGTAGGGGGAGTAGGGAAGAACAGAATTGGAGGCATTGGAGGGTGCATTCATTTTGGAGCTCTGTTGTTGCTGAGGCTGCTGTTGTTGCCATGGCGATGATGATCCAGCATCCTGATTGGCACAGGGTTGTGATGTCATTGTAGCATCTCTTACCCCTTTGCTTTCTTGGCAGAGAATTTCTTGCAGCTTTTCAATGCGTACTCGTCTCGTGTGAGCGAGGGAGCGGAGAGAAAGGAAGCGTTCAAGGAAAGAGTCCAGCGATATTGAACCTTCCAGAAACTCATCTGCTAGACTCTGAGTGAGAAAGACAGACAGAAAAAGACACTGAATGAATGACAGGTGACTAGTATTATTACCAACATAAGTTCTCTAGTGAATAACACCATTAATGAGTCCTTAACAAAATTATAGCATGCCAAATATGAATGTTGATTGGTCAATACAGTGTTTAATTCTAAAATACACATAATAAAATCCAGTAAAACAATTCTTCACCACATCACTGCACAGCATCCAAAGCAGGCAGGTATAGCTACATTCTATAGCAGAATATCAGCATTCAAAGAATGTCATTTGTCCAATCACAACAGTGGACCAGAACTAACTTAAAATCAAATAAATGATATAATGTAATTTTTTATGGTTAATAATAAAAGTGATTATCACGATTGTGATATGTTCCAGAGGACTTAAAAGCAGAAGTTTTGAGTATTTTTTGAAGGGCAAAAGCAGAGTTACAGTGGCTGTTTTTTATTTCCAGTTTTACAGACCTAAGTAGCCACCATTTCAACTTTCATTACTTTTATGAACAACAATCAGTAAATCGGGGTAATCACAAATCTTATGACAGATACACACGCCTGACACCTTAAAAAAAAACCAGATCAATTAGGAAACTCTGGCTCACCTCTGATTCTGCCTCCGTGTTGGCGCCCTCTGTCTGCAGACGAGACAACAGCCCCTCTGGAGACACCTGCCCCATTATACTGTCTGCAGAGACAGAGACAGAGAGAGAGAGAGAGAGAGAGAGAGAGAGAGAGAGAGAGAGAGAGAGAGATGCAGACGAAAGTGGATTGAGAAAGACTGAGGAACTCAATAGGAACAGGTTATCCAAACAACTGACTTGACTATGAATGTGTACCAACATAAAGGAACAGTAATGAATGGAAAGAGTAAATCAAGAATGAGACTGCCAGACACACTGTGATGTCATGGATGTATAAATAGAACGAGTGCACTATATTACAGACAAACAGACTGGCTGAACAACAATTTCTTGTTAGAAACTCAGCAAAGCTCTCTGTGTCTTATCAAACTGCTCAAACATTTATAGAAACAGAAAAATCAGAAATGAAATTCATGGTTCACGATACCCGAAAGTTATTTGCATTAAAATTCCTTTTAAGCAACCAAAAGATTGTCAATGCAGATTAACAGCAGTGTGAACAAAAGTAAATCAACACTGAAATTTAACTTGGATTTAAACACTCAGCTGAAACCAGCAATAACAATAGAATATTTTAAGAAAAACGCTGTAATGAAGCCATTTCAGTCTAGCTTTCCTATTTAGTTATAGCAGAAAACCCATTTTCTTTAAGTGTACAATACTTAAAAATCAGTTTCTGTTTTACAATGATGTTTTACTTTTATAAAACACTTAATATAAACTAAATACAAATATAAGTGTATTATGCACTGCTTTTAAATATGTTTCACTAAAATTAAAAATTAACCTAGACTATTATTCCAATATACAAAAAGGCAACATAAAAAATTTTATGTTGAGCATATTTAGTATTAAACAAAACACAACACAAATCAACATACAACAAAACATATAACAAGTTTAACAGGACGATTAAAACCAGTTTTATAAACTTTAATATTTTTTTTGCTTCTCCCACATGCATACAAAATCTGCACTTACAACAATCTCTCTTCCCCTTTCATTCACTGACTGCACCCAGTATTCATTCTTACAATCCTCTCCTTACTTTTCTATTCTTAAACAAAATTACCCCAAAGTTCCCCTTACCTCTCAGGGCACAGTGCTGTTTGTATCTCTCTCTCACTTCCTCAAGCTCAGAGTATTTCTCCACCAGCCGTGCTCTCTCATTCTCGAGACGTGGTTTCATGTCTAGGTTTTGCTCTGCCAGGCTGCGGTTGGCAGCCAGAGCCATTTCCCTCTCCAGCTGAATATTCTGAATCTGCAGGAGAATAAAGACAGTGAGACCCTTCAAACTCTCCACCCAGAACACAATGTAATGTTTTAATTCTGATCTACAACATAATACAACAACGTTTATACATCATTCAGGAAAATGCGTGTTTGCTACAGGCACACTTTGCTACAGAGGGCTGCAAAAACTACTGCACCCAGTGAATGCAAATGGTCCAGTTGCAATAAAATGTTGCAGTTATTCTGAATGACAACTTTTGCTGGAAGATTCAGATGTGATGTAAACATCCATCTTAAGAAGTTTATTCCAGTGTCTGTTTAAAGTACTTAAATGTGTTCATCTCAATTGTATATTTCAATCAAATAACTTTAACAGGCAAATTACAGGTCACCTAGAAAGAGACTGTTAGATTCCAATGCTAACATATTCTTAAATATAGTAGAAAAACAAAATAAATAAAAATATACCAACCCAATGTCACCCAACACCCCTGAGAAAGTTAGAACAATGAACCAATTAAATAATCAACTTACTAACAGCAAGCCAAAAATAGACAGATCACCAGATTAAACCAGACAACCAAATGCTGTCGATGTCCATGTAACAGCGTTCATACCATAATGTTTCATCAATATTCTGAGAACCAATTCTGATTTGACATATTTCAGTGTACGATGGTATGTTGTTCATTTCTCTGAGACTCAAAACACTGACCCATGAGCTCACCTCATCAGATTCCAGTGTCATAGACTCCACCCGCTCCGAGTTTTCCAACAAATCCTGCAACTCGGACTGGCTGAGGTCTTGAAGCTTCTCCATTGATTTGCTAGGACAGCTGATAGTCAATACACAAGCATTGACAACAATACACAAGCATTGACAACAACACACAAGCATTGACAACAACACACAAGCATTGACAACAACACACAAGCATTGACAACAACACACAAGCATTGACAACAACACACAAGCATTGACAACAACACACAAGCATTGACAACAACACACAAGCATTGACAACAACACACAAGCATTGACAACACTGTGCCAATTACAGCATTACAGCAAACTGATGACAAGCTGACAATCTGCTGCACTCCTGTAAACTCATCAGAGCCCATTTAACTCAGTCAATTTAACTAGGCAACATAAACAAAGTTATTAAAATGTTTTTAAAACTATTCCACAAAGAGAATAACGGGGACATTTCCTCCTCTGCCCGTGACTCATGACTTCCGTCGCCCGAAGTGGACAAGCAGTTCACCAACAGTTTAAAGAAGCAATAATGCCGGATCGAGCTGTACACCCGAACTCATCTTCAACCGGGTGTTTTAAGAAGAAGAAAAGACAAATACTTACAAGGTACAAGCAAATCAAAGTCCTCTCCGCTCGCGGCTCACGGAAAAACATCAAACTTAATGGCAAGCGAGTGACGTCAAGATGTAGCCGGAAGCGCCGAGACTGGCGAGCGTCTCCGGCGTGAAAAAACGGCGTGAGAAACGGGATCGGCGGCCGGTTTCGTGAGATGTCTTCGTGAAATGTTTTTATTCGCTATTATTTTATTGTGGAAATTATTCCCGGTGAGCGGAGTCTCTCCGCGGTTAGCCGGACGGCTAGCACACTTAAAGCAAAGCAGTCGGGCAAGGCGGGTCGCTATTCAATCCCAAACGACGCCGGGCGATATAACAACTCAGAATCGCGTTATAATAAAAGTCCGGCAACACGGTACCGATGTCACATTGAACAAAACAGCGCAAAGAAATGCTTTTCGACGGGGTATATTCCTATTCTGAAGGGAAAGTTTCACTTCTCGTTGACAGATATCGCGGCCATCTTTGGACGAGTCCACTATCGATTTTGTCTGGGGATGTAAGGTATAGTTTAAACGACTGGGTTTACATGTATGTAACATTAAGACGAACAAACACACGTTTTGACTTTAACTTGAATACGTATATTATATTTGTACAATGCAAAAATTAAAAGGTACGTAGTATTTTGTGAAAATACTATTAAGCTTGCTCAACTGTGGTGTCGTCCTACGTTCAGCTGACTAAAGGGAAACCCCGACGTGACGGGAGCGTTTCATGTGACATGGCAGCAATTTTTATATTTCAGCACACACACAGCATTGATTTTTATATAAAATAATCAACTTGTGTGTACAGAAAGTCACTTTTTATTTTGTGCAAGGAATAAACAGAAAGAAGGATAAGTCCAGTGGTTAAAAATGTATGAATACAAACGGAAATATAAAAGCATATGTATAAAAAAGATAATTATGTTTGAAGCCTTGCTGGTATATGAAATGTGGTCAGTGTGTTTTCAGTCCCTTAAATGCAGAGTATGATAGGAAGCCAAGAAGTGCCAGAGCAGCAACATCAAAAAACATCAGCAGCCCGTAGATCGCTTTGTAGAATTCCTGTGAAAAAAACATATTTTCTGAGCCCATATCAATTATTACTGTTTGGGAAAACCATGAAGATTAGCTGTGTTGAATATTAACATTCTCCAATCAATCATAATGATCAACAGCGTGTCACAGCACAAAAAACGTGTGTTGTTCTTTTTGTGTTAGAGCATTAATGCCTTCTAGACTGTCCATATTAAAGTACTTTAACGGATAAAAAGTAAATTGATTATCATTTGTATAGCAGGCTAATAGAATAAAAAACTTACTTGAAAGAGATAGTGTGGACACACATAAGGGTCAAAGCCTGTGTTTTTGCAAGGCGGATAGATCGGAACATTACTAACAGCATAACAATACACAAAAACAGCGATCAGTGCCACTCCCAGAGCAGCCACACCAGCCATAAGACAGTTTTTCAACTAAAAGAGAAAACAGATAATTGCATTACATGATGTTCTTTAGAATAATGTATTACAATCCACATCCAATGAGAAGCTGTGTAAACAAGCGACTGAAATTTACCAGTTGACTGCTGGGAGTTCTTTCAGATGCCATACTTAATGATCCAGCAATCACAGACTGATTAAAAAATAAAATTACAGTTAGTTTGATGTAATCAAAGGTCATCTTTGGTGTAATATGGTATCGTCTTATGTTCAGCTGGCTTAAAGGGATAATTTGCCTCAGTGCCAGTGATAATGCCAGGGGGATGGAAAACAGCATAAAGCTATCGCTATTGTTGAGAACTGATCTTACACTGAAATAATACATTGATTTGATTTAAACATGCCTGTTTACCTGTGAATTCAATTATATTGAGGTTTTCTTCTCACAGTAGTTTAATGTGTAGCATCAATGTCAAACTGTGATAATAGCTGTACATCTAGGCTCCAGTTTCATCATATCAATGTAATATTCTACACTACATTTATTCAGCAACCAGAGAGCCTGTGTTGCAAAGTGTGAACACGTCAAAAGACTGTGTGGATAAAACAAAACCATAATGACTGTATGTCCAATGAAGTGTAATATACGTACCACAAAACCAACAAAAGGGGGCAGAAAAACAAATATCTTATATCAGTGCTTATGGGGTAAGTTGGTGCAGCCAAAAGCATCTGAAACAAACCAACTAATATTGCCATAACCTGGACAGAAGGAAAAAAGGGGGAAAAGCTTAGGGAAAAGTACAAATATTTTCAACAACATACAGCAAAAAAAAACATCCCACTGCAAAGTGTTAGAGGAAATAAAGTTCATAGCTATCATCCATCTTTCTAAACGACAGACAAATGACCCAGCAGTTCCTCTTACCGCGACCACTTCAGGATCGTACAGTCTGAACAGGCGATGTGACTTGGGAAGATCCGGGTCGGGGGACGGCGTTTGGGAAGTGGACATCTTTAAAAGCAATTAAAGATGGTTAAAAAGCGACTGGTGCACTGAAAAACAGGAACATTTCATCAGACTTGTAATCAGAAAGTCTGATGTACAGTGAGAAAACATCGTCTGCAGTCATTGTGATTGGACACATCTGATCCCTGGAGATTAAAGGAATGTTGAGGGAATACAGATGCTGGAGGAGAAAAACAAACCTTTGTGAGAAGAGGAAGTGGGCGGATATATTACAGAAAATGTTACTGCAGAACAGCACAGCTGGGTGCAATTCAGTGTTACTCAATAGCAGAGAGTCTGCTGGACCGTCCAGATGTCCAAAAGAGCCGCTTAATGCATTTGATCTTCTTCATTTATTTAAAACCGCTTTACTAGACAAACGCGGATCGAGCACATCTTAAACGCGCGTCGCGTCGCGTCGCGTCGCGTCAAGTGTATGTGCACGTATGAATGCACGCTTCTAATAAATGTATCTCATCGGATGCACATTTCATTGAAAAATGAAAATGCACAACAGACTCACCTTGAATGCAGCTTTAGCGACTTGTAGAAATCTCCTCGCCGAGGGAAATCGAGCTGTTTATGAAGTGACCGAGAATTAAAAGCGCGTATTTGGGGAGGGGGCTGGACAGAGCCGAAGTCTTTGCAAGGCGAGTTTTAAAATCAAAAGGGTGGGACCGAAACTTTTTTGTGCCATGAGGAATTGTGAACCGAGATCTTGCAGTTTGCACGCAGATCATTTCCAGTTGCATTCACTGTCAACCTAACCTTTAAGAAAAACGGAAGAGATAAACCCAAGCATGTCTTTGACAGTGTCGACGGACCTGTCGGTGACCGCGGGTCCGAGCCAGGACGAGAAGAAACTAGAAGATGCAAGAAATGTCAAGCGGGAAAGTATGATGAAGGGGGAGCCCAAAATATTCGGGGTGAGTGAACGACAGCTCGTCTGGATTAATAATCTCAACAGTGATGTCATTTAAAATGCATCTTATTCTTAAAACGCCTTTGTTTTCTACCATAACATGCATTCAGGTAATTTACTGTAATGTATTGTGCATTTAAAATGATTGATATGAATAGTGTTGGCTTATGGCATGTCCTGTTGAGCAATCTCTTCTGCACTCTCTCATAGGTCTCTCAGATAGTATTAGGATTAATGGTCATCACATACTCTGTACCTCTGCTTGAAGCGGAGACCACGCTGATCCTTAACTTCGGTGTGCCATGGTGGAGTGGCCTTACGGTATCATAATAGGATTTTGTTATGTGCTATTTATGTTTACTGGATTAGGGGCCACTTATTAATTCACTTATAGCAGAATGGTCATATAATGTGTATTGTGCCGACGAGGTGAATATGACAACCATGGAATTGTTTTTTTATCTATCTTTGTGTCCCTCTTTGCAAAAAGTTTGTCATTTCAGGCGCAGTTGCGATAGCATTGGAAAAGCATGCCAGGATAAACACAGTGAGTTTGCATTGAAAACACTTACAACAAATGCTGTTTAAATGTTGCCCATATTAGCATATGACGTTCTTCATGTACTGTATTTCCATCATGAAAACAATCACCTCATCAATGATTTTTCACATACTAAAGGTTCCACATCAGCAGACACACTCTCTATAACAATATATTCTGCAAGACAAGTAATGATAGAAGTTTGTTTGGTCTTTAGCTCAATGCTTGTTTGGCGGTCTCTGTTGTGGCGATTGTCGTCTCAGTTACTGCACTTCTCCTGTACTACGTTGACATTGCGTACAACCCCAAAACCACATGTAAAATGGGACCCAATAATTTGTGTGACCACCTCTTTTATGTCAATGTATGTATACCATAACCTATATAAAGACAATTAAAACTTTCCTGAGAAGAACATCTACTGACCAGTATGAAAACTTTTTTTTTTTAAAAAAAAAACAGCATTTCAGCACTGGAGTGAAAACAACCATTTCAATGATCATTGTGGTTCAGACAGCAATGTGCTCTGGTTTCATATTTATTCTCTATAATCAGAGAAAGAACTTTACAGGCTATGCGGTAAGACATTTTTTTATCCTAAGTTTTCTGTAAAACTTTACAAGAACTACATTAGATAGCATGATCTAACAATTAGCAATCCTTACACAGCATTGAATAATCCTAATGTCAAAACAAAAGTGAATGCACAATATACTAACGTGAACAAACAATAAACTGTTGTATTATTGCCATTAACATTAACAAAGAATAAAATAAATGGTTCATGTTAGCTAATGCATCAATTAATAATAATAAATACAACCTTATTGTAACGTAAAGTAAAATAGTGAAATTCTGTCAATTCTGTCATTTCTAACCCTTCTGAGCAAACCATGTCTGAGTTTCAGCAGCGTGGAAGAATTTAACTTCCTTTACTTTCATGACTTGTAATGATGTGCTCTCTCTCTCTCTCTCTCTCTCTCTTTATATCTTTCTCTTACAGACTGTGACTGAATGACACCCTGTGATTAATACCCAATACATTTCAGATATATAGCATTAATTGTACTTACTACCTACCTATTACTGTATTTGGTGTATGTAATGCTCATATTCGGTACAGTGCGATGTATTTTAAATGTTAATTTCCATGAATGTTTGACATAACATCTACAACATAAACATGTTTTATTAAAGTTACATTTTAGCTTTAAACGTGGCCTTTTGTGGTTTCATTTCACACCGCATTGCGTGCTGTCGTCACTGCAGCTTCACTGTATTCCCAAATACTGCAACAAAAACATTTCCAATGTTTTGTCTAACAAACTACTCTAGAAAAAATGATGTCAAAACAGCTTTAATGCTTTGCACCTGGGGGTGATCAAAACGTCAAAGCGTCAAATAAATAAAATAAAGGTTTCAGCTCAGTTTACATGGGTTTTGATGCTTTTCGAAATGAGTAACAGTCTACAAAATACCATCATCTACGGCAGTGTTTCTCAACCAGGGGACCGGGGCCCACTGAGGGGCTTCAACAAACCTCCAAGGGGGTCTCAAGATGACTTGAAAATGACTTAAAATAAGACAGAACAAGGTTGCAATGAGCTAAAACGACTAAAAATGAAGATATTTGTTAGTGTTTTGTATGTTTTATATGTTATAATAGTTAAATATTTATATTTGTATGTTTTTAGGGTGTCTTCAAATATAGAGGACGGTGCATGAAATCACTGATCTAGGGTGAAAACTTTTCATCAATAACTGTATTACACACGTTAAGCAGTGCGGTCATTATCATATAATATTAATATACTCACTTTGCAATATACTCAATATTAATATACTCACTCAAAGCTACAGGTTACCAGGCAACAAACAAACGCATGATAATATTCATAAGCTAAATGTGCGGCAGGATAACCTAATCAAAAGTGATTTGTTCTGGTTATATACAAGTTACTACAGGATTTAAGCTTTAAGGTTTGTTTCATGGCGTCGTACAAACATGAAGACTTTCGATATGCAGACAAGCTACATGGCTAACAATTCTTAGCGATCCTTGTGCTGTGATTTTAGCTTATTAATGATATTATAATCGCTTTTCATTGACGATGTATATTGGTTAAATTTATGTATTTTTGTGCACTGAGGCAGTTTTCATAGTTTCAACGGTGTCGGGCGGGCGTGATATATTCGTCTAAAAATAGGCCTGTTATTTAAACATCATCACTGTGTAGTTGTCATCCATCAGATGAATTGAGTTGAATATGTATGTACACAAATATTTGTACTTGTGTATTTGTAGTTTATAAATTTCAATTCAATTTGATGAAATGAGCTAATAAAGACACACGTACTAATAATGGACATGTAATATGTCAACCATCCACTAGGGGGCGCAGCGACTAATCTTTGAGTTTGAGTCTCTGCATGTCTAACACTTCCTCAACAATATGAAACAAACAATATGAAATGAATGATTTTTTTGTATTCACATAGAGTTCATTTGTGTTTGTGTGTGTCGCAGTGTTTGTAATGCAGAGACCAGCGGTGGTGAACATGGGCCTGAAGCCGATAGTCATCAGTGGAGTTGGGGTCAGAGACAAAGAGTTTCTCCATAGATTGGGGAAAGTGCTGGAGCTCAACTGGCTTCATGGCAAAAACCACCAGGCATGCTTGCATTGATACCCCACACTGTTGCGTCAGTGTGTCCACCACATTAAATACATGAATGCATATTTTTCTTTTCCAATAAATTCCTGTAGTACTAACTGTGGGCGGTGTGAGTTACAATAATATGTAACTTTATTCATACTCAAATTAAACAGGATTGTGTAAATACAGTCAGATCTTTGCGTCTATGCCTAAAGTTCAGTTTGTGAATTCCTTTTCTGAGAGTTAAACCAAATACCTCAACGGTCTTGAGTTATTGCTTACCAAGACATCTATCTCTCAGACAAAGAGAGCATTGATTGAAAATACCCTTCCCTCTCTTGCCTGTGGTGCTGTGGAAAACAACGACTTTGTCTCTCTTCGAGCCCTCCTAGAAGAGGTGATTAAACATCACAGCTAAACTGAAAAAAGTGCACAGTAACCAGCGTGGCAACATGCACTGTAGTTTAAAATGGAAACTATTTCATACACAAAGTGCTTTCACATGCTTTTATTTATAAAAACACATTAAAGGTGGATGTCAATTTTGGGAACTATGATGGAATCAGGCCCCTTCATACAGCCTGTGAGTTGGGAAACTTGGACATGGTTAAGTTCCTCCTAGGAAAGGGGGCTTCCCCTCAGCTTGTGAACCGATTTGGAAAGTGCCCATTACATCTGGCTATCAAGAACAGGTATGCTTGTAGTCTCTAGAACTGCAATGATTAGTTGATTCAGCTGGAATGTAGTAAATTCTGTCAAGTTTTCGACAATTAAAGGGCCTTTAATTATATGCCATTAATTATATGTGCTGTGCCCCCTGGTCTTACCTTGAAAGCAGCCCATTAGCCTATTACTGGCTAAATTCCACAATTTAATGAACTAGTTAACTACAATTTGGAGGCAGTATCACATTATTTTCAACAGCCTATTGTATGGTAGTATTTCCATAAGAGAAAGAATACCTGTCCCATATAATCAAAAACTAAGTAGGGCATTCAAGTATTGAATTTTGACAGAATGCAATGATTGGACAAACATTGTATGGTCCTGCACCATAAAAGATAAATACAAATATATAAATACACTTAGTGATTGCTTTTAGAATGTGAAGAGACTTTCAACCAGCATTACAAAAATGTTTCTGGAAACGATTGTCTACCCTGCCTGTAATATTAAAGAAATACTGGTAGTAAATGGCTGAACTGCTACAAACATCTTTATTGTAGTATGACTTTTCTCCAGCTTCATCACATGTATAGACTGGTGTGTCTTTTAGGCATTATATTGTCATTAAGCTCCTGCATATGAAAGGATTCACTGTTAATCTACACCCTGTGAGAATTGCCATGGAAATGATCCAGTAAGCAGTATGCAGCCATTTCTCTCACTTACACTTAATATAACAAACATGAAACTAACATTATAGAAAATATTATTTTATAAATCGATGAACTACACTGTGAATTGGCTTTTGTTTCACCTGTCACCTGTAGAGCGGTGCAGAACAGAGATTACCCGCTACTGCATGCCTGGTCTCTATCAGGGGTTGATATGGACACTAAAGACTATAATGGCCACACGGTGATGCACGAGGCAGTTCACCTGCAAGATAAAGCCATGATCTCCAAGCTGCTGGAGTACGGAGCCACACCACTGGTGAGAGTAACACTCTTCTTCAACAATATTAGAAGAGGATGAGGTAAATAGGCTTTTAACATGGTAAATGTTGGTAGAATGTAAATTTAAACAAGATTTGTAAACGTTTTGTTTTTGTTATGGTGGCTTGGCCCGGATGCTTCATAACCAAAAGTAATTTTGAATGGAGCACAATTAGATCTTTATAATAGAAGCTACAATGTATGATAAAATGAGTATAGTGTTTTAGTTTTTCCCCAACTTTTCAATCTATCTGCTCTCAGGAGAGAGATGTGTGGGGACAGACAGCCATGGATGATGCTCAGAAGGAGTCTGTACTCATGACACTGTTTGACCCTCTTTTCACAGTGCGCTATCCCACCAAACAAGCCTATCTGCTGCATAAGGAAAAGCATTCACCCAAATAATAATTATTATCCCTTTTCTGTATGCTTTTTAATACTCTGCTATGTATCTTACTATGCTATTGTAAATGTAATCAGAAACAGTAAGTTATTTCATGCAAATAAACAAATCAATGAAACAAAAATGAATTCATGCAAATAAATACATAAGCAGCACAATTTGTGTCATGTTGTTTGTGTGTAGTGTACATAATAAGTTGTTGTTACTTATAGTGTACACAAAAGTCTCTGTTAGGGACAATTATTAAAAATGCAATTGTTGCCATTCGTCATGAACAAATAGCCTCTATGGTGCAGACTACATCTACCACTATTAACAACTCGGCTTTGCTCACCACAGTTTTTTTCATTGTTTCTAACGTAATTTAACACTGTTATTTATTTACAATGGTCTCATATGGGATCAATTTGTGTGGCGTTTTCTCCTGGAGAAATACGCAACGTTGGTAAATCAGTGCTGTTCGTTAGTTATGCCACCAGATGCCAGTTTAATGAAAACCGATAGAAGTGGTCCACAAGTTGCTCAGATGTTCTTAGTTGTGACTGAGATAAAACATAAATGTAATCCTCAGTATGCTGTTTGTCATTTAAAACGTCATCCTGTGCGCAGAAGCTTGCATTGCTCTAGGAAAATATATAATTTATTTAGGCTTGGAGCTTAGTTTAGTTAGGCTTGGATTCAGACAGAGCTAATATCCTTATACACAAATGTATCTGGCTATATAATATGAAAATGCACATCTAAAGCTCCACAGACTATTCCTTAAAAAGAGTGGGTTTACTGTGTTTTCTTAAAGACAATGAATGAATACATTTATAAACAAAATGAATACATTTATTATCCTGCATTTTGTTTCTGGATTTATAAAGCAGCTTTATAGGGGAAAAAATACATGAAACAATAAAGATTTAAGCCTTACAGAAACAAAATGTGTTTTAACGTATCACAATAACCGTGGCCTTAAATGTTCATGTACTTTCTGGGGCCACGGTGTACAATTTCTATGATGATATTGCTAATGGTTTTATATGCTTTACTGTAAATTGATTCTAGCAATGCGAAATGTATTCGCTTATTGGTATCAGACTCAGCAACAGAGTGAATCAGTTTTGTATATTGGGTAAGTCAGGGGATGCTTGATTCCGTAAAATCTAGAAGGGTGTCTCAGTATTTTCTAGTGTTAGTTACAAGATTATTTTTCTAAGTAATACTCATGTTTCAGTAGGGTCACCTAATATAGTATAGTTATTATAGTATCATTATATATAATATAGTTTTATAATGATCCGATGAGTCATTTATAGTCAAATAAGCCATTTATAGAAGACAGGCAGAGAATAAAAGCTGTAGTTGGGGGCTTCTAAAGCTTACAAAGTAAAAAATGCATTTGTGACGTGTTGTTCAGTCATGCTTCCCCACAGCAACAAACTACCATCACAAAATGCATTTAAATATTTGACGTTGTTATGATTTGTGTATCTTCAATACCATTACATGAATATTCATTAATAATCACATTTTTTGTTTGTCATTATTCACATTAGTCTAAATGAACCAAAAAGAACTTACACAACGTATAGTCAGCATATGCTTCGATTTAACATCAACATGTAACAAGGGAAATGGTAATAGCATCTGCCTCTACGTGATCAAATGAAAACTAAATACAGGAAATACATATACACAAATAAACAATAAGAAATATATATATGCATAATATAATGCAGTGTTTTTTATTAATTCACTAGGAACAATGGCATTCCAGATTATTGTTAGTAAGGCATCAATATGCAGGTTAAACATTATATACAAACTATCATCCTTTGCATACAGGTTTAAAGTTAACTAACGGATTGTTAGGATTCAAGTATAACTGTTGTTTGGACTCCAATCAAAAGCCAAGAGCAGTGTAAAAACTACTGGCAGGCTGTATATTGTAGTTTCTCTATAGGCTAATATATTATATAAAGTTACATGCAATAACTTTAACATTGACTATAAATACACATTTATTTAGAGTAACGGTTTTAAATCATAGATGGATCATTTCTGGAGCTGTCTCCAGAGTGTACACACATAATTCGAGTCACAGCATGCAGCTGTCTCATACTTTTGGCCATGTCGTAGACAATTATCATGTAACCATGTAATTATTAAACAGATCATTCCTGTTAGACAGAAAGTGGGGTAAAAAAACGTTTGACAAATGTAAAAACACAGAAACCGTTAAAAAGGTTTTGCATGGTGGTAACGGAGAATCTACAAAGTACTTAAAGTACTAAAACTATAAAAACTGTATTTCAATTAGTGTTTTTAAAAGTGAACAGATTTACGAAACTAGTCTGCATATACAAAAGCATTACAAAAAACAAATATCTTTGTAAACTATATCCTAAGCTAGATAAATCCTGAGGACAAGTATGTGATGATTAATTTGAGGCAGAAATGCTATCAGCACTGTGAATGGCAATCCAGCCTATTGAGGTTAAATAAAAGTACAGTACAGTTTATATTTTTAAGGCCTGGATTTTGAGTTTAACAGCCACATGTAGTTTCTCTGTTTGCATTTCAGGCTTTCACGTGAATAATTCAGGACGTTAATGCAAACTACAGGAAGTTACTGGTGGGCGACTTTCCTTTGTTAACCTCAAACTGGACAGCAGAGTCAGAGGAGCTCAGGACATCAATGGAAACTCTGGGTGCAGAAAACTATTTATAAGAGAAAAATACATTATGGTTACATTATAAGATGCTGAGACCATCATAATCCTCAAAAAACAACTCAAAACACACCTGTTTCGCAGACACCTGACTAATCCTTAATGCATTGATATTCTTTCCTACATGTAAATGTAGCTTTGTAGGCTTGTTGGTTCTTAAGACAAAACGTTTAATGCTCTCTTTCTAAGTCGCTGTGGATAAAAATGTCTGCTAAATGAATAAATGCAATGTAATTGTATAAGAATGGAAAAGACAGATTTTGACTATTGGCCAAGGCTGAAAATACCACAAATGTGCATACCGCAGTGGTTTGTGATAACTAAATGATTTTATTACTTCAATAAGGTATGTATGTATATGAGAGCATGCGCATGCTCTGACGTATGTAAGATGATCAATAATCTGTGATGCTCTCAGAGCAAACTAATCTAATAAGATGAGACAGTCTGAATCAATAAGCAGCCCTCTGTCTCATTTCTCATGTGAAGAAGACATTAGTGTCTTAAAGGTACAGCAGCAAAAAATGTATTTCAGTTTAAGATGGGAAGGTGGGAAATGCCCTAACACAACTGAACCTGAGTCAAAAAACAAAAAAAAACCCCGAATCAAATGACCATAATAATGATTTTCTGAGCTGTAAGGAAGATAATATGTGGTACCTCAGGCTGAGGGGTTAGCAATGGTGCAGAAGGGTTCAGCACGGGGGGTTCAGGCCCAGGTGCAGCAGAGTTCACTACTGGATTGTAACCCTGCACAGATGAACACATGTTGATATACACACATACACGCATAAAAAGCACATACATAAAACACTAAACCTGAAGGACTGTTTTCCGTTCACTTTCTCCTAATCTTTTACAGACTCTATTTTTATTGTGCATCCATAACAAGTAAAAAGCAAGGTGGGAAAAGCAAGCAGTGAAGATTTTAGATGTACCACTGATGGTGATGGGTTGTACTGGTTGGGAGGAGCATTCCATGGCGGGGGCTGTGCAGGGGCAGCCCCTGGTCCAAAGTCAGGAGCATACACAGGATCCTGTGGTGGATACTCTGAATGAAAGCCCTTGAACAAGACCAAAGGTAAAAATCATTTTCTTCAGTAAAAGGTTTCTCACAACTTTTGTGTAAGCACTTGATTCACAAGTCCACTCAAGATATTGCTAACACAGTGCTTCTTAACCCTGTCTGGGTCATTCTGAAACATTGAACATTTTGCATGTTTCCTTTATGTAACACACCTGATTCAACTCATCAGCTTATCACTAGAGACCACAGGATCTCTATCTGATAAAGGACACATCCAAAATATGCAGTGCTGAATGGTTGAGAATCCCTGTTCTTGGGACACTACACTGACACCTATTGCCCTGGATGTATGGCGTTTGCTTACTAAAAGGTGCCGCTTCACCGTGATACGGAGCCCATTTTGTGTTTTGTTTTATTTCATCATTCATGTTTTTCTACAAAGCAGACATTCTTGCATTCAATCTTGATGATGTTTTCTTCATTGTTGTTGGTTTGTGTTGTCACATAGCCAAATGCTTCAGGGACAGGATGTCTGGACTTTTCTCGCTGTAGCTTAATGTTTTGGGCTAACTTAGTACATGTAAATGTGTGTATTTAAACTCACAGGGTTAGGAGGAACAGCAGGTTGTCCATTCCATTGTGGTGGAGCAGGATACTGAATCTGACCTTGGCCTGGAGAAGGGTACTGATTGTGGTCTGGAGGAGGGTACTGAATGTGACCTTGGTCTGGAGGAGTGGGATAACCAGCCATGTAGCCCTAAAATAAGAAAACCCAATAGTGAAGGTACAATGTATATAGATTAAATTGCAAATTAGCCCATAAATGACTTTATATGACTTTCCTATTTCAGCCGAACACAATCAGAATTATATTTAATAATATCCTGGATCTTCCCAGCAGTTTAATGGCAGTGAACAGAGACCGAGATTTTTAAACTCAAACAAGCTCATCTATCCATCATTAATCCACATGACCCCAGTTGGTTAATAAATGTCTTCTGAAGCGAAATGATTCGTTTGTTAAAGAAAACAATTCCTATTTTGAGCTTATTTAGTGATCACTACACACTTGAGATAGTAATCGGTTTCGTTCACAAAATATTATGAGGGTAATTTATTAACAAATTTTAATTGTGGGGTGAAACATTAATTTAATGTTATTAATTTAAAGCTAAACAAAACATAACTTGATTCATTTTACATTCATTTGCAAAGCTATTATAAGACAACAGGTAGTCAGTTGGATGTCTTCAGTGGTACGTTTATGGTGTTTTTGTTTTATTGGACTGTCTTGACAGACAGTCACCATGACTTGCTGCTGTGTGAAACTATCCTCAAAAATATACAAATATAAAAGCAATATTACATTCACAATCTCCTAGTTATGGCTGTATATCTGCAAATGATACAGAATTTGCTTTACTAGCCCGTATTTGTATTCACTAGTGAAATTATTTAATTTTTTTGCATGGGTCTCTTTGACTGTATTTTGACTGTAAAATGTACAATGCCTTTACTGCTTAGTGTTAGGGCATCATATTATTAACCATGTGATTACTTCCACAATCTCTAAACTGCTCAAATTCCTCAGCAGTCTTAACAATGATCTGTGTTCCCGAGCGACATTTTGATGGTGGTGCTGTTTAAAACTATTTTTGCCCAATTTGTGTGTTAATCTTATATGACTGCCAGCACATTGATTTTACCTGTGATGGATCAGTCACTGGATGGCTGACAGGTTGAGAATTAGGATTAAAGGTGCCGGCGTTCGATTTAGTGGTCCGACAGCATTTGCAGATTCTTTTCCTGCAGCAGAAGCAGATGCCACCAGGAATGCCAAGAAGCAGCAGAGCTATGAGACCATTTTGTGAGGTAAACTCGTGGTGATCTATACAGAAAAAAGAAAACGACAAGACAAAAACAGACAGTAAACTAAGAGCGGGCAGAAATATTGAGAGAGAAATAACTATTACAGGTGAAAATATAAGGGACTTCCACATTTTTCTGTTCAAAGTGGACTTATGCATAATAATAATAATTTACTAATGATTTAAAATAATGATGACTTGGGCTGTTTTTGCTACAATACTTGCAAAAATAGAATCATCTATTGGATATAAGCAAAATGTGAAAAAACCTAAAAACTACTTTAGTATTACAACTAATAATATTACTCATGTTGTACAGCACAATTCTAAAATAAATCATAAAGACACAGACACACAAGCATGAAGCTATATGTACATAATTTTTTTCCATGTTATTTTTTACAACATTTTGAAGAAAAGCTATTCTTACCCACTAGAATCATTGTATTGTTTGACACAAGTCGCCTTTTATTATCAGTGAGCTCATATCTGCCCAGATCTGACACATTGGCATTAAGCACTTGGATGTTGTCACTGGTCACTTTAAGCCGGTAGATGTAGTCCTGGTGGGTCTTACCCACAGGTACCCCATTCTCCACCAAGGTGACAACTGAATGATTGCTGTAAAAGCGAAGAGTGGCATCAACCTGCTTGATTCCCGCCAAAGGTATGATGAGAGTTTCACCTGGGATACGTTGAATGATGTCTCTTCTGGCTGTAAGGTAGAGAATCACAAAAATAAATCCAAGAAAGAGTGAAAGAAATAGAGCAATTACATCCACAGACAAATTTACACATGTGGCAGAGGCAACATTTGTGCAAAATAACTCACAGTACATTCAAGATACACAGTTTATCAGTTCTGTGTTCCCTGGACATTGAACCCATGACCTTGGCGTTGATAACATAATGCTAGCACCATCAGTTAAACTACTGGAACATCACAAAGATGTTATTCTGATCAAATGAAGATGGTGTGGGAAATAAAGAATGAAATCACTTACTGTTGACCTTCACTGTATAGGTGGAGATGACGTTATTCCAGTAATTGTGGAGGGTGTACGTTCCCTCATCATCAAATGTGACATGGCTGATTCGGAAGGTCCAGCCATTATTAGATGAGGACACTATACCTTTACTGGCTATACTGGACAAGGAGTTTTTCCGTTGCCAAATAGTAAAATGTTCTTCCTCATTGGCCGTACTGAATTCCAGCCTGTCTGTCCGTTCGGGAAGATCCAGAGACAAATAATCACCATGGGTTATTTGCTTCCGAGTTGTGTAGGCTGCAGAGACAGACACTAAGAGAGAAGGTTTTGGTTTGTTACATTTGTGTAGACACTTTTAGCCATGTCAGTGCATGTCAGTTATGTGTTTCCTAGGAATTAAACTTGGGAATATGAGAATAAGAGAGATTTGTTTGTTTTGTCTTTTCTTTCAACACAACACATGCTTTTACTTGATAGCTTTGGCCGCTGTAAAGACTGTGTACCACGCCTTTAGTGTATTCATTCTTTATAGTATGATTAATAAGGTTATTGAGTGTGTGAAAGGTGGTTATCATACCTGCACTACTAGCAGCTACAAGGATTACCCAAGCAGTCAGCATCTGTTTGAGGAAAAAATACAGTGTAATGTAGATTAAAGCTATGCAGGGTTTTCATATATTAATCTCTACTAAAAGCAATTTTCCTGTTATGAGAAACAAGACATTTTATGTCAATGGTCATTTTTTCTGTTCAAAATGGAGGTGGGCCTCTCAGGCAGTGTGATTCAAACTGTTTTGTTATTATTCTGCTTTCACTGACAATATATGGCTTTATTTTAAGGCGAGATGTGTGTGAAGGCTTACATTTATTTGTTTGTTTGTTTGTTTATTAATTGTTTGTTTGTCCTTTGCTGTGTCTCTACTCTGTAGATGGCCAGGTCATTTATGAGGCCCTCATGGAAGCTATGTCTCCGAACATTTTTAGCTTTTCCCACAGAGATATGCATTACAAACAGCATTGACTCAGATGTCAACGGGACAACATCCTCCTCTTGGCAAAAACTGTTTAGCAAAAAACAATATTTATAAGTAGCCATTCGTCAAAGATCTTTTATCATTTAAAAAATCAGATTTGTATCATTTCCAAATGTGAACACAAGCAATCCTGGAAACTCTGGTCCTACCCGAAGTTAAACCTATAACATCTGAAATGCACATGCATACGGTTAAATATTTAACAATTTATAAAGTGTACACTAAAAAACAGTGTGCAAGATGTTAGTAAAGTCCACTAGAAACGCCTACAAATATGGCGGCTTCCCGTCTGCCTCTCTAAAGCGCTTTAGATAAATGATTGGGCCAGCCCTGCTGTGACGTCATCACGTCAGGCGCGCATGCGCAAAACAATCTAATTATACCAATCGAGTAAATTAAATAATGCATGCAATCGTTTAAGTAAAACTATTTGTATTCAGTATAAAAAGAAACACATTTCAAAGAATATAACTACGCTTAATGGTCGTTTCATCAGACGACACCGTCTAATTGTTACTAACCAAAAGTAGAAAGAGAAAGAAAAATGTTATCAAACATTAGAAATTTACCACCCCGGTAAACATTAATAAATGTCCAAAACAAACGCAAAGTGTATCGAGAAAACATTTGGCATTAAAGCAGACGAATTAAACCTCACGTTTATGTGCAATGTTGACAGAAAGTAGCGCATTTATGTCCGACATGAGCGTCGGTTCAACTGATTGCAATGATCTGAACAAATATAAGAAGTAAGAGACGAGCGGGTACTCACAGTTTTATCACTATAATGATGCATGTAGTATCCGTTGTAAATGCAAGGTTAAATCGAGGCAAGATTCAACGTGCCAAGTCTGTGAATTATGTTGTGGAGATGGGTGTGTCTTACTACGCCACCCCCATGTTGCGTGCAGACGAACCGAGCTGAGTACATTCCGCTTCTTTGTCAGGGATTTTTTTTGTCTTTTGGTGGGTTTGAGCAAAGTATTAAAGTACTTTGTGAATGCACATCCCTTCATCTGAGGATCAAATCATCTGAGGGTTTGCTTTCTTAAATAGATGCATTATATGTATGGTGATGCATGTGCATTTATGAAACGCACCCTTTGCTTTGCTTTGCTTTAACTTCTGCGTTAGAAAGCAATTGCAAACACAGCCTTTATAAAAATCCGGGTCGGTTTTAAATGCATTCATAAACTGGAAAGAGATGAATTCGGTTTATTTCCCATCATCAACATAGTGTATGGGTCGAGGGGGTTGGGATTTAAAAGCAATTTTCCTGTTATGAAAAACAAGACAGTTTATGTCAATGGTCATTTTTTCTGTTCAAAATGGAGGTGGGCCTCTCAGGCAGTGTGATTCAAACTGTTTTGTTATTATTCTGCTTTCACTGACAATATATGGCTTTATTTTAAGGCGAGATGTGTGTGAAGGCTTACATTTATTTGTTTGTTTGTTTGTTTATTAATTGTTTGTTTGTCCTTTGCTGTGTCTCTACTCTGTAGATGGCCAGGTCATTTATGAGGCCCTCATGGAAGCTATGTCTCCGAACATTTTTAGCTTTTCCCACAGAGATATGCATTACAAACAGCATTGACTCAGATGTCAACGGGACAACATCCTCCTCTTGGCAAAAACTGTTTAGCAAAAAACAATATTTATAAGTAGCCATTCGTCAAAGATCTTTTAAAAAATCAGATTTGTATCATTTCCAAATGTGAACACAAGCAATCCTGGAAACTCTGGTCCTACCCGAAGTTAAACCTATAACATCTGAGATGCACATGCATACGGTTAAATATTTAACAATTTATAAAGTGTACACTAAAAAACAGTGTGCAAGATGTTAGTAAAGTCCACTAGAAACGCCTACAAATATGGCGGCTTCCCGTCTGCCTCTCTAAAGCGCTTTAGATAAATGATTGGGCCAGCCCTGCTGTGACGTCTTCGCGTCAGGCGCGCATGCGCAAAACAATCTAATTATACCAATCGAGTAAATTAAATAATGCATGCAATCGTTTAAGTAAAACTATTTGTATTCAGTATAAAAAGAAACATTTCAAAGAATATAACTACGCTTAATGGTCGTTTCATCGGACGACACCGTCTAATTGTTACTAACCAAAAGTAGAAAGAGAAAGAAAAATGTTATCAAACATTAGAAATTTACCACCCCGGTAAACATTAATAAATGTCCAAAACAAACGCAAAGTGTGGCGAGAAAACATTTGGCATTAAAGCAGACGAATTAAACCTCACGTTTATGTGCAATGTTGACAGAAAGTAGCGCATTTATGTCCGACATGAGCGTCGGTTCAACTGATTGCAATGATCTGAACAAATATAAGAAGTAAGATACGAGCGGGTACTCACAGTTTTATCACTATAATGATGCATGTAGTATCCGTTGTAAATGCAAGGTTAAATCGAGGCAAGATTCAACGTGCCAAGTCTGTGAATTATGTTGTGGAGATGGGTGTGTCTTACTACGCCACCCCCATGTTGCGTGCAGACGAACCGAGCTGAGTACATTCCGCTTCTTTGTCAGGATGTTTTTTTGTCTTTTGGTGGGTTTGAGCAAAGTATTAAAGTACTTTGTGAATGCACATCCCTTCATCTGAGGATCAAATCATCTGAGGGTTTGCTTTTCTTAAATAGATGCATTATATGTATGGTGATGCATGTGCATTTATGAAACGCACCCTTTGCTTTGCTTTAACTTCTGCGTTAGAAAGCAATTGCAAACACAGCCTTTATAAAAATCCGGGTCGGTTTTAAATGCATTCATAAACTGGAAAGAGATGAATTCGGTTTATTTCCCATCATCAACATAGTGTATGGGTCGAGGGGGTTGGGATTTTTCCAGGCTATATATATTCGTCCTTCAGCTGTTTCATCTATGTTTTACTCGCACGATAAGTGAGCACATTCATGGTAACAACGAACAGACCACACCAAGCTGCAGGCCTGCATAAACAAATGCAACAGGATACACAGGAGGCTGGGCTAAAGACCCCGCCCTTCCCGGCATGCATCTGTGCAAAATGTGAGCAAATGCAAAACATATGCAGCAGAGCTGCAATATCGGCAGCTCCAGGCCGCAGTCCCACCATAACCCCCTGGCCCCCATGCACGAGAAATAAGCTTCGTCTAAACTTTCTTTTTAAGATTGCTGGTGGAAATCGTACCTCTGTGGCTTAATTTAATAGCTTATAAACATGACACAAAACTATAAGCCTTGAATGACTTGGGTTTGTGTACGTAGCCTAATTCAAATAAGAATAACGGGCCTAGGGTTGGAGAAATGATCTAAATTTCACGAATTATAGTAATGTAATGACAGTATTACTAAATGACTAAATGCAGTCATTTAAATATAACGTATGGATTATTTTGCTGCATTTTTTTTTTTTTGCTGCAACTATTTCATTTGCTGGGAACTGATAGAACTATGCGGAGACAATTGTAGATCAGATTACTATAATCCAAAATACTTCCTGAAAGCTAGCTGGCATGTTTTTTTTTCCCACTAATGGCTTCGTATCGGGTTTTAGAGGATGATGGACTCTTGACTTGCTCTCAGTGTATTGGACAGATGTCATTCAGATGAGGAATAATGGCATTGACTGGACTTTCAAGGGGCGATGAACTCAGATCTGCTGTTTCCATCACACTGTCCGCATGGCCTGAAGAGAACCGACAAAGTGATGAAAGATGGGGTAAAATTATATATTTCCTAATATATAACCTTGGGTTAAGTCTCTGGTATAAGGTAAGACGCATAATAAAAGTACTAAATTATTCTTATAATGCAAATCTCTAGTAATCAGTATATGCTGAACTATATAAACATAACTGATAGAGAGGCAACACACAGCCTTTGTTAAATTTACAACGATGCACAATTTCTGTCTTTGGGTTTGTTTATGTTGTACGTCATGCCATGCTGCTGCAATGTACGCCGCTATGTGGTCTTCAGCAGACTGCAACAAAACCAACTCTTCCATAACAATACCACAGTGTGATTAAATACCAGATTGATCTTGACAGTGTGCCCTTCAATGCATAGACAAACAGAAGGAATACATCTTTATAAATAACCATTTAAAAATAAGCTGTTTCATACACTACAAGTTCGTGTTGCTAATTCACGGTCTTCACTGTTGGTTTGTGGGTGTCCAGAAATGGACATTTTACATAATCAACTGACTCAGCTCAGCCAGTACCAAGAAGTTTAGAAGACCCTTTATCTCCCGACCTCACAAGTGAAAAATACAGCTCTTATAATGCACACGCTGATAGATCTTTAGCAATACAGATTTGCGTGTTGCTCTGTTAGGTTTATGGGGCTGTTCTCAGTCCACACTGGAGCTGTTTAGAATGAATGCTTCAGTAAAGGACTGTCTTTTTTCTCTGGCTGGTATATCAAATCAAAGATTCAGCACTATTGGAGGTACACACAAACAACCCCATGTCCAACCCACACATATGAAATACTGTATCCCACAGTTCAATGCGCTCAAACAAAGGTGAATTGTAAGTTTTGCTAAACTACAAAAATGGTTTCCTGAATACTTATTCCAACCCTTCCGCCTATATGAATTCACCAGTCAAAGCACAGTTTTTGTAATCATCTTGGTTGTAAGGAATTTCAGGATTTCCTTTTCCTATGGAAGATGGTACAAGAGACAAGGAGAGTGTTGATTTCTATTTGGAGTTACAGGTTCTACACTAGAGGCTTTCTTGTGTGCCTGCGTTTTCAAACTTACTAAATCTATTTTGTCTTCTGGTTTGGCTCAGTGATGACTTATTTGATTAATTTTATTTGATTAATTTTATTATTTCGTGTTTATTATTTTTACTTTACTTTGTTCTCTGGCTCAAAGATCTCCTCATTTTCCTTAACTTGTGTAAGATAAAGGTGGATGTCATCCATATGACTTTTGGGGTCTGTTTGTCCTTTAACTACATGTGAGAAATATTATTCATTTTTGAAGCATGTACAGTACTGTGCCAAAGGGCACATTAAATGCTTCACAAAAATGAAAATGGTTCATAGTTTATTTATATCATTAGCTTTCAGTACAAATGATCCATATAGATTTCCAAACATTCCTTGCCATAACCTGTAAAAATCAAGTGAGATTTTTTTTTATGAACAAGGAGTCCTACAACAGACGGTATGGCCCACACAGAGATCTGATCTCACCATCGAGTCAGCCTGGGATTACATAAAGAGACAGAAAAAAAAAATGGAGCCATCTTAACTTTAAAAGAACTGTTGCGAAATCTTCACAAACCACTTATTTTCCTTAGAAAATGTTAAGTGTAGTAAGCTAGTCGCTGTTTTATCTGCGGGTACTCTGGGGGTGTAAGCAGCGTGCTTCTGGTGTTGATTCCTGAGCTTGTTATGGTGTCTTTCAGGTACGTTGGCTTTATGGTGGTGTTTAAATAGATCTTTTGGGCCTCAGGATTGTGACTGCACACCCAGTATGTGTTCTTACTAAGATACCAGAAAACCCATCACTGTATTCAGGGCAGGTCTGACGTTAGCTATATACAGAGTAAACACTTTACACATTAGAAATGTATTACTGCCATGACTCCTGCATACATTTCCTCTCACTTTCTGCAGTGTACTAGCGCTGCATTTAGCGCTGCTCTCAGTTTCGATGCTATTGCTGAGAAAATTATTGCACATGTACTTTATAATACACAATATAACCGTTTATAACTGAAGATTTATAGAAGCAAAACAGCTAGTGTATGGGTACTGAACAGTACTGAGGCTTAAAATAATCGCACACCCAAAAACAAGCAATGTTGTATATCATGAAATATTACATTTTCACTGCTTTATGCAAGTCTCTAAATACCAGCATGTGCAAGTGCTTACTTTTTAAAAATAAATTCTCATTGCAATTTATTAAATTTGGGCAATAAGAACAACTATCCTACATCCATAGATTTTGGCTAGAATAACTTTGTGTAAACAGTATTTAAATCCTGTATAGGCTATATACAGATCAGAGAAAATTAGGTCTGCCTGAAGTAGCATGCCCAAAACATGCCTAATTTATGCATTCTTTATACAACAATATAAGCACAAGTCAAATGGCTTGCATGTTTTCTCTCCACGTTTTTTATTTTCTGCCTTTTTATGAAAAAACAAAGTGAACATAAAATAATTACATCATAAACAGAAAATAACTGCTGTTTTGTTGCTACAAGATGTGTTTAAGTTACAGCTTTCCAAGGTTAAATAAGCAATTCAGCCTAAACTATGAACAACCCTTTCCAAGTTTAGCCAGGACAGGAGAACGAAGGTCGACTGGCCATATGGGATGGCAGCAAGCGGAGGTACAAACATTAAGAGGACCGAAAACTAAGGAAGAGTGATTTCCGTTTTGTAGAAGCACGTAGAATCTCTTTCAATAGTGTAATAAGGTGTTTGAAGGCAGCAAAGCCCTCTGAATGGTGAAATGACTTAAATGCGTGTTCAGAGTCACTAAGAAGGCATGACTGAACTAGTAGGCTGAAGAACCTTTTAGAACATAATAGAACATAATAGATAATGTTCATACTCTGATGGCAGCCAAAAAGTTAATTCCACCATATTCTTTGTTCAACAGGTTGTGGCAGATAAGAACTAGCAGGGTGCACCAGGTCACTCATTTTTTTCCATTGAGAAGTTTGTAGAACTCCTGTGAGACCAACAGGTCCATTGGACCTAAAGTCTGATCAGATCATCATTCCCACATTGACCAATTCCCGCTTGTGCTGGATTGTAAAATTTAGTGTCAAGATCATCAGCATAAACCCTGAATCTTCTAAAGTCACTTTGGATGAGGCTGAATGCCCAGAGAAGAAAAACAGCCACACTTAGCATGTCTGGATCTGTCCTGTGGGTCGTAGGAATGCAAACCTCCACGCTTCACATTCACATCTTCTGATCTCTTCAGGCTTTCCCACGTCACTTTGTTTTTACCCTCTGCCTAGATCAGAGCCCATATCCTTCCATCTTTCTCTTCAGCCTCATCCTCCCATTAAGGCGACATCAGCCTGTGTTCAGTGGGACGGAGCTCTTGTAGCTCACTAAGCAGAGCTGTGGAGACTGTGTGTGTGTTTGTATGTGCATATTATGATATTCTCTGAATGAGTTTGTCTTCAGTTATACAGAAGACAGTGCAGTAAGACAGATCAGAGATGAAGTTTTCACAGCCGTGTCGAGTCACATTCTTACACCCCCGCAGATCCAACAGAGTCAAAGCTGATAATCGCTTCATATAGGACAGACAAGCATCTGTCATCTTATTGCAACCTAGAGATGAAGAAACAATGAAATCAGCTAAAAGTTAAAAGCATAAAGTATTTGCATGTGTTCTTACGGTCCAAGTAATCACAATAGTTCTTTATGGCATGGTGTGTTTATTCATCTGTAAACTGATTAATTCAGTCAATTTCTTTTAACATTTTTTTAAAAAAATATTATTCACTTCAAACATTTTCAGAAATGTTTTTTCCGACATCATGTAGCACTCAATTACTTTCATTTTGCCTTTGTTATTTGGAATTTTAGAAACGGTAATATTGGCTTAATCGGGTTATAAATCGGGCAATACAATTAATCATTTTACATGATGCAAACAAAATACAAACCAAATTCTTTGGGAATGTTGATATGCGTTGCCAAAACCAATTTTTGCATCACAAATCACAAGCAGTTATTTAATTTTGAAGTAAAAAAACACTTCAGTCTTAATATCAAAGTTTATGGACATTTAACCTGTACATCTATACAACCCAATCTAAGGAGCAAAATATTTAAAAATACCCGCAAGACTTAGTTGTCTGAGCGTGTTGCGAGTGTTGCACCCAGAAGCGGTGAGCAGGTTGATGGACTGGTCTGTGAGCCCCTGGCAGTGAGATAAATCCAGCCTCCTCAGTGAAGGCATATGTCTGACGATAAGCTTTAGGGTGGAGTCACTTATATCCAAACCAGACAAACGTAGACTGAGCAAACCTCTCAGCCGACTGCGACTCTCACTGCCTGCGTGACAGAACAATGTAAGAAAGTAGCAAGTAAGTTATTTCAGCACTTAGTGTACACTCAGTCCCAGTAATAACACTAACTGTTAGCATCTCACCTGGCAGCACTATAAGGTCTTTTATTTGTGAATCTCTGATGCCCACAGCCCAACAAATGTCAAGTGTTCGCAAACCCGGACAGCTCTGCGAACTTAACGCTGACACGCATAACGAGGAGCAACCTGACATCATTAGATCTTTCAGACCTGTGAGAAACAGGCACAGGGAATTTAAGTATTTCATGCAAATATTTTCTGTCATACTGTTTCAAAGTCAAGACCTGTACCTGGCAGGTGATGGATGAGCCAGGCGATCTGTTTTTTTGATACGGGCGTCCAGGAGAGGTCAAGTGTCACAGGTTGTCTTTTAATGATGGCTGAAACAGCCTGGGGGCTTAATGAGCGACAGCGGCTCAGATCTATACGTGTCCACAAGCGCTTATCACAGCACCTACAGAAACATTAAACATTCACTTAGTAATGCATGTTATGTTTATAGCTTTAGAAACCTATATAGAAAGCTATATTTGTCTGCTTCTAAAGGAAAATCATTTACTCACTCTCATGTCATTACAAAACAAATCTGACAATAAGGAACAGTCAAATTAAACTGTAAATCTGTCAATCCAAAACACTTTTCACATCTTTGCTTGTTTAAAAAAATCTGTCCTTGCATTTACTTTGAAGAGCAAGTTATACATGTCAACACTCACCATTTGTACCAAGCCTTGCAGACTCTCATACACACAGCCAAGTCAGTCCGACTCAAGCAGCGGAACACAGACACCCAAATGTCCTTTTCACAGCCTCGCTCATTTCCTACATCACGGAACGAGGGATGAGAGAGGAGGGACGGAGGAGAGCAACTGGTGATGGAAGATGGTGGTGGCGGTGGAGAAACAGAAGAACGTGAAGACACTGAGGAGGGTGACGGAGTGTCTCTCTCTCGACTGTCTTGGTTGGAGTTTCGCTTGGTATGGCGGCTGAACGTGTGGGCACCTTTGGACTGAGAAAGTCCATTACCAGCCGGTGTCAAATTGCTGTTCCTGAGTCGCCTGGGCAACGTTTTGCGCTGGATAAAGCCAGGAGCATTGGGTGTGCGGGGAGACATCGCAGCCTCCAGTTTTGGTACAATGGAGCCAGGGTCACGGTTAGCCTTTGGAGGGCGCTGAAGAGTCACGGTTAGGTAGGAATCATTCAGCAGGTCATCATTCAAGTCTGAGACGAGTAAGACAGGTGGGTCAGGGTCTGAATCAGACTGGTTCTCGCCATCCTCTTCATCTTCCTCCCCTCCATCATCCATCTCCATGTCCTCCTCATCCTCTCCATCAAAGTCTCGTTCCTCGCTGTCATCGTCATCATCCTCGTCATCATCCTCATCATAGTCCTCACCTCTACGTCGTCTCCTCCGTGAACGATGCTCCTTAGCTGACCGTCCCAGATGCCTCTCATCATCACTATCATCCTCATCTTCCTCCTCCTCATCATCATCGTCGTCATCATCTTCATCATCCTCGTCGTCGTCATCGTCTTCATAGCGTCGTCGCTTCACATGAGATCCTCCTCTTAACCTAACCCGACCCCCTCTCTCTCCTCTTGCCCCGAGTCCTCGCCTCATTTTGAGTGAACTTGATGCCAAGCTGCCTCCTCGATTCCCTCGATGGGTGGAGCCTCTCCAAACACCTCGCTTGCCAGCTCCGTAACCTCTGCGGGATGAAGAGACTCCACCCTTTGAGTGAACTGACATCTTTTTCCCACCATCTCCATCCTCATCGTCACTGCCAGAATCATCATCATGATCCATCCCATGGCGCCGATAGATCTTAGCCACGCGAGGATCAAGAGATGAGGATCTGCGTTTCTGAAAGAGAGAATGGTGGCAACTTTAAAAGAAAATCACTAAACACTACATAAACTCATAAAGCATTTTGAACTACCCGTTTTTAATTTTCACAAACATTTGCCTTTTTAATTATAAGTTTTCACACTTTAAATGTGATCTCCAGTGCAATTTATTTCAAAACGAAGTAATGTCACTTAAAGGGTGACTGAAAGCATGCAAAGATGTAAACATGAACTCCAGATGGCTTGTCTGAGAAAACATTATTACTGGTCAAAACATTAGTAAGCACAATCTTCAAAGAACTTACTTACATGTGTTTTTGCGCCCTCTAATTTTATCTGTAAAACAGAAATCACAAGGACACACTGTAATATGAACTCAAAATAATGGTGATATCACAGCAACATCACTAAATGGAATCACACAAGCTGCAAAAACAAAGCTGACTCTGAACCAGAGTCAGTTTGAGGATCGATGGGGCACGATGATGATGAAAACAGGGCTGGGTGGGCCACAGAGATAGAGGGTGAGAGAGAAGATAGCCGACAATAACAAGAGACAAAGCAGGAGGGACAAACCAGGACTCAAAACAAAGTGTGAGCAAAAGGTAGGGAATGTGAAACTTTCCAGGTAGGGAATGTGAGAGAGAGAGAGAAGTACAGAATAAAGGCAGAGCAGCTGTGTGCACGTGCGGCAGCAGTGGCGTGAGGAAGGCGGAGCCTCTCACCCTCTTCCTGAGCCGCTGCTCAGGGGCCGCCACCCGTTTCTGGAGCGACCCATGGGAGAGAGAAGAGGGGGGCCGCCCGACCCCGTGCCACGCCCCGCCCTCACCCCCGAGCCCCCCTGACCCATCCTGTGCCGTGATGTCATCACCGCTGCCTGACGACTGGCACACAGGAAAAGAAGCATTACTGTTACACACGCAGAACATGTGTGTACGACACAGTAAGCTCTTGGCATGCACCTTTTTCCTTCAGTGTCTCAAGTGTTTATGTACGCGAAGCTAGCGTTAGAAACAAAAGCTCAAAGCTTCCTTGATATGAAAGCCCTAAGTTTATGTTCAAGCAAGAGGACAAAAAAAAAACAAATCTCTGTGTGCATTTGTGCTGGGGTGTATGTGCTACCTCAGATTCTGTGTCCTTGCCCAGAACACACTTGGGACATTCCCAGCAGCTGGGCAGATCTTTGTTCACCACTCCATCACCCGATATCTACACAGAGGAGACAGAGGAGAGACCAGCCTTTAAATGACCAAATTGTAGTTTCTTAATATTCCTCAATGTTTTAACAAAGAAATTGAAACATTGTTTAAGTAAACGGTACAATGTTATAATGCTGTGATAACGTTTGTACCTTCAAACAGCTAGGATGTGCAATCTGAGCACAGTTTGAGCACTCCATGAGCTCCTCACCAGTATCCTGGTTACCTTCTCCACAGATCTCACATACAGCGGAGAGCGGCAGCCCAGGCTATTGAGAGAAGAGAAAGAGATATTAACACATGCAAACAAGGAAGGCTGGGTCAAAAGAAAGGATCCACAGTCAACGCACACACACAGGTTTGTTTCACTATATTAGTGAGGACATCTCACAGACTTCTACTGATTCATACAGGGCTAATTTGATATCACCTAACCCTAAACTTACCAAACCTGTTGACACAGATTTAAAATAAAGCCTAATTTGGCCATTTTTTTTAAGAGTTTGTTAGGCCAAACACCTGAAATGTTGGTATTTGACATGTTTGTGGAGACATTATCAAAAAATCTGACCCTTACACATATAGACAAACCTGTATGCACACATACACACACTCACAGCAAGGCACTGGCGGAGGACACAGGTCTGTTTGAGCTTGCCAGGGCCACCAAACTTCTTCATGTCTCTGCAAAAGTTGCAGTCGCCACACTCTGTGCGCAGACAGGCCTCGCAGCGCTTGCAGCGCACACGCCGCCGCCGCAGCACTGACATGTTGGAGGCTGGTTTCACCGGCCGGGGAATGATGGATGTGGTCGCCAGCTTTGGACGAATGACAGGTGGAGGCGGAGGAGGGGGCTGGTACCAGGAGGGCTTAAAAAGAAGACAGAGAAACACAAGTAAGTTATAAAGTGTGGCTTTAATTCCCCCATTTCAGTTTTTTTGGTGAAATTGGAAAATAGAATTACATCTATCAAATCTCAGTGACAATGCACATTTACAAAAGTTATTGGGACACCATTTTTAACTAAATGGAACCCTTGATCCTAAGCCGTTTGTTTTTGCCTTCACCCCCCCCACAAGATAACAAGAGTTTAATTCAGTGATCTTACTCTCTTCGGCCATCTGACAATAGGTTTTCCAGTGTAGGAAAGTTTTGAGTTGTCATTTGCATGTTCTTTCAGCAATACCTACAAGGAAAAGGAAAACAAATACATGCATCCCACCCAAATCTAGACTTGAATTCATTTCAATTACATTCTGCATAAATCAAAATGACCATCTTTAATTGTAAGTGCTGACCTGTATGTCATGCAGCAGGGCAGCAGCATTGTGTATTCCTGAAGGCACACACTTCTTATGTGCAGGCAGAGCCTCCAGCTTCCCCACCAGGTTCCACAAACCCTCCAGTTCTAAGGGAGTCAGGTGAACCTTCACCCCTGGTCCACTGGGAGGAGATGGAACTCCGCTGTCATCTCTCTCCTCTTTAGCATGGCCATTAAGAACCTCACAGCCCGAGCTTTCCTGCTTATAGCCTGTGTATTAGCATCAGACAGAAAGTGTAAGTTTCCATCTGTGCTTCTTAGAAGCCACATCAAATGGTATGAGGATGTGAATCTACTCACCGATGCCCAGAGAGTATTTCTGGTACTCTGGGATGAGGTAGGAGGTGTTGGTCAGGCTGTACAGATAACGCTCCAACACGTACCAGCCCATCTCATAAAAGAACGGATAACGGAACTTTACTGGCACCTGAGGAAGGAAACCATGAAGAAATCAGGAATTAAAAACAGTCCTCAAAACTCTTATCTGTAGATGAATCTTGTGAGGGAATGCCTGGATCAAGTTTACCCCAAAAACAGAAGAAAAAATGCACATAACAGAAAATACCTTAAGGACTATTAATCATGGAATTATGAAATTTTCATGAAAGCTAGCCAAATATTTCCCTCAAAAATTCTCATTATTGTAATTCTGTAGTAAAATGCTGGACTCACCCGTGTCCTGTCCTCAATGCTGGAGATGTGCAACTGCATGGGGATGTTAAAACTGTGCAGGAAATTCCCTCCAAACACAAGCGTGTCCACAGGTGTGTAAACCGCATGGATCCAACCTAAACAAATTTTAATATAGATTGAATTTATAATTCATGTTTGTGGATCTTGTCGCAAGTAAAAGACCAAGAAAGATCAGATTAATTACTCAGCTAAATTAAAATCCCCTTTTTAGCAAACGCTGTTACTAATGCCATCAAAGCACAGCTAGTCAGACAACCCACCAACTGGTTTAGTTGTGCTTAGCTAGTGCTTACCTGACGGTATAATGAATGTGTAGCCCTGCTTGAGCTCAATCCTCTGACAGTCAGTTGCTTTGTCACCAAGGAAGATGTCTCCCTGTTTCCCTGACAACACCCAGTTCTCATAAAGCTCCAGATTTTGTGGTGTGGGTGGGATTAACCAAAACACCTGTAGCAGAAACAGTTAGTCAGGCTCATCTCTCAGCATACCACAACATGACTGACAGAAAGCGACGACAGAGCTAAGAACTTCACTTAAACTAGGCCACAAGAGTTCTTTAATTCAAAATATTTTATAGCAGATTACAAGATTAATGTTCTAGTTGTCGTTATGCTCTCAGACCTTGCATCCCCGCAGTATGTGGTACCACACAGACGTACCACCAAAGTCAATGTGGAAATCTGTGTAACAGCCCTGTACACTCATGAGGCAGTACCTGCACAGAGAACACAGTCAGAGTTGAAGTAGGAAAAGAAGGACTGCATGGTCAGAGAGAAATAACGAAGGACGAGTAAATGGGGTGTGACACATGAAAATGAGGGAGAAAAAGAAAGAATGGAAAATATACGGGACTTTCTTTTTTGCTGTTGAAAAGAACCTTTATTTTCTTCGCAACATATGGCAGGAGACCATCAATGGTGATTAGATTGAAGGAGGGCAGAAACGCTCACTTTTGCACTTTGGGGTACTGCATGTCCGTGATTGAATTTGTGGCATCTCTTTGTCTTTCCTTTAAGTGTCGTGGCCACATGTTGTCCACCCAGTCAATCATATCCACCTATCAAGAAAGCAAAAACAATCCGAGAGGCCGACATGACAGACGGATAATAATGTGGGGAACCTCTGTTCTACCTGACATATGATGCATGTACTAACCGTAGCAGGTCTTTTGACGAGGCTCTCAAGTTTAGTGTGACTAAATTCAAGGCTGATGACATTGTAAAGCTTGTCTCTCTGCGAGGGTGGAGTCTCATAGTACCGCCTCCACTGGGCCATTGACATTTCCGTCCCCTTTTGAGTAGCCACATCCATCACATCAATCATACGTCGACTCCCTGACAACAGAGAAGAGGTGGGGTTAAAGTATCCTAAACATGTCACTCTTAAACAGTGATGTTTAAAGAGAAAATACTCTACACCAAATGCTTACCCACAAACATCTTTACATCATTCACACTGAAGTCTGGATCTGGCATTCTGAAAACATATGTATAAATGCAGATCAATTTGAAAGCAAAACATAAATTCTACAATACAAGAACACGGGCTAAAAAACACTTTACATTTATTCATGCATTCACAGTATAACACAAGATAAAGAAAACAGAACCGCTTTCTTACGTAATGCCAAGTCCATCAGGTTTCTCAAAAATGAGGGGGTCCCTCAGCCCCCCTCTCTGGACGTACTCATATGTGAAATCTGAACAAACCAGACAAGAGCTCGCATTAAACACTCAACACACATCCTACATTCATTCCATGATAATCTGCTTCAACACAGGCTGTCTCTCTCTCTGACCTTTGCCCTCCATGCGTTTGACCCTGTCAGAACTGAAGCGGCTGCTATGCAGCTTCTCCTCCAGATCGAACGTCCTCTTTCCATCGATCTCGTCGTCGGAAATGCCATCGTCCTGGTAACGTCGCCGCGTGCCGGAACGCTGTAAGACAAGGGAGAGAGAGAATGAGACAACGATCAATCGCAACCAAACTATTTCTGCACATACACTCATGCTTCCCTTTCGAATTCTGGACAAATGTTTGGAGTTTTATAACCACCCCAGTTCTCTGCCTAACTTCACAGACAGGAGATACAGCGTGCTGGGCTATTTGAGCACACACCTACACTGAGCTGAGAGATGTACTCGCTTCAAAAGCAATGGCCTACACATAATAACTGTTATAACATCACAACAGCTTGTGCCTGTTATTACACATACAAAACTGGAAAACAGAATCCCTGTGCATCAGGCAGCGCAGCAGGTGCACACTAAAGCTGCATATGTCTCTTTAAAAACTCTTAGTGGAAACATCTCACTATTGAGAGTGTTGATGGACTTCAAGTGGCAGCTGGAGATTGTTTCAGCAAAAACCAGCTGCTCGCCACGTTCTTAGAAATCCACTCATATAAAACATTTTAATGTCAGTCTGTATTTGTTTAATATAGAACGCTTATATTTTAGGGTCTATGTCTAGTGTTTACAGCCGATTTTTGCACGTGTGCAGTTGAGGAAGGTTTATTATTCTAATAATATGGGGTGAGAATCATTAAGCACCTCATAATTCAATTACAAAGCAAAAATTAAACGTAGACAAATTTATTCTTTGTCTATTAATGTGCACCTTTTCTCAGTACAATGTGATTCATTGTCTTTCAGGCCACCACGCAGTATTACTATATTTAAGGTCCATCTTAAGCGTTCTGCTTAAAAATTCTGTGATGCATATAATACAACAGCAGAATTCATACACAGTTGATAGACTTCATTTTTCTTTTTTTTTTAAAGTGTAGTTATAGTCACGGAACGCTGCTTGCTTGTTGCTGCAAGATACTGTGAAATACAGCTAGCCCAGACATTTTGTCTTTGGCTATTAGACTTTGAACGGAGGTTTTGAACGTCCGTCTGTGAACTGAATGTCCCCAGCCTTTCGGGAAGACGGGAATTACATATTTATGCAATCATTTCATGGTTGCACTTCATTATACACTATCTTTGTTGTGAGACAGTTCTGTCAGAGAGGAAGTCTTGCAGCAAGCAATGTTGAGAAAAAATTATATTTAAAAAAAAAAAGATCATTACATTTTAAATGGTGTTTTAGTTAGCATAAAATCGATCATTATATTATAAACGGTGTTTTAGTTAGCATAAAATCGATCATTATATTATAAACGGTGTTTTAGTTAGCATAAAATCGATCATTATATTATAAACAGTGTTTTAGTTAGCATAAAATCGATCATTATATTTTAAATGGTGTTTTAGTTAGCATAAAATCGATCATTAATTATAAACTGTTTTAGTTAGCATAAAATCGATCATTATATTTTAAATGGTGTTTTAGTTAGCATAAAATCGATCATTATATTATAAACTGTTTTAGTTAGCATAAAATCGATCATTATATTTTAAACGGTGTTTTAGTTAGCATAAAATCGATCATTATATTTTAAATGGTGTTTTAGTTAGCATAAAATCGATCATTATATTATAAACGGTGTTTTAGTTAGCATAAAATCGATCATTATATTATAAATGGTGTTTTAGTTAGCATAAAATCGATCATTATATTTTAAATGGTGTTTTAGTTAGCATAAAATCGATCATTATATTTTAAATGGTGTTTTAGTTAGCGTGACTCAAAGTTTTCATCATCATTCCCTAAAACACATTGCTGCTACAGCCACAAACAAAGCTGACCCCTGCATTCTGCTGGGCTTCATTTGGGCATTCGGCTTCATCCAGGTACACCTTATGTTTCTAGGGGCTTCTACATGTCTGATCAGTCACGTGAAAGTGCCTAAACAAACAAGGTTTCCTTAAGTTTAGTACATACCTACAATCTGGATAGCAAGCGCCTTTTATAAACGAAGCAGGGTCACAAACAATGGCTGTTTACAATGTTGATTATGTTGAAATGCACCACCATGTTATTAGGTGACGTGAGGATGTGCAGTTATGAGGACATGTGCAGTAACATACACATTCATTCAAACAAAACAATCAGACCTTCCAGTGCTCACCCTTGCCTCTGCCCTCGCTGTCTCTATGGTGATGCAGGACAGAGCCAATCACATGCCTTGTTGTCACACCCTCTCAAACACAATACAAGGGGGGGATCAATAAAACAAATTGTGTATGACTGTGCAGTCCCTTAAGAAACCAGCCACTGCTGCTAATCCCTCGCATATCCTCTTCACTATATGACGACCTGACCAAACCATATGAATCTATATAAAAAAAAACAACAACAACCTGAGATTACATTATACATCAGCACATTACAGCCTAAACCAGCTGCAAAGACAAACTGATACACATTTTTTCAAGGACACACACTCCCTGTTCTCTGAAAGTCAATGCAGTCTGTTTATCTGTTTATTACTTTAGCCAGCTCTTTAAAGGCTGTACACTTGTGGCAATGATACTCAGGGTGATGGAGCATGTTCTGTCTATGCAATCTTTTAAAAATTGTTTGTTACATGTACACAGTGAATGTGTTTGACAAAAATGACATTATGCCTTGCTGTTACCATATCAAGACCATATCAAGTTAAAACGTTTAAAAATGCATCTCAAGAGCCCTATGTTTCCCTCTATTTAATTAGTTGCGCTCAGTCTAGCTGTTTTTGTATTCACGGGTACACCATGTACACCCCACCTCTCCTCTTCAAACTGACCAATCAGCCTGCAAGGACTCACCCAGAACACTAGTGGCCATGTTACAATACTAAAAAATTAAATGCTTTAAGTAGGGAAAAAGTCACAAAATTATTGTGATTCCATGATTAATCACTTCTGTCACTTCCTATGTGCTCGGCACTCGTGCCCAGCCCTAGTCAATGATGCTGCGGTTTTCACTTCTCTGGCCTGTGCGCACTACACCAAGCTGTCGATGTCACTCTCTGAATTTCATCTTCCATTCTTATCTATTCAAAACACAGACCTACACATTCTCAGACTAGATCAAAAGCTCACAGTGATGAAAGCAACAAAGATGCATTAAGGATGAGATTTGTGCCAATCTTAGATTTGCCATTAGCTTGACCGCACCTTGTTTGACATCAATATAAGAACAGTGGGAGATCACAAGAAACTTGCAAACATATTACAGTTTAAGTTAAGTGAGAGGGAGTAAAAATGCCACAAATAAAGAAAAATTAAGAACAAATAATGTAAAGAAAATGAATACAAGGCTGGTAAATTTGGCTTTTCTGTTCTCTACCCTAGGCATTTATCCTCCCTTATTCTTTCTTTCTATCACCATCTATCTAAGCGAGACCCTGGACTGCAGTGCGCTTGGAGGAAGCCCTTGTGGAGGGCAATGAGACACTACACACCTCGCACCTTCAGTGTCACATCTTCATCCCTGATCTCGCTCTTCCTCTTCCGCCCTCTCCGTCTCATCAACACTATGCCTCCGTCAACAAGTGTAAGGATCTCCTGTCCGTTCTCCATCCCTGTGCTTCTTCCTCCCTTTCAAAATGAGAAAATCTGCCGTCTGTTGTCCTCGATCATACTTTCGCCTCTGCAGTGCCCCCTCCCTATCCTCTCTCCGTTTCCGCATGTCTGCTCACATGGTCAGCTAAACCAATCAGATCATTCGTCCTACACTTCCCCCGTCTCTTCAAAAACAGGCAGAATGCACACAGCAATCCTTCCAACCCTGCTTACACTCCATCAGCATCGTCCTGTTTCTTCAGACTAATATCACAGCAAATATTCTTAAGACACCAACAATCGAAATAAACTGTGTGATTTTTGCTTAAATGTATGGAATCTAACACTAGACAGCGGATGCAGCAGGTCAATCTACATGGATTTACGCTACACTTCAGACACAAATGAACTCAAAATAAAAAATATGTTGTTTTATGATGTAGTGTCTCCTTCCAATGTTGTCCCTTTAGGGGAAAAACGCTTGGAAAGAACAGCAATAAAAAGAAAAAGGGTCAGCAAAGACACAGGGAAATACATTACAGATGATACATTCAAACGTGTCTATTATTGAGTGTAAATCACATATTAAATGAACAAAGAGTTGAACAGAAACAGGATAATATGGACTCTAATATGTAACGAACAAAATGGCTGATCAAAAGTAAAAGCTACCCACAAATCTCATAATACAATCCAACACTGTAGCATAGTTACACTGCGCTGACAGCAATGTTGTTGTGTTAGAGGGTCCGATAGTAATGCATTATTATGACAAGTGACAATGTGTACCTGTGTAGTTTGCTGACAAATATGATCACGATATGTCCATAACACTCAACATCTAATCGCATGCAACCAGAGATCTCAATCACCTTTTGGGATCTCTGGTTGCATCTCAATCAGACATCTTTCACGCTTCTGTGCAAATCAAGTCAACGTCACACGACAGCAGTAAAACACCTTCTGTAAAGTGCGATTCAGTGAACTGTTTTCATCGCAATGAGGACACAATGTACCGTGCAAAGCACTTTATCTTGCTGATATCGACGGTGCCGGACTTACCAGTCGCTTGCTGTAGCGCGGTTTGCAGTCGTCCATTGTCGGCGAGACGCGAGCGCCGCCCGCAGCAGCACCGGCGAGCCGGCCAACGCACTTCTGTCCGTTTATTTCGTTCAATATAACCACGGTTGTTGTTGGGACTGTCTCTACTTACATCGACACGTTACCTTGATGCACCATTTGAAGAATAAAATCGCACTTTTCAAACGCATAAACTCTTACGCTTCATTTCATATCAACAATGACCTTAAAGCTTTCCGCTCGATCTTGAATTTTCACCAAAAGCGGGAAGACAAAAGCAACGAGTAAAATAAAACCTCGAAGGCTAAGCCGTCCAGCTAAGCGCTGTTAAGTGAAGAATAAACGAGCATCGGCACCAGCTAATCAAACGCTAACCAGTTTAGAAAAACTACGCCGCGAAAAACAAACGAAAATAGAAAGCGATGCAGGTTTGTGCTCGTACGTACAGTTTGTGTGTGCAATGTCTGATAATGCAAAACGAGTGAAAAGTGAGGAGCGTGTAATCGAGCAGCGCAGGCTAAACCCTGTTCAAGTTTTTAAATAAAAGCACATTTCCAAGACTTTAACTCGGAATCGCAGTGGGGATAATCCAGTCGTTAAAATAGTCCCCGTGTGCTGTCTGATATTAAAAGGTGCATTACGGTGCACAACTTTTCTGTTCTGAGTGAAAGTACGCATTGTTTAGACAGCTCCACTGTGTGAATTCACGACAAAGTTAATGTAGTGGATCATTTCGCCGCCATTTTCGCGTCGTCACGAAACCCCACGAACTAAGTCCCGCCTACTACGGACTCGACATCCAATCGCATGCACATAAGACGCTATCCGTTTACTCTCATTGGTTACTGTTGTTGTCACTTAACGGGGGCGGGAGCTAGAGGACAGTAGTAGATCACGTGACCGCGCTCTCATTGGCTCGGGCGATACGTCAATCAAAGACAGCGACGACGTAAAGATTGGTTCACACGCGCCGAGAGCCGTACAGTGTTAGCGGATCAAACACAAAATACATTTACCGCCATTTAATTTTAGCCCAATTTATGCGACATAAATACTGTAAACACGTCGGAGTAATATGCTGCTTGTAATGCTCATAATAAAATCAATGTATTATTATTTATTACCTTAGATCTTCCCAGGCTTGACGTCCCTTCGTTTGCGGACGCCCAGTCCATGTCAGCCTCTGCACTTTGGTTTGGTGAAGGGAATCTACATTTTCCTTTAAATTATCCCGCTAACAAAGACGAAGTTCACCTAAGATCACAATGAAGTCCTCTGATGTTTGTCTGAGTCCAGTTAACGGGGGTCTCTGAATAGATCCGCACAGTAAACGATCACCCGCGACCGACCTCAGGTAACTCCACATGCTGAAACTTTTCATTTAACCAGAGGGTGAAAGAGCAGGAAGTAGGCGCTGGTTGGTCGGCCATCAGCGCTCGGTCACTGATTGGACCGGACCTCCGTCGATTACTGCAATGTAAATAAATAAATAAAACCATAACAAAGGGTCTGAATGAAAGGCGTTAAGTTTAATACGCGAAAGAACGAGTGAGACAGATTTTTATACAACTTCCGTTTTTTAATCACAAATACTCACGTCCCTACGATAAAGTCGAAATGTGTATCTTCACAATCATCACATACCAAAATATCAACTTAAGAAATACAGTCAACTAAGTGCTTCTTACTTAAAAGCAAAAGCATGTAAAGCTAAATTAACATAAATAAATAAATGATTTTAAAAAAGTGTTTTGCAATAAACTAAGTGCGCAATAAATATTTGTCACAGTGAGTCTGTAATCGGTGCTACGTCATTTACAAAAACAAGGCTTACAAACAACATGGTATCTTTGATCCTAAAATATGAAATAAATAACTTCTCTGGAAACAATTTTGCCAACTTATATAACTTATAAAATACATCTTACGTGACACAGACCTTCATAAAATTACCAGGAAGCCTGCACATCACATTTTACTATAATGCATCTAACAGTGCAAGGCCAATTGATCAGTTAGGATGAACAAAAGAAGACAAGAAGAAAATGGAGATACACAAGAAAAAACAAAAACATGTTGTGTGTGTTTTTATGGCTCATCGGCACTAAGATGCTTCTCTTCATTCATACCAGAGACTCTGGATTTGGAGGAGTAGATAATGTCTTCTTCTGGAAAGAAAGGACATTAAGTCTTATACTCTTTCTAAAGTGCTGGTATTCTCACCTACTGAACTGATCTAACCTATACACACATTCCACACATACAACATTAGCGCACAGAAGTTATCCCTCTCACACTCACGCTCACAAACATCACAATGTTTAGCATTAGAAATGTTTACCTTGCAGAAAGCTTATGTCAGCCAGCTGTACACCAGAGAACCACCAATGACAGCCAGAATTGTGCAACACAGTATGATCAGCATCTTTTTCTACACAAGTAGAATAAGGGAATGGTCAGAAGAGTGAGAGGAAATGATAAATATAAAGGGGAGATTAGGAAGTTGGAGAGAACATACATATGTGGTGTTGAATTCATGTAATAAAAGACAAAGATATAGTTTTTCCCAGATTTATGACTTATACACTATATATACTACAATATATACACTAATATGGCACCATGGTCTGCTCCTAATTTCCAAGCTCACCCTGCGTGCTTCCTGTTGGAACTTGGCAGCCTTTTTAGTGTCAGCCACTGCTCTTTCCACAAAGCCCACTGATTGGTCCATGTTGCTCTCAATCCTGTCTATCATGCTTCCCTGTTGATTAAATTAGAATAAAACAGTAAAGACTTGTCCAACTTTGTGTGTTATGTAATTTTAAACCAGTGTTTAACCTGAGTGGAGTAGCAGTAATCATAAGCCCCAGAGGTCGCTTTTTCTCTGTAGAAATGGCATAAGCATGCACCTGATTCTCCACCAGCATTGCGATGTCCACAAACATGTCATGCAACTCCTTTATGCTGCTCTCCAGTCGCATAATATCTTTGTGTCGAGCCTCGATTTCACTTAGGGCCTGCTTTGAAATGCCAGAGTCCATAATCTATAGATAAGGAGAACATTTTGATTAAAATACACCTAATAACAATTAAACAGAATGTGTCATGTGATCTAGGGTGAAGACATACAGTACAGTATAAAGAAGAGTACCCACCCCTGCGGTGAATACAGCAGCGTTCCCTCCATCCAGCATTTCCTCCAGTTCCTCATCAGTAGTGGTTTTGCCAGCTGCAAGACAGAATCAGGCATTGCCTCACATGCATGTAACAGAGCAAGGAACTTTTTACAGTAGGACTGTGTAACCGCTTGTCACTAACTGATCTCCAGCTGTCTCTGGATGCGCCCTTTGCTCTTCTCTCTAAACTCCATTTGTGCTTCGTTGTATTTGGTCATCACCTCCACAAACTTCTTAGCAAGAATGGCATGCTAAAAATAAGGACATAAACACTGTATAAATAAAGAAGCTACTGAATCTTACATCTGTGGGCAAGCGAGAGACAGTGTTGATGGTTTACCTGAGATTTCTTTATTCGTATATCTGCTGAAATTCTCTCCTCTGTGTTAGCTGCCAAACTCTGCTCAATGCCTGTTCACAACATTATTATTTGTATTTTTACTGTTCATAAATAATAGCAGAGTAACATATTGTCATCACATGATTTAATGACACAATCATCTATAGCAACAAGGAAACATTTCAGTATGTAAAATCAAACTGATCAATAAATGAACATACATTGAAACACAATTTGTACATTTTTCACGGAAATAAGAAAACTGACTTTTGAGTTTGTTGCGAGCATTGTTGGCCAGTTTCTTTATCTCATTGGTAACTGCCTCCAATTCATCCTGGGTCTCTGGGTGAGAAATTAAAATAGAGATTGATAAAGAAAGAGAGAAATATAAGCAAGGATAAATCATAGGGCAAAAACAGCACTGCACACGATGTGTTGGGGTTAATAAAGAATAAAGGGTATTATTAATTATATATAAAAATAATTAAGCAAGGTAAAGGTGGTTAGTTAAATGTGATTAGACTGACTCTGGTCTGATGTAGGTGCAGACAGGATGACAGAATATAGTCGCTTTACTTCATTCACATTCTCGTCAATTTTGTCTATACTGGTTCGGATGTCTTCTATCTATAGGACACAGAATATAAGTCAGTTGTGACATTCACATGTTCATATTCATTTGGAAACACTTTTCTTAATTGACACATACCTGAACGAAGAACTCATCCATAAACTCTTTATTTTCCACTGTAATTTCCACATCCTCAGGTGCCTGATCTGACTTCTGTTAGGATAGTCAAGAAAACATGGAGCAACATATGGTGTGGGTGCTTGTTTTTATCGACTGCTTCAACAAACAAACAGAGCACATAGTTATATCCCTATATATAACAAATATTTTAGCCTATGGTTGTGCATAACCACTAAATAGAAGGAAAACAAAATGACAAAGAAAAAAAATCAAAAACAAAGCAAAAATGAATAACCAAATCTAAATACGGAACTTAATTTCCATATGAGCGCTAGGAGCTCAGTCTCCATGCAGTGTGGCTGCATATGTGCGCGTCATATGCGCGTCTTGTGCGCGTTTGGTGCGCGTTTTGCGCGTCTCATAACACGGTTTCTAAGTTGATTTTGGGATAGTTTGCTATCCGGGATGTTCGTTCAGTGTTTGACAATTAAAAGCGAAAACTGACTCAACTCCGCAGAAGCATCCCAAACCTTTGCATTTGTGAAAACTACATTAATGACTCGTACTTAGTCGCAGCTCATAGCGACCTGCTTACAAATATCAAGTTTAGGTCCTCATTCCCCCGTGTGTTCAATGCTGGTCTGCATGATCCCATATTTTTAATAATAACTCATAAATTCTCTTACCGCTTTTAGTTGCTCCAGTCGGTCCTTCATCGTCAATATGTTATTTATAGGCGTTCAGGTCGCTGTAATGCAGAAGGTTACAACACGTCGTTTTCAGGATGGATAAATACACAACATAGTAACTACAGGAGTTTTAACCTTTCAGGATCTTTATTGCAGACGCACTCTTATAAAGAAATATCACAGGATTCGTCTTCTTTTTTAATAAAACAATATGGCAGTGTCTGGTAGCTGTCCTAAGTCTATCCTCTCAGACCGGATTAGGGCAACAGTGTGCTGGGTAGCTAATCTTCCTCTGCTGGGGTGCTTCTCACTCTCCACTAACACACAAGACTAACTCATGGTTATGGCCACTGGCCAGCCTGTTATAGCCGGTCTGGTTGGTTAATCGCAGAACTTCTCGCTCCCAAAATGTGAATCACATCCCTAGACCAAACTAAGCACAGCAGTTATTACATTTGTTGTTCATGTAATGTCATTGGGGCACCATGCCTGATCTTGCTGGTTTGGTCAGCGATGTGATACGAGAGGAAAATGTGGCTGATGTCTTCATTTGTCTTCATGCCATATATTTTAGGTACACAAGCATGTTGCTATCTGGATTTCTATAAGAATTTGTAATAAATCCTAATGGATTTTACTATAAAAGATTACCCACTCTCAGCCTGGGATCTAAGTTTCCTATTAATTGTCATAGTAGGCATTAAAAATTAGGATTAAAGAAAAGGTGAAGGATTGTAAGCTTTGAGAAGACCAACCAGCTCCGACATGGATCACAAAAGCATAGAAGAAGTTAAAAATCTTCATTACAGCACCTAAATATGCATTGTTAAATTTAGACACATGTAAGATACAAACACATTAAATAAGGAGGCAACAAATTTTTGAAAGATATGGACTCTTTAGCATTTAATTTATTCATTATATTCGGTCCACAAGTATTTAATCTTTGTACAATTCTCACAAGAACAAATATAACTGTTTATCTGCAAGGATACAATGTGACAGAACTTCAACACACTTACTGAAGTGCTTTAAATCGTTACACCTCTTTGTTTATAGGCTCTAGATGGACAATATTATGAAGAGTTGGGAGAATGTGGGGAGGATGGATTGATTGCATGTTTTTATAAAAGATTCACCACTGGCCTTATAGTGCTGCATCACCCATTTCAGTTTTCTAGAACCACATGGTTAGCCTGTCATTAGATACGATTTATTGAAAATCTAACCTCAACAACTGCTGTATGTATCCGTGATGGTGTATTGAGGTTAAACAAAAAGTATTTTAGCTGTAAACAGCAATGTGAGGCAGTGAGGTTGCTGTGGTAACGTTGAACTTTGAATCAAAAGTATGTGCGTCTTCAGTAAATGTCCCTGGGCTTTGAAAAGGAGCACTCGGCACTGTAAGTGTCTGAAAACCGAATCTACATTATGCCATTGAAACGTTGACTATTAGGTAAAACAGCATGATAAAGCCTGTACTGTTATTGGGTTGAGATGAAACAGTCCATGAAGTCTGACTGACAGATTGTCTATCTGTACAGATAGTCAGCCTGAATGTTGGCAGCTATCTCAGCCTCCCACTTGTCTCCATTGTTGAGTAGTTTCTCCTTATTATAAAGCAGTTCCTCGTGAGTCTCAGTGGAGAACTCAAAGTTAGGGCCCTGAAATAAAGACAGACACAAGCAGACGTTTGCTTCAGTTAATCTGGTCACATAGAATGTATAGTCAGAGGAAAATATGACTGTTGTCTTCATTTGTCTACATGCCACATATAATCCTGTTGATAATTAATGTAAAATAACATGCCAAGCACCGAGATCTGTAGAATCTCACCTCTACAATTGCATCCACAGGACAGGCCTCCTGGCAAAAGCCGCAGTAGATGCATTTGGTCATATCTATGTCATAGCGTGTTGTTCGCCTGCTGCCATCAGCACGAGGTTCTGCCTCAATTGTGATGGCCTGAAAGAGAAACATATGAGGCTACTAAGTGTCTACTTTTGGGAAAAGGTGTTTATATTCCTGACAGCTATTGCAGGTATTGCAATGATACCTGAGCAGGGCAAATGGCTTCACAGAGTTTGCATGCAATGCACCGCTCCTCTCCAGAGGGGTACCTGCGCAGTGCATGTTCACCACGGAAACGGGGTGACAGAGGGCCCTTCTCAAACGGGTAGTTGATGGTAGCAGGCTCACGGAAAAGATAGCTCATGGTCATTCCCAAGCCTAGATTAACATAAATACTGAGTCATTTTTTTTCAGAAGATGCTTTTCAGAGTTATGAGCTACAGTACAGAAAAAAGCAGAAAGGTCACATGTTGTTTCTGACCTCTGAATAACTCCGTCCAAAGAAGTGTCTGAGCTGCACGGTCCGTGATGGACTTCATATCGGTGGCATCTTCCTGATTGTTGACATATTCTACATAAAAATATTGTGATGAGACAAATTAAAGGACAAGTTTAGTGTATAAAAGAGTGAATCCTGTTCCTGCAGTTCATATACTTACTAATCCCCGCTCTGTGTGCTGACAGGCTGAGAGGACGTGCAAGGTTTTGACTGGCCAAAACTGACCCTAAGGAGGAAGCCCATGACATAATCGGGTATATAAACACATGCAAAATGACTTTTCACATAACTGAGAGACAAAGCTTAAATTCAAATTTCTGACTGCAAGCAAAAACCATCAACTTAGGTTTCCTCTTTAGACCTACCTGGCCTGGATGCGGTGTAGAGCACACGTAATGCTGCAGACATCTCAGGTTAAGTACGCTGTGAGGAAAAGGAATGAGGGATAATGGGATGTAAAAGGAAAGGCTTTGTGTTATAGGTGTATTTTACTTACATGCTTATATAAAGTATTTGATTAAGACTAGCTGTTGACAGATATTACAATACATTCAGGCAAACAATCAATTAATACATGTTTTAAAAACACTTTATAAATATTTAAAAGAAACAACTTCTCGACCATTTTCAAGAAAGAAATGTCACAAATTGTAATGGCATATTAAAACAGTGCGCCAAGATTGACATCCCCTTACAGGAAGTAAACAAAACCCCAAAACATTGGTTCCGCTTATAACGCGAGGCAGAAAATTGAATGTGGATGCCAAAAAAATGAATATCTCGAGTCTGTAAACATTACGCATGTAAGATGTTTACAGTAATACAGTAATTGCAGACAGAGTTCAGGACACGAGTTGTGTCCTATCTGCACGTCGAGCGGTTAAAGCACAACATGCGCATTCACATGCATTTAGACATGCATTAAATGCATTCACATGCATTATTTGCAAATACATAGTCCAATTTCTAGTTTTCTGTTTAAAGTTAAAAAACCCGTAAGGTCGCCGATGCGGCGCCAGGTTGATTTCTCAAGGACTTTCAATGACTGTAACGTTAGTATTCGTTTAATCCCTACACCGACATTTGCCTCGGTAGTATTATATTAATTCAATCAGTTGCACAAAATACAGTGTGTAATCTCTGAGTCTGATAAAAAAACACAACGACTGTAAAAATCAGTGTGCACTCACCGGACAGGCGCTATTTGGCCTTCTCAACCAGAACAGCGGACGAGTGACGAAACGCACATATAGTGCGCCGGAAGTGAGGTCACAGATTAGTCCGCCACACGACGGCCTTTAATATTACTTTTATGATGTTGTTTTTTTTATTATTGTTGTTGCTGTTGCTTGAATTTCTTTTATGCACATGATCCTTTAATTCTCATGCAAAAATATTTTATTGTCACTATGTTTTACATTGCAAATTCCTTAATAATAACATACTTGTACTTGTGCCAAGTATTAAATGATATGCATACAATACAATTCTACTGACATGTTAGAAGCACTGAGCGTTTAAATATAAGGAAGCAATTCTGTTTTTTGACCATTTGTTATCTTAATGAATAGACAAGCACAGCTATATTTAAGCTTACAGTCTTGTAAATTTTACACTGGAGCAGATATGTTGAAATCATATAATCATATACTTTTTTTGAAGTTAAAAACGTACACAAAATATGTGTGAAAGGATTACTGCACATTGTGTGTAAATTTTATGCTTAGCTGTTTACACAATGGCTGTGTAAAACACATTTAGCAGACATAATAAAAAAAAAATATTTTCTTTTGAAAATAATCCAGCGCAATGTCACCTTTAACAGTGGAATTTGTTTCTCATGTTGCAAACATGAGACAAACATTTGAACACACAGTACGGGAATACCAGCCCAGTCAGAAATGCGGTTGTCTGTCTGAGGTGAGTGAATTTAAACAGATTATGACATAGCAATGGTGCCCTAATGGATTATGGTACCGTGATAAACTTGGTAATTTTTACTGTATCAATCTCTGTACCACGATGCCAACACAGAACCTCTTTTTTAGAAGAGACATACATTGCGCTAAATCTGATCCTTGACTAGAAGTTTGGAAAATAGTTTCAGGGATGAGATAGATATATGTTTAGATAATAAGATTTATATCACTAAAGCATGTTAGGTTCTGAAGATCTTTAAACTTAATCTCCTCTTAAAATGCGTTTAGGAGGCATCACTCTGTTCTACTGATGTTGTGCAGCACACACCGTTTAGTGCTGTCACTGTGAAGAAGGCTGAATAAGGGCTCTATGGCTAATGCTTAATGATGCAGGAAAGTTTAATTAAAGAAAGGTGTGACGTTCATCTCCACATAATCACATCTGTGTTTGGAGCATCACATATCCTCTAAACAACTGGGTGTGAGAAGCTTTTCTAAGTGTCGGGTTTATCTGTAGCTCTTCGCTTTGGTGACAAAGTAAGTCGATCACCTCTATGCAAAATTCTGTAATATTCTGAGAAAGACAAATTGAAATTAAATTTGATATTTCTGACTTGTTCAGGTGAATGAAAGCTAATGGATGTATACTTCAGTGCTTGCTTGTAGTTAAACTAGCTTTATTCATCTAATTCTTTCTGGTTTTTAGAAGATGGCAGGTTTGAAATATTAATATTTAAATGCTACTCTTTTGTTTGTTTCAGTGAACACTTCACACAATATAACAGAATCGGAGGAGAATTACTGGTCCAGAGTTGAGAAGGCTGTGCTTGGTCCTATTCTCAGCATGGAGATGGTACTAGGTGTTCTGGGAAATGGAATGGTTTTGGTTGTAAAAGTAGTGGTAAGAGTAAAAAACAGTTTGACATTCCAATTGAATATATAACATCAATCAATTAATGACAAAATTACATTTAAATGTTTGTATTCCTAGAATGCTACTGTTTAGTTGGTTCACCCATTTTTTCCTATCACAGATTGCAAAACTATATTGACTTTCCCCATTTTTTTGCTTTTTTTACAGTGTAAAGACCATTTTCAGTGCATCTACTGGCTGCCATTTGTCAGCCTCACGCTCTCAGATTTCTTCTGCTCTGTCCTCATTATCTGTGGCTCCCTTTTGGCTGTGCTGAGTGAAGGTCAGATCTCACCGTGGTGTGAGGTAGTCAGCCTGCTAAAATTCACCTTCATCACTTCTTCCATTGGAAGCATAGGTAGGGTCATGACCTTGAGCGGATGAGGCTGGTGAGAACTGTGTATGAACTTACGGGCAGAACTGTACATCAACAGTGACATTCAACATCCTGAATTTATTCCTTTTTCCAACAACTCAGCGGTTCTCTGTGTTCAGCGTTTTATGGGTATTCCCTCCAAAGGCAAAGGCCTGTCTGTTGTCATGGCAATGGCATGTTTGGCATCATGGTGTACTGGGTCTGTGTTTGGAGCTGTGCCAGTAGTCTATAACTGGATAAGGTGAGCAAGAGTCTTAATTTAACCAAGAATCCTGCTGTCCAAATACATGTCAACATAGCATCCATACTTTCATTGAACTCATTGTGCTCTGGTTTCAGGTACGACCCTGCAGAAATGTTGTGTGCAGTGTTCTGGGAAACCAGTTACTCTGACATGCTGGTTTACATCCTCTGTGCCTTCTCCATCTCCATCTTTGTCCCATTCCTTCTCATACTGTCCTGCTCCATCCTGACACACACTGGCTATGGGAAAGACCATTCCAGGTGTGTATAACTGGAAGTGGTGCACACACAAGTTTTCCTATTGTTTAGCCTCATATACAGTGATGTTAGTTTGCATTCGTGTTTTGTCTGTAGCCAGGATGACCTATCCTCTGTCACTCCATTGCTTGTGATCTTGTATCTGTTCTGCTACGCTCCATTTACAGCATCTGAGGTGAGAAAACTTGATGTACGAATCCGTATGAAAGAACAGCGGATGAGAACAATTTTTCATAGTACCACGTCTAATGAAGAAAAACATAACCACATGTGATGTGTAGTTATCTTACGTATAGCTAGATTTTTGTGTTGTTCTTACATCATTTCCATTGCAACAATTCTGTTTGTTCTTCTTGTGCTATTAGCTGATTCTCCTCGGAAAGCTTGACCTCTCTCCATCTCCTGACTGGCTGAGGTCACTTTCATCAGTAATGGCATATCTGGACTGCGGTTTGAACCCCTTCATTTACTGCACAAATAAAGACTTTCGAGATGCAGTTCTCATGCTGCTGTGGAACAATAAGAAATCAAGCCAGTCTGAGCCGGTGCTGACCGGCATTACGAAGCTAGAAATATAAGGATTACACTTTTCGCAATAAACGTTTTTTCTGTGCGCAGAAACGCTGCAAAATGCATTACCTCTTGATGTTATTGAAAACAAATGTTCTCATTGTTAAGTTTGTGTTTAAACATTGTAGTATAGGTGGGCAGACATGAATCTAGTAATAAAGCTAATATCACTGTTGTCTTTGCACAAATTATGTTTGTTTTTATTTGCTACTGCTGTGAAGTTCAGCATTAGGCTGTAAGGCGGCCTTACAAACAGTATTAACAACAGCATTACAAACAGGAGTTACTTTATACATTTACATTCATGTCCTATTTGGGCTTGCCTTGGAAAAAGCAAGTCATATACAACATATCATAAACTTTTATGAGCCATTAGCAGTTTAAAGTATGGCTATTCCGGCTTAGCACTTGTTTAAACTAAAATACTTTAGTTTCACCCACATGAAAGTGTAGGGATTTGAAAAGGCTTTACAAATGTGTGGACTATTGTAAATATTACTGAACTAAGTTACATTATGCCATTTGGTAAGTCATGGCTCACATCAAGTTTCGTGTTATCTCTACGTGTGACTTTAGATGAGAAACTCAAAGCCTTACGTTTGTACATGTCATGTCTAATATGTAATAATTCAATCGTGTCATTAAAACAAAGTTTATGCTCGTTTAGGAAGCGCGTTTGCGTGCATTTTCACTGAGATGCGTGAGAAAACAAAAAGCATAATGAAACTGAAGCACGTCGCACACTTTGGACCAGAAATGTCCGGTCACGTTTTGAAACATCCAGTACTCGGCGAGCGTGTGATCCAGAAGCTTCAGAGAAACAAAACCGATGCAGAATAGCACGGCCAGGACAAACCAGCGCAGGGACAAGCCATCTCCATCTCTCATCTGCGCTCCGACCCCTTTAACCACCGCGAAGGCCATATGACAACCCAGCGCGACTTCAAACCCTCGGTCGTGGACAAGCGCCAGTCCGTAGCTGAGGATTGAACAGCTTTCCACGATCACGGTATACCGACACGACCAGCCGTTTGCGATCACGTTGCACCACACCGGGACCCACGCAAATATCGGTAACGTGAACCACTGATCCAAAACTGAAGGCGCACGTCGCAAGGTGGACAAGCGCACCCACTGCACGGGTCCGTAAGCGATCGCCATGAACGCGAAAACATCTTTGGCGTAGGAAGCTGCACGGCTGTCTTGGCAGTCCGTCGTCCCCTGAAAGAGCCAGTAGATACCCAGTAACACGTACGCCACATTTATCACACAGTTGAACGGCATGGCCAAGAAGGCAGGAAGACCGTCCACCTTTTTCTCCGCATAGTGATCATACGTGACATCCACCAACACTGTGTCGAAAATGTCGGTATTCGCAAGGGCCACGCAAAGCAAGAAGGGCAACAGGACGTGCACGGCCGCGGACATTATTACTTTCACATTAAAGGCATTAATCTGTGGCAATGGCCGTGGCGTACAAAGTCTGGAAACATAGTTCGTCTTCCGCAATCTGGTCACGTGACGTCCGTATGAAGCAGTTCATTGGTTGGCGCGGAAAGCGCACTTGATATTCTTCTTTACTGTTGACGTAGCATGTAGAAAAATCAACATAAATCACCTCCATGAGCAAGTACGGCTTTCTGTTTTTAATATGCATTGCTGCATGAATAGTATTTGTCGTGTTCCTGATGCTCAGCTTGTATTGCATTGCGTTTGCAGTGCAAATGGTTGTGGGTTCGATTACACCCACTGATCAAATGTGCAACGTCCCTTGATCGTTGGACTTTTATTGTTTGTCAGGTTTGTTTGACCAATGTGCTATTTCTAAAGTGTGCCATATTGTAGCTGTCCATATACAGCCCTCCTCCCATAACGGTTTAGAGGGTCCTGAATTTCTCAAGAAGTCTCTCAAGAAAAATCTGTGCCACCTTATAAATATGAGATGCCATGCTTTGAATCAGTGAAAAATAACAACACCAAAACGCATTCAAAACCTTTGCCGTATGTACGACATTTTTTTTAGAATATTTTTCTGCAGTTTCCTGGAACTGACTTGGCAAAACAAACAGGAAGTCATGCACATTAATGTTAATGCACATTTACAAATATAAAACAATGACCAAAGTTCCAGTACAATTAGGTAGAGCAAAAAGTAATTTAACACATATAGTAATGTACAGGATACACAGGAAGGACATTAACCTTAACTCTTAAATAATCTTATAGGCTGCTGAGAACAGATAGATCTTGAGGTGAGATTTAAAAACTGGTTTTGGCAGTCCAGAAACAGAAAGTTTCACTGTAAAAGGAAAAGACAGACAGAAAAAACAAGAGAGGGAGAGAAGGAAGAGGTAAAACAGAAAAGGTGTTTTACACAGGTTACACACTTATTTAGTAAACGCTCGGGACTCTGGATTGACGCACAGAGACTGAGGACAATGCGTGAAGTTTAGACAATTCTAAAGTGAAGAAGCAACAGCATCTTGGATCAGTAATGGAAGAATGAAAATGAAAGAATATGGAGAGACAAACATCTGAGGTATGAAAGCTATATACAATAGGTGATAAGATTTAAGAAGATTCCTTTGCAATTTATAAAGAACAATACTATATATAGTGTTTTAAAGATCATGTTGTTAGATAAAACATGAATAACTATTGTATTTTTCTGTGTACTTGTGAGCTCCTCAGAACTGAACATGTAATGTTAGGAAATCTTCATCTAGTTCTCTCATCTAAATCTTCAGACAAAATAAAATCATATATTCTCCTTTCATGCAGAATAATGATCTGCCAGGCAGTGCTCTACTGGAGTCTATGTTGAGGAAGCTGACAACAAATCCAAAAACATATAACGTTAAGCGAACAGCTTATAAAGAAGTAAATGCTTTGAAAAGCATGGTAAGATCTGAAAGAGATGGAGAACCACCAACTGAGACTTCCGAAGCAAAAGAAGTAAATGAAGCTGTTAAAGGTTTCAAGGGTTTTTCTGATGTGGTTCCCAAATGGGAAAGGAGGAAGTTACTCCCTTTATCTGTGTCCATTCAAACACCAGAAGAGGAGACAAGAGATGGTACCACTTCAAAAGACGGAGATATTAAAGCGTCCGGTATGGAGAAACCAATGGAAACTGGAGCTGCAATATTGCTTAACAGTCATGAGAGTCCTTCTAGGCAATCATGTGCATCCACATTCAATGTCCATTCAATGTCCTCAGAAAGAGTTTCACAAACAGAGTTTAAGGATCAACTACTAGATGAAGCTTGTGGTTATCCTTCAAAACTGTGTACAGACATTGGTGCAGTCAGTAGTTTAGCTCATCAAACGCATGTGAACATTACAAGCAGGACAGAAAGGTCTGTTTCTGATCCAGTAGTACACAAGCCTAAGGAACACAGACCTCTCTCAGATCCAAGTATTTCTCACTGTAAAGAATTTGCCAATAAAGTGTCCTTGAAAAATGATGGCAACATGGACAAAGCAAGTGTGCCGAAGGAAACAGTTGGAATGTTTCTCAGGTGGAAGGAAGAGAGACATGAGAAGTCGCTCTCGGAAATACAAAAGAAGGGAATGAAAAATCAAATAAAGAATCACACTCAGAAAATGATGGAAAAGCCTCGAAAAATCATGATCGTGAATGTAAATGCAGCAAGAGCAGTCAAGACAGAGCAGAAGACGAGGCGCAATCTGTATGTTTACTTGTGTGACCTTCATTTCTGGTCTTTCACATAAAATGTTTGACATATTTTAGATTATGAAGAAACTTCAAAGATCAGATTCTAACTTGTTTTTGTGTTTATTTTGAAATCACAATGAATCATGCAGTGGAGTTCTATGGAAATGGACGTTGAGGCACCGTTGAGTCCACCACCACTGCCCATCAAAAAGCAGAGATATGTTCATTTACAGAGGTGAGATATGTCTATTAACATTTCATTTCCTACTGAACAGCTCCAGTAAAGTAATATTATGTGTTTCAGGCTATAGGTATAACCTAGAAGCAGTCAAACGGGGAAAAGTTTAAATGCTGGAGCTTAAGTTATATAAGACACACGGATATGTGCGTCTGTACATTGTTTTCATTTGAAACTTGAATTGCTTGTGTGCATTTCAGAGGCATGTCATTTTTACAGCATTATTTAGTAATGACATTCCTGTTAATGATATGTCACATAAACACACACTGTCTGCCTTCCATAACAGACAACTGCAACTTACTCCTAAAGCATTGCACGCACAAGGCCATTGATCATTATTATCACTGTGTATCGTACTATGGAAAGAAATCTACAACAAGGGTTTTATCATTTTACAGATAAATATATTCTGGGATAAATACACCTGACAGTCATTAAACCACAAGGTTAAAGCCATTTAGGCATTCTGTCTTAGTGCTTGACGTCAAATGCAGGGTTTAATTGTTGTTAATAATGTAACATTTCTTGTTCCAAAGAACGTTTACCTTGAAAGACTTCAAACTCGATCTTGAGCCAATCAACCTAATGGAGGAAATATTCACAGGAGAGGAGTGGTTAAAGTACCTGCCCAGCAAAAACAGTCCACCTCAGAAGGACGCTGGTGATCAACCAATGGGAGATGATGTTCTCCATCCAGATAAAGATTCTGTGCTCCTTGTTCCTCATCTGACAGCGGAGCAGAACCAATCAGAAAACAGAAATTCCGAACAGTCAGACATAAAAGAAGAAATTATGAATGATACTGGTGATGCCATTAGCAAACGGGACAATGTGACTAAAGTCAACAGACACTTGCATGTAAGAGAAGCTGAGCTGAATGCAAACGTTATTGCTATTCCTAAAGCTCTGCTAACAAATGCTGCAAAAAAGCAAGTAGCATCTGGGATTCACCATAAGTCAAAAACTTCTGATGATGTCTGTGACTGTGCAGGCATGTTCATGATTCCCAAACATGACTTTATGTTGATGCAAAGGACAGTGCAATGGACATTTCTATGGACTTTTCAGCAGTCAAGGTGAGATCCACTTATGTCCTGTCTGTCCTGCACCGTGAAAGAAGCAAAAATATAGTTATAATATATATAATATATATATATATAAATTAGCATAAACTGCTAATTAATTTAGATTTGAACACATAAAATTGCTGCATTTATTTAGACATGCATCTCTGTTGCGTGCTATAGTAGTGCTTATTTAGGACTATTGGACAGCAAAGTTCAGCTGATGAAGCTGGTTGACCAGCATAGCTTTTTTGTAAAGCTGGAAATGCCAATATATTGACCTCTTTTTTCTCTTTTTTCTCTCAATTAAAGTCATTTGGATTGCTGGACCACTCTGCCCAAAAGAGTCGAATCCGCTTGAGCAAAAAGAGACCCCACCGACCACCCAAAAAACACAGGAAAGGTAAGAGGAAGCACCTGCGGGTTAAAGGCGGGTGTGTAATGAATGACAGCTGACACTGTACATACACCACAGAACATACAGCAAGCCTCAAACATTTCACATTTACTTCCTGTCTTCCCCAGAAAAGACAGACAAGACAACAGCCAAGTTCTACAGGATTCCCTCTGCCTTCCTGACTCAGTCCACCATCTGGGAATCCTCATCTCTCAACAGTATGCCCATTTCCATGTCAGCTCCTCTGCATTCAAATCCACGGCCAGCTCAATGCTAACCAGCCATTCTGTGACCTGCAGATTTTAGGTTAACAATCATCAGCTTAAAGACTTCCTGAGAAGAAGTTATCTGTGAGTTATGTCTATGAAATCATGTTTATGACTCTGTTTATTTCTGTTTATTGTTTGACTATGTTTATTTCTATGAAACTTCTCATTTGCTGACAAACACTGTAAATCACTATGATAACTGAATTTATTTAATGCTTTATTTTCTACCTCATCGCAAATGAATAAATATAGCTATTTAATCAGATCCTATTTAGAGGCTTAATATTAAAAGTTACAGTCTACAATTAAGGATTGGCAAATTTAAACGATGTTAAAACGTGCTTCTTACTGAAAGGACCTTATTCACAAGGATAATGTGATAACTGTGATCATATTTCCTAACTTCTTAGAGTGACCACAACACATTTTCTGACATACATGTCATAGAAACACAAACAGTTACAGTAGAGTCACTCACTCATTTCAGACAAGAAATGAAATCATGGGATTTGATTGCAAAAAGTGAATATTTTATTATCATTTTTAAGGAGTTTATTATCCTTTTTAAGGAGGAAATGTTTTTATTTTTGTACTTTTTTTGGTAATTTGAAGAAGGAAAAATATGCCGTTTTCTACGGGGTGATAAATCAGCTTGATCTACTCATGCATGAGGTGCTTTCGTTTGAAGGAGCATATGTAGTTTTTCTTGATGTAACAAGAGTCATCATTCCACGTGCCAACTTCTGAAAATGTGAGAGACAGTCAAAGAAAGAAAGGAGAGATTATTGTATCGTTTGTTTTGTGCCCAATATGCAAAATGAAAAATCACTATTAAATATTTAATAATATCGTAATGAATATAATAAATGTATATAAATGTTAAAATAAGTGGCCTCGGTCTGAATAATCTTTATTCATAACTTTATAGCTTCAATGTTCCATGGGAATTTAACCCAATGACCTTGCTGTTGATAGCACTTGTTGAGCTATAGGAATGGTTTTTAAGAATAAAATGTCTCTACGAAAATGTTTACGCTTATTTTTAATTAGATTTTATAGGGATTGTCCCAAATATATTATGTCCAAAGCTTTTCTTCACTGATTCCCATTGCCCTCCCCACTTACGGTTCCAGTTCATCTCCACACATTCTTCTGCATTAGTGAAGATATTGCTGGGCTCCCCAGGATTCCAAATTTGATAGTTCCAGAAGGAGCCATCAGTCCAGAGAAATCTACCAGTCTGAAAGAAAGATAACAGACCTTTCAGGAAAAAATTGCATTGCATATAAAGGAAACAGTGGTCATTTAATGACAAAAGTTTAACATCAATTATTATCCTCCACAGATTTCTGTATTTCTTTTTACCTTAAACAGTTCATATCCTCCGAGCCAAACACGCAGGTTCTTTTGGTTCATCTTCTGCACAATGCAGAGCAGATCATCATTGGCTTTTTTATTATGCACCGACACCAGATGTCCACCAGGGACTCTGGTTCTACAGCTGAACTGGGTGTGAAAAAGGACAAACATTTGCAAACTCCACAATACACTATTTAAAACAAAGTGCATTTTTTAAAAAATGGATGTTATAATCGGTGTCCCGGAATCAAAGTCACGGTGCTACTGCTTACCTCAGCGTCAGTGAAGTTGACAGGGTTCATGAAGTATTTGACACATCGGTCGTCCACTTTAAACCAGTTCTCAAAGCCTTCCACGTTACAACGTTCAGGCATTTGACACTGTGCTGTGACATTTGCATGGCCAGAAGACCCACCTAAATGACAGAATTACACCTATATGACTGACTTCTGTTTCTAGAGTACACTGATCACAGATCAGATTCATTTCCCAATTAATAAAAATGTATTAAAGTATGAATTTAAAAATGACCTCTCTTCATAGTGAAGAAGTTTCCACTCTCCCAAAGAAGTGCCAACAGCAAAAAGCTGATACATTTAGTTCTTGCTCTGTACTGTGAGAAGAGAAAGGATAAGATAACGCTGTCTAGATAATGTTTTTTTATTTCAACCTCACTGTAGAATTTGCTGTTCAATATTGTGAATTTGTGTAATATCTTATTAATATCTTAATATCTTACAATAAACATTCATACAATGCTAGTTACCCACTAGATCTTTACAGAGTTAAAAGAAACATTAAAAACATTGAAAAAACACAAGAACTTACCATTGCAAATTCGAAATCAAACATTCTCTTGATGGTAGCCTTTGCATCTGTCTCACTTCATAACACCTATTTTATACAGTTCCATTCATTCTCACAGCTCCTCCCTCTACTCTCAATCAATAACACTGTGTTCAGGGTATGGGGTTGTTTTTTTTAACAGTCTTCATCACACATACAGATACAGTGTCTGATTTAGCAATCAAAATACAATGTGTTGCTGCAAAAGCAAAAGTAATACTTTCACTGTCTTATCATCTTGCTGTTTACACAGGTCATATGCAGAGTAAACAAAGGTTCCTAAAAGCTTCTTACTTGGGCTCTGTATTGAAAAAGGTTCTACATACCATAAAAAGAAAGATATGGTTCTTATAAGAATCTCTGACTGAAAGGTTGTTTGAGGTACCAAAAATGGTTCTTTTATGGCATCGCTGTGGTTAACCCCTTTTAACATGTTTATTTTTAGTTATTTTTAACACAATATGTATAGTTTTAAAATCTATAAATAAAATGTTTTGAAATGTTTTTTTAAAAATGCTTGTGCTATATGTTTGCTGAAATAACTGCAACTTGTTTTGCTTGTTTTGTGTATATTTTGTTATATATAAGTCACACAAAGACATTAATGCATTATTAGGTAGCTAATTCAAATACACTCTTAAAAATAAAGGTTCTTCACAGCAATGCCATAGAAGAACCATTTTTGCTTTCCCAAAGAGCTATTCAGTCAAACGTTTTTAAAAGAACAAATTGTTTCTTGCATTTTCATAGTCTAAAGAACCTTTTTCCAGGTTCTTTGGAAACAGACATTCTTTGAAACTTCAAAGAAACTGTGAAACAGTGAAACAGAATCTGTGGAACAGAAAGGTTCTACAAATGTTAAAGGTTCTTTATGGAACCAGTCAAAAACGGTTCTTCTATAGCATTGTGAAGCACATTTAACAGTGTACTGGGCCACTGGGCCTCATATATGTATCAAGGTCTCGTATAGAAAATAACAAGTTGAAGACATCTTGTGTGTCTTATTTCTATAATGCAAAACTAAATGTATCAGCACACTGGTGTTACTCTAATGTTTAAGCAGTGCTAATGCAATTACTGCAGGTTTGAGTCCAAGGATGGCTCAAGGGTTTGCTGAAACTTGCATATAATGGAGGGTTCAAACCAAGCAAGCTATACAACATATCTTACAACACCCCTTTTTATTAAAAGATCTTCTCAGATCTCTTTTTTGTATTCTGTCAGGATTGTACCTTTCAAGTAAATCAGCTAAAATTGCACTGGGTGACTTATTGTTGTAGACAGTGCATTTTAAGCTGGTTGGAAGTGATACCTGCTAAATGACAAGCCACAAACAACCCCTCCTTATTTCACACTTTAATGAAAGCACAGGTCTGGTGGTTTAGCAGTTGCTGATCACTATCATTATTAATCTTCACTTGACAACTAAATTTGCTAAACAAATGCCCCTCAAATGAACAGCCCATATTCTACAGTGCAGAAAGGGCCAAACTATTTATTTATTACTTAAAATGATTCTGTGTAAGCCATTCATGGGTTGATTTCCCGGAAAACTGTGCATCCACAAACCTATTGAAACATCACCGATACAGTGTAAGTTTATTTGGGATTATTTATTAAAACTTTAAATTTTTATTCCACTAATAGGGCAGAAGCTACACTGCAGGTTTGAGCCTCTGTTATTGTTTTGTTTTTAGTGTGTGCTCATTTGGCTGTTCCAGTCAAATTCACTGTGTCCCAGACCTACACAAATTCCAGAATTCATTTTCATGAAAGATTGAGAGAATCAGTTTATAACAAAATAAGCCTTCGGTGGTAAAGCTTTTATCTGTCTTTTTACATGTTGAATATACTGTCACAACTCCTCCTTCTCTCACTGTCCTCACACCTCATTCTCACGTTTGCTTGTTTCAAAGTTTATCAGTCTTCATCACACATGAAGAACTCCTCAAATATAAATGCTTATTTCTATTTATTCATTTGGCAAACACATACAGTGTCTCCAAAATATGCATTTTATCGGTATGTTTTCCTGGGATTGAACCCATGACATTGGCGTTGCAAGCACCATGCACCAGCTGATCAACAGGAACATGATGATAACATGATGGGTGTCTGCATTAGAACTAAAAGCATTAGGCTAACAAATTCTTTACAATATTTGGTCCTATCAAAGTACTAAATCTGAAGATTTGTGATAGTGCTTAGCTCAACATTTGTATTGTATCTCTATTGTATCTTGACTTCATCTACAAACTGTTACAAAAATATTCAGAAACCTTCATCAATACTGATGAAAATCTCTCTGTATTTTAACAATACAGAGAGATTAAAGTAATATAACTAAACAATTAAAAAGTCTTTTCAAGATCTTCTGTAAATGTAATTCTACAAAAATGCCTATTTTAACTGAGGAAAAAGATAGGACACCCTAGCCCCTTATAGCTAGTGTTACCTACTTTGGCTGAAATAACTGCAGTGAGACACTTCTTGTAGCCATCTACCAGTCTCTGACATCGGTCTGAGGAAATTTTACCCCACTCCTCAATGCAGAATTTTTTCAGCTGTGAGATGTTTGAGGGGTTTATTGCATGTACAGCCCTTTTCAAGTCACCCCACAGCATCTCAATGGGATTCAGATCTGGACTTTGACTCGGCCATTCCAGGACTCTCCATTTCTGCCTTTTCAGCCAGCCTTTGGTTGATTTACTAGTATGTTTTGGGTCATTGTCATGGTCCAGTTCCGCTTCAGCTTTCATTTTCTAACAGATGGTCTCACATGTTCTTCAAGCACCTTCTGATACACAATAGAATTCATGGTGGATTCTGTGATGGTGAGCTGACCAGGTTCTGCTGCAGCAAAGCAGCTTTATTGCTTTATTGCTCTGGTGTCCAAATAATTCAATTTTGGACTCATCTGTCCAAAGAACATTATTCCAGAGGTCCTGGTTTTGTCAACATTCTCCCTGGCAAATGTCAGTCTGGCCTTGATGTTTCTCTCAAAGGTTTCCTTCTTGCACACCTCCCATGCAAGTTAAACTTGTGCAGTCTCTTTCTGATTGTAGAGGCATGCACTTTTACATCAACAGTAGCCAGAGCCTGCTGTAGGTCCCGAGATGACATTTTAGGGTTTTTGGAGACCTCTTTTAGCACCCCAAGAGCAGACCGCAAGAGTCAACTTGCTGGGGCGACCAGACCTGGGCATGTTGGCAGTTGTTTTGAAAGCCCTCCACTTGTAGACGATCTTCCGGACAGTGGAATGGCTGATTACAAAATGTTTTGAGATCTTTTTAAATCTCTTACCAGACTCAAAGGATGCTACAAATTTGTTTTCTGAAGGCCTCTGACAGTTCTTTTGCTCTCACCATGGTGCTCACTCTCACTTCAACAGTCAGGAGCACACCAAACTAAATGTGTGAGGTTTAGATAGGGCAAGCCTCATTCAAAATGCTGAGTAATGATCTACTATTATGTGAACCTGGTGTGATACACCTGTGTGTGATCTGAGCCATTTTAAGAGGGAATACATGTGAGGGTGTCCTAACTTTTGCCTCAGTTAGAATTTGCATTGTGTGGAATTTTACAGAACATTTTACAGAAAATCCCCTCTTCAGTTTTAATTGCTTAGATATATTACTTTAATCTCTCTGTATTGTTAAAATTGAGATTAAATATCCATATATCCAAAATGTTAATACACAGGCTTTCATAGGGTGTCCTAATTTTTTCACACGACTGTAGATGCTTCACACATTAGTGTGCACAAAAGCCACAGTCATTTATGCTTGTACTCAATGTCTAGGTAGTCAGTGTGGCTAACACTGCATCTTATTGGTTGTCGCTAGTAACAGGACTTGTCTTCATATGTCATGACAAAAAAAACATATTGCAAAACCAATCAACGGGATGCGACATTGACATGCCCCGTATATGAATTTAGTACTCTGATCAGTTTGTTGGATATGAGATATATTGATCACCTATTAAGCTCAAAATATTAATATTAATAAATTTCTTTCACAAATGTATACTGACTGTCCCTCTTTATCTTTTGATATAGTCAGCTACTATAGACAGCTACAGCTACTGAAATATTTAGCAAATCCAAAAGATGTGCAGAAATGACAATGAATGTCTGTTTGAGCAGGTGGTAGGCTATTTTAAATAAATATAACACAGAAAACAATAATAAAAATTAACAAAAATAAGTTTCTGTCCTGATAATTTCAGATGGGTTAGATATGCTAGCCATTGTGTTGCATTTAATTTCCACAGCCCCTGGTGGCCACTGATGAGAGTACTGGACTGCACAAATGATAGATAGCATCAGGTATAAAACAGCAGATATTTTTTATTTGCCATTAGGTTTAGAAACACTTGACTGTAATATTTTTCATGATCTTATAAAATCTTTTCATCTAAAGCCCTTTGCTTAAATGTTTGAAATGATGTTTGTTTAATATAATTTTGTTTAGTATCAGTTTAATATAGTATGAATGTTTCTGCATTATTGACTGTAATGTATATAGTACTAGGACCAAACATATTACAAAACTACCATTGTGAACAAGTTCATGAAATTCAAAAGTTCATGGAACAGCAACCAGATAAACAGCTCCGTCAACTTCAAGTGTACGTCAAAGCTGTCGACAGTCTGAAGGCGCATATAAAATTTTTCTTTATGGAACAAGTGGCATCGTTCCACTTGCCAACATCTGCAAATGTGAGAGAGAAAGAGAGAAATACAGTGTATGATAAAGCAGAAAAATTCTAGGTTATAATATATAATCACATGATTTTACCAATAATTTCAATTAAACTGTGCTATATTGAGAAACTGTGCCTAAACTGTGCTTGCCGCTGCTTTGTCTGTTTCAAATAATTCACTGTGGTATGAAACTGGTATGAACAGCTTTAAAAAGACAGCAATTCCACTTACACTTAATTCTCATCTCATAAATCAATTTTGACTCTTTGCTCTTATTTTTACTTTTATATCGTGTTCTGTAATGTGATTGTTCAACATTTTTTTTATTGTTGTTTGCTCCTCTCTTTCTGCTTACGGTTCCAGTTCATTTCCACGCAGTCCTCTCTGTTTTTGAAGATGTTGGAGGGCTCACCAGGTGTCCAGATCTGATAGTTCCACTTGGAACCATCGGTCCACACAAATTTACCAGACTGAGAAAGTAAAGTAGCAAAAAGAGGTATTTTATATTTATTATTAATTAATAATTAATTGCAACTGAAAGTTTTAAGTCTCTTTTACCTGAAAAAGTTCAAAGCCCCCTAGCCAGATGCGCAGGTTGTGTGGGTTATATTTGATCACAATGCAGAGCACGTCACTATTAGCCTTGCTGTTGTGCAGTGACACCAGATGTCCACCAGGGGCTGTGACTCTACAGCTAAACTGGGTATGAATCAGAAAACAACATTTGATTACAATAAAGCAATCCACCGATTATTTACTTTATTTGACTCTTATTTCATCCAAACTATGATTCTCACCAACCTCAGCTTCAGTAAAATTGAGAGGACGAGCAAAGTATTTGACACAGCGTGAGCCCACTCTGAACCAGTCTCTATAGCCATTCATCGGACACACTCTGGGCAGCGGACAGCGTGCTGAAACATTTAACATCCTCTGTGAAAATGCATTTGGTCATAGCCTATATTTATATCTATTCAGTAGTCTACTATCATTACAGCATGCCTACACTCACATAATGAAATGCACATTAATATATGTTTGTCCATCACAGTAATTTAATCCTCATAATAAAAAATGTGTCCACTTTTAGGTTACTTTCTAGTCATGCAGAATGTACAGCTTCAATATTTTTGGTTACCTCTTTCTGTTGTTAAGAAGTTACCGCTCCCAAATACAAGCATCAGTAACAAAACAGATTTCATTCCTGCCTTACACTGTGAAAAACAAAATGTCAGCAGTAAAAGATCCATATAGCCTATTATGCAATTTAATGTTGTTGATTCTAGCAACTTCTAGCAAATTCTAACTTTTCTGCATGCCTCGCTCCACTTCATATACATACGTTAAATGTACAATATGTGTGCCACAAAAAAGTATTGCAAAGCCGTGGTGATAGCAGCTCACAATGCCAATGGGTTGCAATACATCAATATTATCAGCAGAAGTAATATCTACAGAACACCAAATGTTACACTTTACTTGGCAGTAACTGACAGTGTTCAGACTGAGGATCTGGGGCATTACCTGGGATCCACAATTTGAGTCACTTACAGTCTGAGGTAATTATACCATGCCTACAGATTTTGATTTTGTTTGACCAGTTAAGAAGACCAACACAGGTTGCAAAATTACCAGCAATAAAATTTGTAATTGCAATTATTCATGAAAACCAATGAAGGATTTCTTTACAGGGACATTTTCAGGGACAGGAATAGAAGGTTGTTGTTTTACTTTTACAAATTTTACAGTTTATATTTTGGATAGTAAGAACTGTGAGTCTGTCGAAGAAAAGGACTTACCATTGCAAACTTCCACTTGTGTTGTCTGTCTCTCTTGACAATAACATTTAGTTGGTCTTACATGTGTCACTTCATTAGTGAACTCCTCCCCTCTCTCACTCAGTGTTTTTAATGTGAAAGATTATACATATACACATATACACGTAATCAAACCAACCACTAACAATATAGATTATATACGTTTACAACTTAATTTAGAGCAATCGGGTGAATTTACAGATCATTGGGAATACATTTTAGCCATCTTAATCTCACAGAAGAACCTGTTTATACAGATTGTGTCTATATTATCAATAAGAACAACATGTTAATGGAAAATACATTTTTAACTGAATGGCTAAAAAATATCATGCTGACATATACACTGTTGTGCAGCACAGCTGACAGTATTTGTGAAACTGCAACCTGGTCTTCTTATATTTTATAAATACGTTTATATATTATATATTTTATATAATTTATATATCTAATAATTACATCCTACATTTGCCAGTGCATAATGTTAACAAATGCTGAATGGATTCAGGCATGATTACTTATAAGATAAACTAAGCCTAACCAAGACTTTTGGGTATGCACTTATGAAATATTGACTGGAGTAAAAAGTGTGACATGGAACCCTGGTCTCTATTTTTTTCTACTGGCATTAATGCTTTATGTGTGTATGAAGATGTAATACCTCACTGTGTACTGTATGTATTTGTTTATCTGGGTAGCTTGTGCTTTGAGTAAAGCAGATTACTACTCAATTTAGATTTACATAAGCAACTAGCGAACCTAATCTTTATCTATTAGACAGTTATACCGCTGTGTATTGTGGTTACCGACGCAGCAGCTGATGTCATCACTTTAACTTCTACTTTTCGTGTTGATTTCGTGTTTCGTGTTGTGAACTTCACAGGTTAAATGACTGCACTGGAAATCGAATTCAACATTTTGCAAAAATGCCCAAAGAGCTGATTTTTAAAAAATCTATCTTGGATAGCAAAGCTTTTCTTTTATTTCATATCAATGTTTTCTAACCTCACTGCAGTCATTCTGTAGTGGAGTAACATTTTTTCAGGTCTTGCTACTTTTCTCACTCTCTTTAACACTTTTGGACTGTAATACTTATTCAGCAGTCTCAATCCCACAGTAAAAACCCTTTAAAAGCAAACTCAACTTTTTTGTGTTAATCTAACTCAGCTTGAAGCTGCAGTGCACTTATTTCATGTGTAATATTGTTTAGCCATTAACACCAAATGATATTATGTTTCACATCAGGGAAGTGAGAGTCAAAGTTCACATAAGATTATCTAGTCATTCTTTTTATCGCTTGCTTGGTTCGTCTCATTTTACCCTTTTAGAAAATTGTTTTGAATTTATTTCCAGGGTTTGTTTAATTCTTATATTTTGATGTTGCCATTATGCTCACTGTAGCCTTTGGGTTTGTTCATTTTTTTAATTGAATAAATACATTTTGAACATCAATCAAGTTCTCGTGTTTGTGTTACAGAATTTTGTATTTATTATTTATTTATTTAATAATATAAAAGACCCACACTTTGCAAAGGAGGTTTACAGTTTTCAATCTACTGACTGCATAGCCCTTATTATAAATTGACAGCATACAATCATAATACATAACATCCATGTTGTCATTGAACAATAAAGTTACATTTCAACATTCAGAGTACAAAGAGCAGCTGTCTGCCTGAATTAAACAACAGTTCAATTTAGAATCTGGATTATAATTTAAATGGCAATTATTGTACATGTAAATCTTTATTGACTTAAACCTCCCCGTGTCCTGCATCAATATTTACAATACAGGCAAAAACACTCAAGAATTACGGCTTTATATACAGTGTACATGTTTCCGCCCTTTTACAATATCTTATCACACATGCACACACACACAGACAGATGACTCCTTAATCTAGGTGTCTACTAACATTAGTAAACATTAGAAAACTTTCCTCAACACTAATTATTATTAGTTTTGTAAATGAAAGAACATGCAAATAGACAATACCCTGCACATCTTAAATATTTACTTAATATTATTTACAAAATATAGTAACATTTTTGATACATCTTTCAAGCAAATAATAGCCTTTTGCTGAGGTTCTGACAGGTTTGTACAAAGATATTTGAGAAAGGTTTTGATTTTTGTTTTTTTAGTGAACATTCAGTAAACAGCCAGTATTTAATATGATTTTAAGATCGAGGCCAGTGTTTAAAATCTTCTTTCTGGTTAAGTAAATAAATAAGGAAAATGGTTCATTTTAGAAGCTGATCTAAGCTGTAACCTATGAATGCATTTATAATAAAAAATCAGAATGTTTGTATAGTCTGTTCTAGATGGAAGATTCTAGGTTTTGTGATTGATGAGACACAGCAGAATGATTTTGCCGCTATTAACTATAAGGTTCAATGGAGAAAGCTCCAGAATCATTTGAGAACTTCTCTTCAGGTTTGATTGACTGCTGGCTGTGGTCTCTGGTCCTGTATAATGAATCGGTACTCTGAATATGTGAATCTGATACCTAGAAAATAAGCAAGACAGTGAGAGAGCATGAGTATCTGAATAATGATTAAAGTCACATTGATCAGTGTTGTTGGTGGCTGGTTTAAAAACAAACCTCTTCAAATTTCTTGGCTTTGTACTGGTCCGCTCCTTTCAAAAAGTTCAGCAGAATTATGTCACAAAGCACTGTGCCCTAAAATCCAGGAAAATTGTAAATCAAAAGTGTTAGTATTTATTGCTCGTCATATTCTGCAGCTATTTTGTTTCCATTGTTTATTGATTTTAGTGTAAAGCTGCAATCCATAACTGTTGCCTTGGTAAAATCTAATAATTATTATAAACTTGCCATTATGAATCGGGGAAGGGAGACTGTTTTGAACACTTAACTGTTATATCTGTTTACTCAATAACATTATGCTCTTATGGACAGGCAAGCAATTGCATTGTTTAGTAAGTTGCTGATTGGCAATGATTACTAGTTAAACAGACCATCACCTATGAATATTAAATACTGATAGAAAGTCTACCAGATGAGGATGGAGAAAATGAACTTTGAGCTGCTGAAGAGCAGCTAGCCATTTCACTGTACCAAAAATGAGCATGCTATTCTCTAAAATGTCACCCAACTTCTGTAAAGCATCTGTTATGCAGGTTAGTAAAGTCCAATCGATGCCAATCGATTGTTCATGAAGATTTGCAGCCAGCCTGACAGTTTGCTCCCTTCTCACTTAGTTTACGTTTCATACACCTTAACTATACTTAATGTATTTTAGTTATCCTCTGCAATAGGCAGATAATTTCAAATTTGATATGCATATGCAATTAGAATATTGTCTGTCACCTGTATATATATTCTAATACATTTCACACACTAAAATTAAAATGGTTTGGTTTTAATTACTAAAATACAATTATTGTTTCAATACAGGATCTAGTAATGGAGACACATACTACACCGACAGACGTGAAGGCAGCAACCATGGTGATGAGTGTTGGAATCATGTTAAATTTTCCAGCCTGTAAAGGAGAGACAGAAAATGTTCTGAACCATTTCTGCTGAGCAGATAAGCACACACGCTTGCACGGATGCACAGATCTACAATCAGTTCTATTTCAAATGTTTCTAGCTCAGAAGTACAGGCAAATACACAAACACATTATCATTTACTTACATCTCCATTAACCAGCACATCAAATCTGATGGCATAGGCTTTCAGCAAAGTACGATACTCTGTCCCGTTATCCATTTTAAAATACTTTGCATATCTGGAGACAAAGATATTGACACATTGGATGATTGTTTCAATAGTATATTATTATCCAGAGATTATCCAGCCATTTCCACTATGTGGCTATAAATGAAACATTATATATTGTAACAACTGAAAGTCAGGAACTGGTTTTGTTCTATATGAATCTATGGATGTCTTAAAGACATTTGCCATTACAAAATGTCAAGAGTGAGTGTGGTCTAGTGATGTCTAGAGTGACAACTTCAGCAGCCTTGATTACACTCTAAGGTTGAGATGTGTAAAGAATGGGTTCGAGAACCTGAAGTTGTATCCAGGTGACACTGTAGTCTTCTCTGACATGGCATCCAGGCGAGTGAATGAATAAGCGGGTTTACACTCTTCTTCTGCCTTGTCTAAATCACACGCCCATGCTATTTTTATTCCTATTACTCCCCCCTGAGTATAAGAGAGAGATGATTACATTCTAAAGATTAAATGAATTACATTTTCCTTTGTACTCAAGTATTTTGTACTCGAATGGTTTTCATGTGAAGCTATTGGACAACAAATGGAAGAACACATGTTAAAAATAACCAGATCAGGAAATATGCAAAAGGAATTAAAAAAAGGAATGTCAAAAACATGAAAAACAGTGAAGAAAGATCTCACATTTTTAGCAAGAGTGGCGAAATCTTGCTGTGCAAACCGGATCACATCACCCACTTTGAATATAGGACAATACATGTTGTTCTCAAAATCAAAGTTGCACTGCTTTATGTAGGAACTACTGATGGAGGGTAAGAAGTTTCCCCTGTCGAGAGAAGAGAAAGATTCACAACTATGGTTTACAAAAAGCAAATATTATAACAAATGCATTTTAGGAAACACTGGTATTTGGCTTACTGGTAGCACTCATAAATGATTATAAATAAAACAACAGAAGCTTTCAATATCTGTCAGTATGGATTGATGATGATTCTCTATTCGAGTACTGTTTGTGTATCTTGTGCTATATTAAAAGACATGATGGTGACGACAGTTGTGACTGTTTGTTTGCTTTACTTCGTGAAGTTAAAACGGGGGAAGCGAATGCTGTTCTTGATGAAGATGGTGAAGTTCTCCACCTCCATCATATGTTCTCTGTGTAAGAGAGAAAAATAGTTTCACATCAACTCGTCACTCATCCATACACCCATCTATTCATTCTCGCATTAGAGGTGGACTCACGGCTGGACGTCATCTCTCTCTGCAGGACACCATCCTTTGATCTCACAGGTTTTGAATGTAGTATTGAAGTTTACACATCGTCCAGTCAGCAAGCCTTACAGGGTGAAAAAAACAATGGAAGTCATTTTAACACACACAACAACGTGATGCTTTCAAGCTGCACAACCTGATAAGCTTACGTTGTAGCTCAAATGTAGAGCGTGGCGCTAGCAACGCCAAAGTCACAGGTTTGATCATTGGTCTTTTTGAGGAGGAAATTGTGAAAAATTTTGAGAACGTTACTGAAGGGGTTTGTTTGGTGAACTTAAGTCAAAAGACATTAATACATCAATGAGCTTAGAAAATGCATGAGAGCTTGTCTTAGAAACACAAAGGAGCGACAAACAGACAAAAGTGAAAATATAAAAATCCTACCATTGCTAGAAGGCTTTATCATGAGCTTCAAACAAGAACTATCATCCTCACATCTGAATTTCTTCTCACTCTGAGAAGAGACACACACATACAGGCATCTATGAAACATTTATGTACGTGCATTAATCTTGATATATTTTAGATTATCGCAACAAACATACATATTTAGTGCAGGGTGGCATGTCTTACTTCAGGACAGTGTCCCTGTATTTGATTCTCTGTTGTGATGAGTTTCGTAATGATGCAGAACACTGACGACCCCTGGTGTAAACACACAGAGACTTTCAATCATATTAGTAATGCCACGATTTAAATTAATGACATTTATTAAATCATACCTTAAACCTCACAATCTGTTGACATCATGACACGATTTATCATAATCAAGGACCAGAAATGTGTATGTCAGTTTTCAGTACAGAAGGCCTAGTTTGTGGTTTTTACATTTGTCTGTGAAAAGCTACATTATTTCTATCTTCTACAAATATTTTTTACCATGTCTCAGTTGAGTGACAATGCTGCCCAATGCTGATGATAGCACCAACAGATTCAGGTAATCACACACACACACACACACTGCTAAACCTAACCATCATTGAAAACTTTTGGCATTTTTTAATTAACAAAAATTCACCATTTAGCATGTTTTTAAGCGATATAGTTTATGAGGACACAGTGTCACCATAAACCATGTTTACATTGTTATACACATCATTATACACATCCTCGTAACCCACATATTCAGACACACATGCACACCATGGCATAAAACAGCTGAACCCCTCATTTCTAATTGTACTGCAATGCTTTTGAGTTAGTAAAGCGGGCTTGAGCGAGTCTTTCACTGATTTTTGATGGTTTCAGATAAAGGCTATAAGAACTGTAAGAATGTCTTTGGCAGAATCCATGGACTAACAAACAAAAATGTACATGTTGACAGGCTTAATATCAGCACGGCCGAATCACATGCTGAGCCTAACAGCCTATATGAGAAGACCCTTAACATATTCTCACAAAACGTTTTTTTTTGACTGATTTCTTAAAAACATTGAGAAAGGTTTTGACACATAGGCCTATAACTACATTTCTGAATAGATAGATCAGATGCACAAAAACACTTTTCTCCTAAAACTGGTTGTGATTTACTTGAGCAGGGGTCACATAATCAGCTGTGTCCATGATCCGGTTATTATACTCTCCAAACCCTTTAACTTTAGTCATCACTGATGACTCGATGGCTGTATCTCTCTCTTGATATGCCTTCTCATACAGAAACACCCAGCTGAGTAGAGAGAGAGAGAGAGAGAGCAGAAAACCGAACAATCACATTGATTTCTTTTGAAATCAAAAATGTTTAAGATTTTCAAGCACTTTTGTTAATTTTAACAAAAATCTGATATTTGTTATAATATCGGGTAATTCTGATTTTCATACAATTTAAATTCATTATGTCACTACACATGACTAAATACAAGTAATTTAATTATCCTAAAATAATAAATTAAATTAAACAGCTAATTTCTCTTTTACAATGCTCCCAAACACACAAACCTTTTTAGATCTTCACTATTAGCTCCAATTTAACAATTTTACAGAATCGATTCCAGTGTTACCGTTACATACACAAGTTCTATACGGTTACATACAAGTTAAACAAATTAAAATAGTATACAAAGTAAAGTAAAAATGGGACCTTAAAACACTCACCCAACGAAGTATGTGATAATGAGGAGTTGGACAACTCGATTGATGATGCCAATGGTCCAGCTCTTTACCACCACAGACTTGGTTGTCTCATATGTAAAGAAATCTGTTATACAGCTCCACATCTTCCTGGAACACTTCTGCATTCACAGCAATTACACGCCGGGTGTGTATCAGTGTATTTGTATGAGAATTCAAAATATAGTTTCAGCGCTCACAATGAATCTGTCCAAAAGCTTTATCCAGTGTCTGAATCTAAAACAGATCAAAAACATCAAGAAGTCAAAAACATTTTCAATGTTCTTGTATGTTTTCCTGGTGGGTAAAAAAACTCCACATCTTAAGATGAGTTCCTTTCATACTGTCCTTTTCTAGCCCTCTCAAGTCCCTCCCCCTCTCCTCCTGCTTTTCCTCCTTCAGTTATTCTATCCTTTCTTCAGATTTACCATTAACATGGATGCTCTTAGCAGATACTTTCTTACCATGCTTATAGTGCACCAATTTAATTAAAGCTACTTCTTAGTCATAAAGCAGAAACTCCCAACAGCTCATATATATGTGTGTGGATGTAGATGTATGTATATGTAACCATATATGTATTTATAGTATTTAGATGTGTGCGTATATATATATATATATATATATATATATATATATATATATATATATATATATATATATATATAAAAATACTAAAAATACATATATAGTTACATATACATACATGCATACATACGTGCATTCGAAGTCTAAGGTGAAGTCTAAGGTGTGTGTGAGAATAATTTAAGGTCTAGAGGAGGTGAATTTTGCAGATGTGAATATTGTTGATTTCACCTTCCTCCACACGCGCATTATATCATGATCACCTAGCAGTAAAAACCTGTTGACAGAGAGATCAATGAATAGCAATGATATATACACATGTGTTAATGATTTTATATACTGTATATAATATATATAAAATATTAATAAAAATAATAAAAATGTAAAACTAAAAATGTTACAAAATGTTACTACATAAACATAGTCAAGACACCTTTTTATGTTGTATTTTTCTGCCTTGCGCAACACCGTAACATCCTTCATTCCAAAGAAAGATTTGTCTGTCAAAAAGGAACAATGTATGTAATGTGACACAAAGAAAAAAAGTGTTTATTGGATGAAAATGTTTATTGAAATGGGGGCAGAGTCTGAATGCATTAAGCAGATAAGATGATCTGTAGCTAAATAACTTAATAAACATGGAAGGAACAAAGAACGGGAAAGCATCAAGGGTTAATTTAAGGGCTGGAAGAGAGTACTTTGTCATACAGTCATTAATTCGGATTACAATTATCATACTGGACAATAATTTAATAGCCAATTTAGGATGTTGCCCTGTGAACCACAATTAGCAGTAAGATAAGCATACACATTAACCACAATTGAGGAGTAACATTTATTGACATGGCCGAGAGTGGAACCATTAAGCTTGTGGTTATCTTTCTCCATAACTACAAATCTGCTGGGACTCCCTTCCCTGCAAAAACACACACATAGCGCAACTGTAACGCATGACAGAAGACCAAATTGAATGAGACAGTAGACTGTGGTTGAGCTCAAGTACTGCAGGAGTGTTTGTAGCTGTCTATCAGTCAAAGATAATGCTGAGTGTTAGATGTCTCAAGATGATTCGATTGTCTTGAAACAGGAGCTCAAGATGAAGCGAGGATAAAAAAAAGAAGGCGAGAGAAATGGCTGAGGAGAGAGTGAGGAAATGGACAGGACAAAATCATCAGTGCACCAAATGCAATAATCAGTAAAGTGGTTTGAGAGGCCTGATTGAGACAGTAAAAATTCCAGAGAAACGTAACAGATACGAACGGGAGATTGATGCACAAAAATGGGACTAATGGAAATGGTAGGAGTGGGAAAGAGAAAAAGAGATATGCAGACAGTACACACATAAAAAAGAGGTGACAAAACTCATGAAAGGTGACACATAAGAAATACACTGAAATATTTTTCCAGAATATTTATCACATATGAACAGCATAGACAGCATAACATAGACAACAATGGACTAGAAGTAAATAATATAATAATAAATAATAGGCAAAGGTAAATTATAATATAATATAATATAATATAATATAATAAATATAATATAATATAATATAATATAATATAATATAATATAATATAATAATATATAATAACAATTACAGTAATATTAATTACCATAACATTAATAATATTCTTCTTTAACCACACCGTAAGGTTAGGCCATCAGGCAGATACAGTTTCTACAGTTAATGTTCTTCTGGGGCCAAAAAAAAAGTTGAATTGGTAGGTCTTCCTCCTCCAGACCAAATGAGTAGGCTATGAAATGATTCAATGTCATGCAACCTTCTTACGAGCCAAGAGGGCCAGAGATACAGTATGGTAGAGAACCAGCACCACACAGGACCACATGATTTTGCAGAGACTATAAACTGACTGTCCACTAAGAAAAACTTATCTTACCAGGCAAAATTCCTTTGACCAGAAAGGTCACCTAATAAACACAAATCAATAAAATAAACAAATCACCATGCAAATGTTATTTATTTGTTATTCAGTCTTCTGCATTATAGATGAAGCAGAAAACTGATCAGAAGAAAGAACATCTTTAATCTGTTCTGTAATGAGGCAAGTGTATTTTCTCACCATGTTTATAAGAAAAAAAATATGAACTCATTGTCTGTCTGTCTGTCACTTAATGATTAATGAGTGTTTTGACCATAGTTAATGCTTAATACATTTAGCTGTTGTCAAGCATGCAAAGTGATCATGTGACACAGAAATGAATGAGGCAGACCACCTGCCTAATATGTGCTTGGTCCTCCACCGTCAAAGCAGCGCAGACCCCTGAAGACATGGACTCTGTCCTGTGGTATCTGGCAAACTGTCATTGCCTGTTGCTCGCTCTTGCAGATCCTTCAAGTCCTGTAGGATGCAAGGTGGAGCTGCTATGGATCAAAGACGGGATAGCCTCCATTGTCCTCATGCATCAATGAGCCCAGTTGCTGGTTTGTCCATTCTTTCACCACTGCAGGTAAATCTTCACAACAGCTGACCAGGAGCAACTCATAAACGTTGCTGTTTCAGAGATACTATGACTGTCAGGTTGGTGGTGTGGTGATCAACAACAAAATTGACCTTTTAAACAGAACCCAACCTGACACTGACCCCTTGCATCACAGTTTGGCCCTTATCACTCAGATCTCTATTCCTGCTTGTTTTGTCTGCATCCAACATGTTGATTACGAGGACAGATTGTTTGCTTATCATCTAATCTACCCAGACCTTAATATGTGGTTTTATTACGTGATGATCAACCATATTCACTTCACCTGTGGCTGGTCATAATGTTTTGGCTCATTAGTTTTTGGCTCATGTGCACACTTGTTCGATTATTGAGTTAATCTATTGCTTTTTCCAATCTCCATAGCATCACAAAACATACATGTTAACACAATGTTTTTGTTATGTTAATGGTAACACAGCAGTTACGTAACACATTACCCATTACCGTACCCATTAGCTTACATTATAGACTGTCTGTTAGTTTGTTGAGAAAGGGGCATTTTGACCACTTCTAAATTACTCTGCTTTTGTTTCAACCACAAACTCTTTATCTTAACAACCACACTGCATGTCCACTTACTGATGTTGACTTACACTTATTGATATGTGTGTGTGTGTGTGTGTGCAAGAGAAACAGAGAAGGGGTTGTGAGATCACATTAAAAGATCATTGCTCAGAGTGTGGTGCTTATGTACAGTAATACTATCCTCAGTGAGATCCAGTACTGTTGGGTTCTGTTATCTAGGCCTAATTGGACTGTACTGTAAATGTTTATGGTGTAGACGGGCTGCAGACATGAGAACTGACAACAAAAGCCTGTGAAAGTTTGAGCGAGTTGGTTTAAGTAAAACACAAGGATGATTATCACATTGATATGACATAACTGAATCAAATTATTATGAATTTGTAGTAAAAAGTATTACTGTAATGATTTTAAAACAGTTTTTAATTGTTTAATGCAACAAACTGATTTAACATGTGGGCTTCAAAGTGCCATTTCAAAGAAATGTTAGGCAAAAATGCTTAAAGATGAATAAAATAGTTTTACAAATGTAAACAATTATTATTTATACTGTGTGCATGCAGATACATACAGTATAAAGCATGCCCAGATTTTGAAAAGCAAAAACTGTGACAAACTCCTTGTACTCTTTCATTGCTCACTCATATTCTTTCTTTGCTTCCTTTGCCTTTACTTCCACTTCCTGATAAAGAGAAACTGACATTAGTTTAAGCTCAAAGTCTACAAAAATCTGACCTTTGAAAGGTCATTCAGTGAATGTGTTTTGTTTGTTCAAATTGCTAATCTTACGCATGAGAAATGTGGCAAACTATAGTAAATAAATCAACACAAAGCTTCTCCAGGATTAAAAGATTCATCTAAAAATGTCAAAGTTAGTTTCACACAAATCACCTTCAGTTATCAAACATTTAAACCTCAGCCTTACTCTTATTTATCATCCTGTCTGATGGGCACAGACAGCCGCTACTCACCACTTTTGCCATCTGAGTCGTTGCTTTCCTCAGAGCAATTCTGGTCAACATGCCACATGCTGGTCACCATCGGAGTCACTGTACAAGTCATCATTACCTTTCATACCCTAACAAAGATGAAATCAGTACCAGTGAGACATCCACCTGTGTGCTGCATTACACATCTGCCTCAAGCCATCAAAAACATGGGTTGTGATTGAGACACAACAACACACACCAACTTTCTTCTGTATAACACAAAAGGTGAATTTTTGAGGAAATGTTTAGCAACGCTTACAATAAAATGGGGACTGGGGCTATCAAGCTTTAAAATAAAAAAAACACCAAAAAACATAATAAAAGCATCATAAAGTATATACAAAAGGCATGTGTGTTTTAATACAGTCTTTAGCTTTGTGTGAGGAGCAGACTGAAATTTAAGTAACTAATGACGGCAGAATTACAGCAGAACTACAAATGGCATGGAAACAAAAAGAATGTATTAACAATTTTGAGCAATATTTCGTGCGCATTATTATGAGAATGTGATGCCTTGGTGTATTGATTTGGTCATAGGACATATCCATTAAAAAAACTGTAATGTGCATAAAGTAGCTTTTATCATTTATGTAGCATTAATGTAAAAGGGTCAGGTCACTAACAGTAAGGGGCCCCATCAGAGAGTAATTTGATTTGGATCATTATTGTTGACCATTTTTTGCTTTTTACACATGTAAACTTTACCTACTCTAGTAAAAGCCACAAACGGAAAAAACAATGACCACAATGTGGCAGTTGTAAACTTCCGGGATTAAGCGCTGGGACATTATGGCAGGAAATGATTTAGGGAAAATATGGACTGCCTTTCCATTAATGGTATAGTCTAGTTTCCACAGAGCTACACTACTAAAAAGTGGACCAGACTCCTTTCAGCAAGTGGGTGAACATGCAGATTTATGGGTTTGTGGTCTTCCTGTAGCTCAAATGGTCAAGTGTTGTGTTAGAAGTGCATGGGTTAAATTCTGAAGGAACACACATACTGATAATATGTATACCCTGAATGCACTGTAAGTTGCTTTACATAAAAGAGTTTGCCAAATGTAAAAATGTGATGGAAAACTTCTTCTCAATGCTGCTGAAGGTGTACTGATTGCCCTGGCTTGGTCTCAATCTCGAAGGAGCAGGTGGTGGTTCCTCGGGCGAAGTTCACACAGGCTATGTCCTCAAAGCGCAGGTGTACCGGAGGCTTGTGTACGTAGATGAAGCCTCTCTCCAGCGGATACAACAGGCCTGAACTGGCTTTATATAAAACTCTATATGCTGAGCACCTGAGTGACTATGGGGATATAAAATCAGAATGAAAAGAATTAATATCTCGGGAATTTTGGAGCAAAAAATGTTCATACTCAATAATAAACTTACTTAATAAAAAACAATAATATTAGAACTATTATGTCTTGGACAGAACGTTCTGAGCAAATGCCAAAACATATTGACCTGATCAGAGAAAATACTGTTAATAATATAATCATCTACTGTGATGTCATAATTTTGTTATTGCAATTCAAAACGACTTTAGAAGACTTTTTTACAGTTTATATACAATGTCTTTAAATACCTGGAATATATTGTGTGAGTTGTATGACCCATTTTTATAATAGTTTTGTCATTTTAACCACTTTCATTTGATTAAAGGTCATTATTGTTTTGGAAAAAGTAAATATGTTTTGGGGTGAAAGCTCCCTTTGTATGTTATGATTATAACGTGGCAAACAACGCCATCTAATGGTGAAATAGGGCAAATTTGTGAAACAGATGAGCCAAGAACACTTAAAGAAGTGAACAACATTTCCTACAAGTTCTGCAGTTGACGACAATACACAACTTTAATAACTAAAGGAAAAGCTATTTCCCTGTCTAAAGATGATTTGGATTAAATTAATATATAATACACGTTCATTAAAACTACATATATAGTGATTTTCACTTTGAACTGTTAAAATAGATGCATGTAATGCATTTTACATTTTTCTTTTGAAACTATGAAACTAACACACTTCTAAATGGGTCTGGTAACGTTGAGGCATTTTTTATTATTCTTCATTATGGGTTTCAGCTTTATCTTTATGCTGCTAAATGAGATTTGTCAGATATGAATATACATTTTTGGTGCATCTTGTTTTCAGACTATAAAGACATAAATGGAGTTAGCAACGCTATGATTTCCAGCCATTAAATAGCTGCCAAACGTGATCTGTAAATATTACGATTATATAACATTATACAATATTATAATTAATATATCATGATGTCATCACGCAGTCTGCGTGACTCCGCCCATCACGTCAGCCAGTGTTTTATAAAACGATAAAACAAAGTGAAAGTAAAAGCCCTTGAGGAAGAGAGAGTAAACATCAAGAAAAAGAGTTGATCTTCACAAACGTCTCAGTAACATTCAGCTGGGGTGATTATTATGTGGAGGATTTCATTTATTTCTTAGATCTTTATAGATTAAAATTAACTTTATAGATCGTATGCGATGGTAAATGTGATTAAATGTATTTTAAACTAAAAATAGTCTACTACACTGTATTGCTAATTCATCGTCTTAATACGTAATTGATCAGCTTCTTTGTATGTATTTGTAAGGTTTCTTGCATGGCTACATCTTGGGAGAGTTGCACCGCTTTGGGATAGTTTTTAATGACCAAAAATGACAAAACTTGAGGACAGGACAAATTCTTTGTAAACTGTTTGTGTTCAATCACACAATTCTTCCTTTTTAGAAAACATGACACCTAAGCGTGGCCTGATCACTGACACCTTTAAGGTTGTAAAGAGAACCAGGAAAGGGGGCAAGAAAGACAGGTCTTCTTCACCACCAAAAACAGGTGGATCTGTGTGTTTCTGTTGGTGTATGTACATGCGTGCGTGTGTGGATATTTGCCAACGTATCTTATTAATAACCCTAAACCATTCAAATGATTTAAAGGGTCATTCATATGCACAAGTGCTATATCAGAATTTATAGCTATGTTATAAACATGTTATTGCCTATCAGTACCTGAGCCCCCACAACTGAGCGAAAAAGAAAAACCCCTACAAGAACTGAAAAAGTTTGATATGGACTGGAATTTCGGACCGTGCATTGGTAGGTCATCTATTTTATCAACCAGTGTCAGTAAAAACAAGTCGTGTACCAGTTTGCAGGGTGCTAATAAATTTAGACCAAGTCCATGTTTTTCCATATGTGATTGCTGTTAACTTTATTTCTTAGAGATCTTGGATGTGTCACAAATTCTGTGTAAATCTTTTTTGTTTACATTCTCTTGCAGGAGAAAATATTTTGCGCTTTGGTGAATAAACAAGAAAAGGTCCTATACACTGCTATAGCTTGAACAGTATACCTGCTTTTATTATTTATTAACACATTACCTTATTAAGATCTTAGAACTAATTATGAACATTTACACCAAAGGTCATAACACTGAAACTTTGCAGTGTTAATTAATATTAAGTATTCTTTGCAGCAGGAGTGTGGGACCTTTCTTTGTTTCCTCACTTATGTGCCATTTACATGCCTGCCTAAAAACCATTCAGTTCTCCAAGGGGTCTTTATTTGTACTTTTGCAACAACAAAGCAAAACCTCTCTACCCATGTGTAAATGCACATGTGCATGTATGTCTGTGTCAGGCATAAGTCGACTGCAGAGATGGGAGAGGGCTGCACTGCATGGGCTAAATCCCCCACAGAAGATTAAAGACATTCTGCTGAAGGACAGCACTGACCCAGAGTACACACAGAGGTATTATTGATACCGGTCCTAACGATATTGTTCCTCTCGTCAATATTGTCTCGTTGCAGTTGTGATGTGGACTGCATTATCAGTCTCTCTTTCACACTTTAAGATAGAAACAAAATGAACCAGAGCCTGTGTCAATATACTTCTCACTCTTTATGTTTCAGTCTCTGGGGTGATTATCCTCTCTGAAGATCACATGGAGATCAGTCTGAAGATCTGATCTCCATGAAGATCTGAAGTCTGAAGATCAACACAGACTTAGGAGGAAGGAATACTTTTGTATTGTTGTTTGTTTGTGTGTTTTGTACCATTTTTGCTGTGCTGTTTACTGGAAAAAGATGCACTACATTATAAAAACATTTTTCTATGCAAATGCTGTTGAATATTCAGTGCACATAACACTGCCTAGTATCCTCTTAGTGCAAAATCCATCGTAAGACTTTTATATAAGTAATTAAAATGGTAAATAGGAATGTGTTGCGTGTAGTTTTGTTAAGGAACAAAGCAAACAATTGCAATTAAACGTTTTCATAGAAATACATCATTTCTAATTGTTAAACGGCCTTTACAGTTATATATATATAGAATCCATGTAGAAATTGCAGCAGCTTCTCGAGAGAGAGAATGATAATAATTAGCAATAAAAGGGGCAGATATTTATGGTAACAATTGAAATAGGTCAGACCTCTTTCCACCTCACCAGCCTCTGTGTTTGTCTGAAATTCATCTGAATACATACAAATTCATGTGAATTATGACTTTGAACAAATTCTCTGCAAGTTGTGGATGGTTTATTTGGTCCAGTATCCCACATTAGCGTCCATTAGCTATAATACAGGCCTTCCTCACTTTAGTGTTCAATAGATCCGGGGGAGGGGCTGGATTATTGACCGACAGCCCGTTGTCCCGCCTCCTCAGCTAGACCCGTTTCTCATTGGCTTTCAGTTGCGTCAATTAACCTTTGCTTGACCTGAGTGGTCAATATAAATGTCAAATTATATGACGTAACCGTCGCACGCAGCGGTCACTGGTTAAACAGAATGCTACGATGCGGGTGGAGGCCCCGCCCTCCTGCAGCAAGACGGAGAAGGCGGGACTATCGGGACAGGCGCAAAACCGATTGGTCCGATTCATCCTTCGGCGCAATATCCTGATTGCTCATTGGCTGCAGCGACTCGAGCGTCTACCGTAATAATGTCGCTGGGTGATCCAGTATGAAATAAAGCGACGGTAGCGGCGGATCGAAGCTAACGGGATCGGTTTGCCTTTTCTTTATTACCGGCACCTTCAGCAAAACAGATCTCAAATCCACCAAGGAAGGCGGATATTTGTTTTTTATTTCGGATTTTCTCTCACATTTTCCGGGTCATGCTTAAATTAGGAGGAAACCGCACGGCCGAGAATCATCATCTGCTGTGAGCGCCGCCGCAGCGCGATCGCTCTCTGTCTGATCTACTGGATCTAAACGGTAGATCGATCCGCAGTAGCGCACTGTGTTACTCCTGATATATACTGTTGTCAAGTTAGATTGAGGCTTTGTACCGCTGAAGTTGTTGGTTTGCGGAGGACCGAATTGCAGTTAAACTGGTGAGTAAGGTGTAGTCAGCATCACCGAGTCTGATGTTACAGCACGGCCAGATGTGAGGGGCAATACAGATCACTGTGTGTGTGTGTGTGTGTATTTAGAGGGGATCTGATCACTGTGTGTGTGTGTGTGTGTATTTAGAGGGGATCTGATCACTGTGTGTGTGTGTGTGGATTTAGAGGGGATCTGATCACTGTGTGTGTGTTTGTGTGGATTTAGAGGGGATCTGATCACTGGTGTGTGTGTGTGTGTGTATTTAGAGGGGATCTGATCAGTGTGTGTGTGTGTGGATTTAGAGGGGATCTGATCACTGTGTGTGTGTTTGTGTGGATTTAGGGGTGTGTCACTGTGTGTGTGTGTGTGGATTTAGAGGGGATCTGATCACTGTGTGTGTGTGTGTGTGTGTATTTAGAGGGGATCTGATCACTGTGTGTGTGTAGATTTAGAGGGGATCTGATCACTGTGTGTGTGTGGATTTAGAGGGGATCTGATCACTGTGTGTGTGTGGATTTAGAGGGGATCTGATCACTGTGTGTGTGTGGATTTAGAGGGGATCTGATCACTGTGTGTGTGTGTGTGTGTGTATTTAGAGGGGATCTGATCACTGTGTGTGTGTGGATTTAGAGGGGATCTGATCAATGTGTGTGTGTGTGTGGATTTAGAGGGGATCTGATCACTGGTGTGTGTGTGTGTGGATTTAGAGGGGATCTGATCACTGGTGTGTGTGTGTGTGGATTTAGAGGGGATCTGATCATTGGTGTGTGTGTGGATTTAGAGGGAATCTGATCACTGTGTGTGTGTGTGTGTGTGGATTTAGAGGGGATCTGATCACTGTGTGTGTGTGGATTTAGAGGGGATCTGATCACTGTGTGTGTGTGTGTGGATTTAGAGGGGATCTGATCACTGGTGTGTGTGGATTTAGAGGGGATCTGATCATTGGTGTGTGTGTGGATTTAGAGGGAATCTGATCACTGTGTGTGTGTGTGTGTGTGGATTTAGAGGGGATCTGATCACTGTGTGTGTGTGTGGATTTAGAGGGGATCTGATCACTGTGTGTGTGTGTGGATTTAGAGGGGATCTGATCACTGGTGTGTGTGTGGATTTAGAGGGAATCTGATCACTGTGTGTGTGTGTGTGTGTGTGGATTTAGAGGGGATCTGATTACTGGTGTGTGTGTGTGTGTATTTAGAGGGGATCTGATCATTGTGTGTGTATGTGGATTTAGAGGGGATCTGATCACTGGTGTGTGTGTGTGTGGATTTAGAGGGGATCTGATCACTGGTGTGTGTGTGTGCATTTAGAGGGGATCTGATCACTGTGTGTGTGTGTGTGTGGATTTAGAGGGGATCTGATCACTGGTGTGTGTGTGTGTATTTAGAGGGGATCTGATCACTGTGTGTGTGTGTGTGTGGATTTAGAGGGGATCTGATCACTGGTGTGTGTGTGTGTATTTAGAGGGGATCTGATCACTGTGTGTGTGTGTGTGTGTGTGCATTTAGAGGGGATCTGATCACTGTGTGTGTGTGTGTGTGGATTTAGAGGGGATCTGATCACTGGTGTGTGTGTGTGGATTTAGAGGGAATCTGATCACTGTGTGTGTGTGGATTTAGAGGGGATCTGATCACTGGTGTGTGTGTGTGTGTGTGTAGATTTAGAGGGGATCTGATCACTGTGTGTGTGTGTGGATTTAGAGGGGATCTGATCACTGGTGTGTGTGTGTGTGTGTGTGTGGATTTAGAGGGGATCTGATCACTGTGTGTGTGTGGATTTAGAGGGGATCTGACCACTGGTGTGTGTGTGTGGATTTAGAGGGGATCTGATCACTGTGTGTGTGTGTGTGGATTTAGAGGGGATCTGATCACTGGTGTGTGTGTGTGGATTTAGAGGGGATCTGATCACTGGTGTGTGTGGATTTAGAGGGGATCTGATCATTGGTGTGTGTGTGGATTTAGAGGGAATCTGATCACTGGTGTGTGTGTGTGTGTGTGTGGATTTAGAGGGGATCTGATCACTGTGTGTGTGTGGATTTAGAGGGGATCTGATCACTGGTGTGTGTGGATTTAGAGGGAATCTGATCACTGTGTGTGTGTGTGTGTGTGTGTGGATTTAGAGGGGATCTGATCACTGTGTGTGTGTGTGGATTTAGAGGGGATCTGATCACTGGTGTGTGTGTGGATTTAGAGGGAATCTGATCACTGTGTGTGTGTGTGTGTGTGGATTTAGAGGGGATCTGATTACTGGTGTGTGTGTGTGTGTGTGTATTTAGAGGGGATCTGATCATTGTGTGTGTATGTGGATTTAGAGGGGATCTGATCACTGGTGTGTGTGTGTGTGGATTTAGAGGGGATCTGATCACTGGTGTGTGTGTGTGCATTTAGAGGGGATCTGATCACTGTGTGTGTGTGTGTGTGTGGATTTAGAGGGGATCTGATCACTGGTGTGTGTGTGTGTATTTAGAGGGGATCTGATCACTGTGTGTGTGTGTGCATTTAGAGGGGATCTGATCACTGTGTGTGTGTGTGTGTGGATTTAGAGGGGATCTGATCACTGGTGTGTGTGTGTGTGTGTGTGGATTTAGAGGGGATCTGATCACTGTGTGTGTGTGTGTGTGGATTTAGAGGGGATCTGATCACTGTGTGTGTGTGTGGATTTAGAGGGGATCTGATCACTGTGTGTGTGTGTGTGTGTGTGGATTTAGAGGGGATCTGATCACTGTGTGTGTGTGTGTGTGTGGATTTAGAGGGGATCTGATCACTGGTGTGTGTGTGTGTGGATTTAGAGGGGATCTGATCACTGTGTGTGTGTGGATTTAGAGGGGATCTGACCACTGTGTGTGTGTGGATTTAGAGGGGATCTGATCACTGTGTGTGTGTGGATTTAGAGGGGATCTGATCACTGTGTGTGTGTGTGTGTGTGGATTTAGAGGGGATCTGATCACTTGTGTGTGTGTGTGTGGATTTAGGGATCTGATCACTGTGTGTGTGTGTGTGTGGATTTAGAGGGGATCTGATCACTGGTGTGTGTGTGTGGATTTAGAGGGGATCTGATCACTGTGTGTGTGTGTGTGTGTGGATTTAGAGGGGATCTGATCACTGTGTGTGTGTGTGTGTGTGGATTTAGAGGGGATCTGATCACTGGTGTGTGTGTGTGTGGATTTAGAGGGGATCTGATCACTGTGTGTGTGTGGATTTAGAGGGGATCTGACCACTGTGTGTGTGTGGATTTAGAGGGGATCTGATCACTGTGTGTGTGTGGATTTAGAGGGGATCTGATCACTGGTGTGTGTGTGTGTGTGTGGATTTAGAGGGGATCTGATCACTGGTGTGTGTGTGTGTGGATTTAGAGGGGATCTGATCACTGTGTGTGTGTGGATTTAGAGGGGATCTGATCACTGTGTGTGTGTGGATTTAGAGGGGATCTGATCACTGTGTGTGTGTGTGTGTGTGGATTTAGAGGGGATCTGATCACTGTGTGTGTGTGTGTGTGGATTTAGAGGGGATCTGATCACTGGTGTGTGTGTGTGTGGATTTAGAGGGGATCTGATCACTGGTGTGTGTGTGTGGATTTAGAGGGGATCTGACCACTGGTGTGTGTGTGTGGATTTAGAGGGGATCTGATCACTGTGTGTGTGTGTGTGGATTTAGAGGGGATCTGATCACTGGTGTGTGTGTGGATTTAGAGGGGATCTGATCACTGTGTGTGTGTGTGTGGATTTAGAGGGGATCTGATCACTGGTGTGTGTGTGTGGATTTAGAGGGGATCTGATCACTGGTGTGTGTGTGTTGGATTTTGCTAACTCAGCTGATAGCCCAACGTGCATCAAGTTAAACAAGGACTTTGCAAGGGCATGAACTGAGCCACACAGCAAAATTAAATGGAAACAGTTGAAGCTTGATGTGCAGTGCTCAATGTGCTCAAATGTCCTACAACTGTTAAAGAAATAAATATAGTTTCTTACAGTATTGTTCATTTTTGCATTAATGCTGTCTTTAGAGAATCACCTTAATAACTGGACTAACAGGTGCGCAGGTAACAGGTGATATGATATTATACAGGCAGACAGGTGGTTACACAACACAACCCGCAGGTGTTTTGCTTTGGGTACATCCCGGTTTGTAATCTTACTTTTTTTTCATTTTAAAAGTTATCTCAAGTTAGAGAAAGCCAGTTTTGGAAATATTAAAGCCTAGAGCGTAACACTTAAGGTTTAACCTAACTGATTAGTTAATGCATTACCTGACATGAACTAATGAGTAATCTATTTTAACATCTATTAATCATTGCTAATGCAAGTTAATACAAATGCAGTTGTTTATTGTGTGTAGTTACTGTTAGATTATTGTGCATTAACCAATGCGAACAGATTTTTGATTTTGAAAACGTATTAGTAAATGTTGAAATTAATATTAACTAAGATGAATAAATGTTATTTAACAAATGGAATCTTACAGTATAGTGATGCCACTTAAAAGAAGATCTTCTCTTGTAGGGATGGACAATGCCCATACTAAGACGGTTGAGGAGGTGCTGGGATATTTCGGTGTCAATGAGACAACGGGACTGAGCTCTGAGCAATTAAGAAAGAGCAGGGAACGATGGGGTCCCAATGGTACAGTCCATCACTCAGAAAATGCCTAATCATAACATGCCTAATCAAAGCAGCAGTCACCGTACTGTATTGCATTTTATACAAACGGTTTGTGCAACCTGAACAAATAAATAAATATTGTGTTGATATTCATTTTAACCTTTTTATTTTCTGCCCATCTTCTTTATTTCGCTGCAATCTGTGCCACAGAGTTGCCCGCAGAAGAAGGTGAGCTGTTTTTCTGGGTCTGTGTAATTATTAGCAGGGCTTTCATCTTTTATTCTGTGTTAAATGTCTCTCCGAGCTTGTTGCATAGGAGATGTTAGTTATGTAGCTAATTAGAGTTATTATTGGATTCCCTTGAGAAAGTTGCTTGAGGCTTTCAGTCGTTTTGTAGTCGATGAGATCTTGATTAAAAATTATTTGAAGATATTTTGTTTGTATAGGTTTTCAACTGTTTGCATGTAGAAGGTTTCGTTTCATGTAGGTCACTTAATGGAAAGTGAGTTTGAAAATTTGAAGACGCTCCCTTAATTGACTCTGTGCCTTGCAATAATCTTTGTTCTGTGCTTGTATGTGGTATGTGTTTACAGGGAAGTCGCTATGGGAACTTGTTCTGGAGCAGTTCGAGGATCTGCTTGTTCGAATTCTCCTGCTCGCAGCCTGTATTTCCTTTGTGCGTATAAATCAAAAACCGTGTTTGCTCTTTTACAGCCAAGGATTGCTGTCACAAAACAATAACACAGCCTTTTTACCTTCACATACTGCAAACACAGAAGCAGCGTGCCACAAAACCCCCTATCAAACCTCACTCCTCCATAAAAACTGTCATAATTCAATAACACAGTTAAAAAAGTATTTCAGAAAATAAAACGTTATGTGTAATTTGTTACCACAGATCTTACACAAGGACTGCACTGCCCATGCTTTTGTATCTTATACTAACATCTCTCTCTCTCTCTCTCTCTCTCTCAGACTCTGGCCTGGTTTGAGGAAGGTGAAGGAACCATTACAGCCTTCGTTGAGCCTTTTGTCATTCTCCTTATTCTAATTGCCAATGCCATTGTAGGGGTGTGGCAGGTAAGGTCTTTCTGAATGGTTAAATATATGTAAAATATGATAGAATTAGCTAAGATTACTTTAAGCTGAAGGCCAGAAGTGCAAGATGTTGTTTACCAGGAATTACTGTTTACTGTCTGCATGTGTCTGTGTTTATAGGAACGTAATGCTGAAAATGCCATTGAAGCACTGAAACAGTATGAGCCTGAGATGGGGAAGGTGTACAGGCAGGATAGGAAGAGTATACAGAGGGTCAGAGCCAGGGACATTGTGCCTGGAGACATCGTAGAGGTGGCAGGTAACCACCAGAGCCTTTTCATTTATGTCCTCACCCAGAAATGAAACCTCTGTCATTTACTCATCCTCGTGTTGTTCCAAACTGGTATAGCTGTGTTTCTTCTGTTGAATACACAAGGGGAAAGGCTATTGACATTGCACTGTTTTCCAAACAATATAAATTGGGTCTAGTCTACCTTTTCTGTACAGGTTTGGAACTACATGAGGAAGTTGGAACCATTTTTTTTTCCTTTTGTGTACTGTTCCATTAAATGCAACAAATGTACAGTAACATTCTCAGAGGCTGAAGAAAGAGTCACAAAACTGAGTGTATATGGTATTTTCTAAAAAGAGAAACTCTAGAAGGTTCATCTGGAGATAATTGTAGGACATTGCTGAACAGACACATCCTGATTATTGAATTTCATGAATTTTAGTCCTGATCAAAACAGATTGCTTTATTGGTGATATCTCAGAGGGACTATAAATGAAGTCAGGATGTTTAAACTGGAAGCTTTCGTCAGGCCAGCCAGCTGTTCCCACAGTTCAGCAAACTACTGTTAAACATTTTGGAATAGTTTGATGCTTCCTAAAAACAGTTACTGTACAGAGTGATCCTCTGATCTAGTGACTCCCTTGAGGTTGCTGACCAGATTACATTTTCTACTGATCAGGTGTTGTGGTTTTACACTTGGTTTAACTTAACCTGCATAGATGAAAACGATCAACAGTGCTGCCATAAAATTCCAGGTTAATGAAGCTTGTGTTGATACTGGAGAGATTTGTTTAAAGGAAGTTGCACTTTTATGGCCTTTAGCAATTATTCAGAGAAGTGTCTGACCATCATTGTCGGTGAACTTGGACATTATCTCTGTTCCTGTCCACCACTGACGTATTTCTAAATTTTTGCACGTTGTCTTCTTTGGAGACTGTTTCCCTGGACACATAAAATTCAGTTGTGTTCTTTGTAACAACACATCTGCAATCAGAACACCTATTATGTGACGTCTGTAACTCATGTTGGCTCATGTTGCTTTGACAATACACATCAGAAGTCCTAATTGTCTGACCTCATTTAGAGCTTGACACGTACTTTGCAATCAACCTAATATGACTCTCCTTCACAGCAACATTTGTAATGTTGATTTGGTTTCTTCAAAGTGAATCTCCTTATCTGCTTAAATAAATACTGAATATGTATTTTTATCTAAAGCTTATTCGTTTTTGTTTTTGTGGTCTTTAGAGTTAGGACCCAGTGTCTTGTTCTCTTGGCCTGCGACTCAAAGTCCTACTTTAAGAATGCCAAAGCTAATGAATAAAAATAAGATTGACGTTCTTTTTTTGCGTCATTCTGTATCTTGACTAATTTCAGTTTCTACAGATCGTAAAGTATGGGGTGCTTATCAGCAGTATTGTAGTTTAACCATCAGAGACCATATGCAGTAAAATTCCTTTTTTAAAGCATTTAATTTTACTAAACATGAGTTAAAACTACACACAACGGTAGCAGAGACTCTGAAATATATCAACAATTGTGTCAGAAAAAAATGATGTCTTCCAACAGATGTCTTCCAACTAAGTTGCACATTTTCCAGCTGTTTGGATCAATTTTCGACCCTGTATTATTTTTATTTAAAATACAAACCTGCTTAAGAATAGAAACCTGACAACACACAAAAAGTATAAACTTGTCTGCAATATAAGATGCCATCTTTATTAATTGCTGCAGAAATGCAAAAGTGGATCTTACTAGTCGTGTATTTCACACCACAGAGCCCATTTAGTAAATAATAGAATATTGTAATATTATCATTAAATATACTAAACACTTTTCGGTGTTGGTTTTCAATGGCCCTGATGATTCTTCATAGAGTATAAGAGAGCTGCTCTGAACTTACTGAAGTATTCAGCCTTCAGCCAACTCTAATGGATAGACTGTTTTATAAATGTCAAAGCAACAGTGTAGGTCTCTAAACATCCAATTTCGAGTGTTTACTGTGGGTCAATGAGGTGCATGAATAACATAAGATCGTGAAACTTTAGAGAGCATCAGACGCCTTCTAGCTTGCTACAAATGCATTGCAAAAGGTCAAAGTATCTCCTCTAGTTAATGTTGTTTGTCTATATTTTAAGGTAGTTTATGGATGGATTGGGGGGGTTTAGGGGGCATGTTCACAAACTGGCTTTAAATCTCGCCCTCTTTTTCCATTTTCTCATTCATCTATTTCTCTTCAGTTGGTGATAAAGTCCCAGCAGACATCAGACTGACCTCCATCCGCTCTACCACTCTAAGAGTGGACCAGTCCATCCTAACAGGGGAGTCCGTATCCATCCTGAAACACACAGACCCAGTGCCCGACCCACGAGCCGTCAACCAGGACAAGAAAAACATGCTCTTCTCCGTAAGATATTGCTGGAGCGATTGTGTTGTTCTTTTTATTTTAGAGCTATCGAAAAACCTGTGTGGTTGCTTACAAAAGATGTGGAATTGGTTTTGTTTTTGTTACCTGATGTGAACGTGTGTTGGTGTATGTGAACTGGATTATGTCCAGCAGTGGAAAGCCTATGTGTTGAATAAAACATCACTCATATTGTTTGCTCCCACATGGCTGTGGACTGAATCATCACTTGTCAGGCTTTGAGCTCTCAGATGGATAATGACCAGAGAGTACCAGCCTGAAAGGCTCCGCCCCCTCACTGACACGCACACCAGAACCTCCATTATTTCTTTCCTGCTAAGAAAGTCTAATGGATGTCTGTCCATGTAAGGACCGCGGTGGCCAGGAGCACGATTGGTAGATTGAACACATCTTGGACCTTCCAATGCCAATTACTAGTCATAAAAATTCCTTAAAATTGTATTAAAACGTTATCTTTATTAAAAACATATGTTTGTCCCTGTGACAAAGGAACTGTTTAGCAGGTTTATTTCGTATTGTTGTGGTAGTCACTGGGTCATTGAAAATTTGTCAGCTCCTAAAGCACAATTTTTCTTTTTATGGAGCAATTTTTTTTTGGTTACTATCACAAGTGTATGATAGTAACCAAGCTTTTGTCTTGAGTTAGGATTAGTAAGGATATCATTCTTACTTTGAGATTTAAATCACATATAAGGTTGCTATTCCTAAAACTTCCCAATGTCATTACTGACTAACATGCCAGTAACTAGGTTGCATTTACCTGCCATATTTGATTAACCTTTGACACCAAGTGAGCTGATTTTGCATCCTGGATACTGGCTTGCTGTAACTATGAATTTGTACTGTAATGCTGGTCTTGCTTCCTGGATACTGGCTTGCTGTAACTAAAAATAAACATTTTAGTAATTGTTTGCTCTCCATGCATTATATAATTATGTGTATGTATATATATATATATATATATATATATATAGGGGACAAACATTGCAGCAGGGCGAGCTATAGGTGTCGTAGTGGCCACAGGTGTACACACAGAGATCGGGAAGATCAGAGATGAGATGGCAGCCACAGATCCAGAGAGAACTCCTCTACAGCAGAAACTAGATCAGTTTGGAGAGCAACTCTCAAAGGTAGATCTCTCATTATCTCTTTCTCCTTTTTCTGTTCTTTTCCACCTTCACTCCATCCAGTAGCTTTTCTGGCTATAATGCATGAATTCTGTGCATACTTTGCAGATTTTCTGTATGTATGGAAACCTTGACAAAATGTGCAGTATACAGCAGAGCATATTGGACAGGGTGCTATATCCCACAATGCAATGTGTCTGAAGTTATTAATAAACTGTATGTTTAACCAGAACATGAACTGTGATAATTGATTAAAACTGGATTGCAAATATAAAGTAATTGTATTTATTCATGTAAACATGCAACAGTATGACATACATATAACTGAATATCACATAAAAGCACTACCTTTTTGTCTGCCATTTGGCACATATTTGCAATTCTGTGCTGTACTTGAACTCATTAGACATTTATGCAGTCTTTATTTAGATCATGTCATTAACAGAGCAATTTCCAGTTTTTATACCTCGTTATTATATCTTATAATTAGTAGTTTTACTACTTATATGTGGTTTCATACAGTTTCACTATTTTTAAAGCCTTTACATGGCACTACAATGGGCATTGCACCTGCTCTGTTCTTTGTCCATCTGCTCTGTTCTTACCATCTTTACTAGCACTAATATTTAAATAATGTATTGCTGTTTGCCTGTTTGGTAAAAAGCTTTATTCATTGGCTCTGTACTTAAAATAACAATGAAAGAAGAGAAAATGAAATCTAATGTATCATTGCTCTCTGTTCAATAAACAAATTCACCTACATTTTTCTGTAAGCAACCTCAATCAAAAAAGTTGCAGTAAAAAAAGTTCAGTTGTATTGTTTTAACATTTCATTAACAGTCTGCGGTTTATAACAGTCAGAATTGAGTGTGTATCAACAGCCCCAGAGGTTTTGCTGGAGTCAGTTCTCTCTCTGTGTTTGTCTGAAGGTGATCACAGTGATCTGCGTGGCAGTTTGGGGTATTAACATTGGGCACTTCAGTGACCCGGTGCATGGAGGCAGCTGGCTGCGTGGAGCTGTGTACTACTTCAAGATCGCTGTTGCTCTGGCTGTAGCTGCCATTCCTGAGGGTAATGTTGCCCTATTTCTCTGCTGTCTGTTTGATTTTTAAAATCACATCCAACTATGCTGTGGTGTTTAATGGTTTAAACAGAAGCATTTAGAAAAATAAATAGCATTTGTTTAGCAACCGGTTTAGCATTTTGACATTTTTTTAAAATCAAAATAATAAGCTGTTTGTTCTGTCTCACAGGTCTTCCTGCTGTCATTACCACTTGTCTGGCACTTGGAACGCGCCGCATGGCTCGCAAAAATGCCATAGTCCGTTCCCTTCCATCTGTGGAGACACTTGGCTGCACCTCAGTCATCTGCTCGGACAAGACAGGCACTCTCACCACCAACCAGATGTCTGTCTGCAGGGTGAGAGAGAGAGACACGCAACAGCGTTATTCAAATGTTTTCTATAATGCATAATAATTTCAAAAAACAATATCTAACAACGTAAAAGGATTCTAAGAGATGCATTGTGAGATCAAAATATTTAAAAAATTAACAGATCTTTTAGCTGGAAGATAAATAATGTGGAATGATGCTTGAAAATCTCTTTTCAAACCTACTAATGGTGTGTGCATGCATGGCTGTGCATGTGTGTTTGTGTATGTAGATGTTTATTGTGGACACCGTGGCGGACGAGAGGTGTTTACTGAATGAGTTTACAGTAACTGGATCAACTTACGCCCCTGAAGGAGAAGTGTGAGTTCATTTCACTGAGTGCACACACTCCAATCTCTCTAAATACATTGTGATCCTGTAACTCAAATTACTTTCATTGGTCAAGGACACGTGATTGTCACATTAATAGTGTAAATGGGTCCTGGGGTGGCCTGGACAACAGTGTAGGATTGACTATTTACAGATCATGTTAAGCACGCACATTTAAAGTTCATTTAATATATGCACTAACAACTGTGTGCAATTAGCATGCAGCAACACAATGATGTAAAATTTATGTTGTCAAACATAAACAATTGTCGAAATTCAATCGCAAGCACTCTTTGTAGATACGTGGAAATACCAGGTGCAGTCTGTCTGGCTGATGGGCTCGGTAATAGCAGGTGTAAACAGGACATGAAACTGCTGCATGCTTCTGCAGTAATCTCAAAATTATTTTGGAACTAACCTGCAGTCTGCTTCAACAGCAACATCATGGGATCACACACCTGTATGCTTAGTTCCTCATTGTCTTTTCCTAATTAACCTCGCTCTGTATCTTCCTCTGTTTCAGGTATAAGGACGGTGTACCGGTGCGCTGCAGTCAGTATGAGGGTCTGGTGGAACTGGCCTCAATCTGTGCCCTGTGTAATGACTCCTCACTGGATTTCAATGAGGTAGGCGCACACTTGTACATGTCCTTACTCAATGTCATGATGTACTGGGGCAGTTGCTTTAAAGGAATATTAAATATATGAAAATGCTGTCGTCTTTTACTCATTTACCAAGTATTTAAATTCAGTCTTCTTCATTCTTTACAACGTTCTATGTACATTAGGCTTCTTATAGATAATTCAGAAAATTCAACACTGTTTGTCTAGTACATTTAACCTTTGAGCTCTTATAACCCGTCCAAAGCAGAAAGTAAATGGTGTAGATTATAACTATACTTACACTCAGTGTAAACCCTCAACCCCCATCCCCCCTCTACAAAACTGGTCAAAGAAAGCCCATTGGAGACTTGTGTAAATAAACTGAATTGAATCTGAAATAGATCTTAATTCCAGGTGTAAACACAGTTCGCACACGCACACATTATTCTTCTGCAGTAATCTCAGAATCTCCCCTATATGAAAAGCACACGCTGCCACTGTTATGTAGAGTCCCCATTTCTCTTCTTATTCTATCCGTTTTAAAATCACAGAGTAAAGGGGTGTATGAGAAAGTGGGCGAGGCAACTGAGACGGCCCTTTGTTGTCTTGTGGAGAAGATGAATGTGTTTGACACAGACATGAGAGGCCTCACACCTGTTGAAAGAGCCACGGCCTGCTGCTCCGTGAGTCCTCATATGCTAACACAATTGGTTATTTTGTGTGGCTTTTTGGTGGTTTTGTGCACCACTGTGTATAAAAATTTGCACACTGAAGACATTAAGTTGAAGACGGTATCTGAAATGTATTCCCTCCACACACATTCTGTCTCTTTTAGGTCATAAAGCAGCTAATGAGGAAGGAGCTGACTCTGGAATTTTCCAGAGACAGGAAGTCCATGTCTGTTTTCTGCACTCCAAACAAACTCGCACGCTCTGCCTCAGGAGCCAAGATGTTTGTCAAGGTCTGGCTTCTGTCTTATACCTGTCTTCTTTGCGTCTTTAAAGACGACAAAACAGTCACTGAAATGTTTTGAATACAACCCTAAAAATGTTCTAACAAACAGATTTATTAAAAGACAACCTGTTTGTAAGAACAATTTAAAAAAAAAAGATTATGAAAGAAAGTCATATTCAACAGCCTATTTTAAAAAGACACAGTCTTTGTGCTTTTTAGAATAGCTTGTTTGTTCTAAAAGTTGATCTACTCTGTTCCTTTCGTCTGCTTACTTATATCTCTTGGTCGTGACTACCCAGGGGGCGCCAGAGAGCGTGCTGGAGCGTTGCCGCTGGATACGTGTGGGTAGTGGTACACGGGTTCCACTGACCTCTGACCTAAGAGAGCAGCTCCTAAGCACAGTAAGAGAATGGGGCTCGGGTCGCGATACACTACGCTGCCTCGCCATGGCAACAAGGGATACACCCCCTGACCCTCGAACCCTGAACTTGGAGAATTCTGCAGCCTTCACAGAATATGAGGTGAGCAGTTTGGTGGAGATATACTTATGGTCACTGCACAATTAAAAATCATGCGCATAAACTAGACCAGAAGGCTTTTTGTGCTTCTCTCAGTCGGACTTGACGTTTGTTGGCTGTGTGGGAATGTTGGATCCGCCCAGGAAGGAGGTTCTAAATGCAGTGCGGATGTGCAGACAGGCCGGCATACGGGTCATTATGATCACAGGTGGGTCATTATGTGCACTACAATACCTGATGTTTATGAAGGTAACATTCACATTTGTATTCAATATAAAGTAAACTGTACTTGATTATTAAATTGCTGTACTTGATTATTAAATTAATTATTAATTGCTTTGTATAAATAAATGTATGTGTTTGTATGTGTTATCAATGAAGATTTAATAGTAGCAAAAATGCAAGCTTAAGAGTCGCTGTCTGTAGAGTAGTCTTTGTCAAGTGTCTGAATCTTCTTCCTATGTTGACTGGTGCAGGTGATAATAAGGGAACAGCTTTGTCTATCTGTCGTCGTGTGGGCATCATCACTGAGCAGGAGGAAGAGGAAGCTGAAGGAGAGCCGTACGGCAGCGGTCTTACGGGACGGGAGTTTGATGAGCTGCCCCCACATCTGCAGCGCCAGGCCTGCCGCACCGCCCGCTGTTTCGCCCGTGTCGAGCCAACACACAAGAGCCGCATCGTGGAATACTTACAAAGCCTTAGTGACATCACAGCTATGGTAAGTGTTTTTAGATACAGAAACACTGAGTGTGCAAAAGTGAGCTTTTACTGTGCAAGGTTGTGCACCACTGAGAACTGAATTGAAAAGTGCATTTTACATTTCAGTTCAGTTCTTGAACTAGAATTGGATTTTACCTGAGGTAGCAAACAGGATGCAGATTGCATTTGGAAAGAAATTTCAAGAATATGTTTCAGTATATAGTCCCTATGAGCATACTGTGGGTTGCACTGTCACCTCACATCAAGCAGGTCCCTGGTTTGAGCCCAGCACACTTGAGGAGCAATAAATACATGCGATACATGACAACATATTTGTTTTTATTTATTTTGTTGTTGCGTTAGATCAATAAACTTTTTTTAAAATAAATTTTTTATGTAAATTTTACTCCCTGTCATTCCAGTTCAAGTTGAAAATTTGATTAAATGGAAAAGAGAAAATGAGAAAACTGCATAAACCCTTATCCTTTATTTCTCTGGGTAGACGGGTGATGGAGTTAATGACGCCCCCGCTCTGAAGAAGGCCGAGATTGGCATTGCCATGGGCTCAGGCACAGCAGTGGCTAAATCCGCATCAGAGATGATTTTAGCAGACGATAACTTTTCAACCATCGTAGCTGCAGTGGAGGAGGGACGAGCCATTTACAACAACATGAAACAGTTCATCCGCTATCTCATTTCCTCTAACATTGGAGAGGTGGTCTGGTGGGTACAGAGAGAAATCCATCCTCCATCATATTTACAGGGATAGTTCACCAAAAATAAAAATTCTTCCCTCATTTACTCACCCTCATGTCATTTCGAACCTGTATGACTTTTATCCTCTTGAGGAACCCAAAAGAACTTTGAGTACTCTTTCTCTTCTGTGTTCCACAGAAGAAAAAATCAAATAGGTTTGGAATGACATGATGAATAAAGGATGGAAATTTTCAGTTTTTTGTTGAGCTATTCCTTTAATGTGACTATATGAATGTATCTCAGATCACTGTTTCTTATTGTTGGTATCAGAAGAATCACGAAACTGCTTCCAAAACAGGTAATCCTTGTATTTTTCTCTCTTCTTTGTCTTTCTTACCATCTACTGCAGTATTTTCCTCACAGCTGCATTGGGAATGCCTGAAGCGCTGATCCCAGTTCAGCTGCTGTGGGTTAATCTGGTGACGGACGGCTTCCCAGCCACTGCTCTTGGCTTCAACCCCCCTGACCTGGACATCATGTCCCGGCCCCCACGTTCCCCCACTGAACCTCTCATCTCCGGCTGGCTCTTCTGCAGATACCTCATCATCGGTTGTAAGTAATTTAAAATGATGTCACTCTTTGTTCCCATTAAAACCTGCCACTCTATGTATTGTTTTACTTTATATGATAGTTAGAGAAAACAGAGTGGTGATGTCATCACTGTGACGTGTGCATGCATATTGTGTCTGGACAGTATAAGAGGGAGGAGACAGACCAAACAGAAATAGGAATGGAATGGGATAAATCTTAACCCTCAATGTAGCGGCTGTAGGAATGAAAGTCCTGCCTTGTAATTAACAAAATAATATGTAGCATATAAATTTGTACATGAAAACTGGAGATGAATCATTCTGACAGTTAGTTTAATATGATTGTTTCATCAGCAGTGTTAAAGGTACTCTCTCTCTTTCTCTCTCTCTTTCTCTCTCTCTCTATCTGTGATGTGGTAGGTTATGTTGGGGCAGCTACAGTTGGTGCTGCTGCCTGGTGGTTCATGGCAGCTCACGATGGACCAAAGCTCACCTTCTACCAGCTGGTAATAAACAACACTTTAAACCCAGCTAACAATTTTAGGTTGTGAGAATGTTTCCCTAACATTTCCATTAAGTAACAAAAACATTAGAAATGTTATTTTGAAAGTTCTACTGTAAAACATTAGAAATGTTATTTTGAAATTTCTAGTACAACAGTAAAAAAAGTTTTTCTACAAGAACGTTTTAGACAACTTTGAGAGAATGTTAGCCAATGTTCTGAGAGCATTCCGTGTTAGCTGAGCAGTCACTGTAATTTTGTTGAATACTTTCTTGTTGCTTTCTGTGGTGCACGTTTTTAGGGCATAGTGTGTTTGTTGAGCTTTCAGTTCTATTTCTTCAGTAGTTTCTTGAAAAAATTTGAGCCCAGTTTGAGCCATTATCGAGCCCTTTTTTGAAACTCCAGAGAAATACATATAAGATTGGAATTTTTCTCTCTGAAGAAACAAGCAGAAGACTTGGACAAAAGTCTTGCTCTTCACTTAATCTCTTTTCTGGCTAGGAGAATTGATGAAGGCATTAAGGGTCATTTGTGATTTTCTTGTCTTATGGGGCCTTGCTGCCTCTGCAGCAAGCGGTGCTGTAAAACTGCTCCTGTGTGTTTGGTTTCAGTCTCACTATCTGCAGTGCAGTGAGGGTCATGCTGAGTTTGCAGGAGTGCAGTGCTCAGTGTTTGAATCTCCCTATCCCATGACTATGGCCCTGTCTGTGCTGGTCACCATTGAGATGTGCAATGCCCTCAACAGGTACGTAAGCATGACAAAAACACTTTTAAGTGTATGAACTTTTAGTTCATTTCTGTATAGTACTTGTTATAATATGTATTATATCATATTTATAAGAACTTATAGTATTTTAAGGCTGCCAAACTGATATTTAAAACTGTTAACAGGGTTAAAATTGATCAGATTTATTTAGTGTTCCCTAGTAGCGTTTCCTTGTTGTGAAGTTTTTATTTTTGATTTTATTTAAAGTTTTAATTGTTTTTTGTTTGAAAAATTGCAGACCATTATATACCCATTTCGCTTTTAAAACAGTTCTGCTGGGGGACATGTACTCTTCTCATTGTGTTTGTGTGTGTCAGTTTGTCAGAAAATCAGTCTCTACTGAAGATGCCACCGTGGTCAAACCCCTGGCTAGTGGGAGCCATCTGTCTCTCAATGGCTCTGCACTTTCTCATCCTTTATGTGGACCCACTTCCTGTAAGTATGCATTGATGTGGAAAGTGTGAGCATTTGTTTGAGTGTTATGTGAAGATCAGGTTAGACTTGTCTCTGCCCATCTGTCTGTTTGCTGTAGGAAAATGATTGCCTAATAGATCCATTGGAAGCAATTGATACTGCTGTTCAATTTAGTGGTGATGAAACACTTGCCAAAAAAAAACTGGAAAAATGAGATTTTGTGATACAATTGTGCAATGCTACGGAAATTACGTCACTTTTAAGATTAAGCCTGCAGTTGTATTTATCTTCAGATTTAGTTTTTGACAGAAGTTTTTAACTATTGTTTATGTCCTCTACAGTCTTATGAATTAACTAACTAAAAGATGTTTCCAAGATATTTTTGTCACATTGTTTTACACACAATGTCATACGAACTGAGACTTTGTTTTTTCTGGCAATATACTATTACTAGAATATCACTTTGCAAATGAATATATATATTTAGTGAAATGCTGCTTTTCGTTACTGTGTATTCAAATTACGCTGTTTCACTGGCGATTTTTAATGCAAATAAATATTTCTTTAAACTGTCCAGATATATGCGGCCTAATTAAAACTTTAAGGGTAAAATAAAAAATGTGTTTTTTATTTTTAGGGTTTTAATTTTAGAAATAAGTTTAGATCACCCCCCATGTCAATGTTTATTTTTAAGGTTTCTTAATGCCTTTCGGTGTAGCTGTAGTGTACTGTAGTTTAGTTTACTGTAGTTTGACTACTTTAAATTATGAGTAGCTTTTCAGACTGTTTTAACTGTTCTTTATAAACAATTTCCAAGCAGCTTTCCCACCACTTTTTTTTCTTGTCTGTAGGTCATATTTCAGATAAGGCCATTGTCTTGGCCTCAGTGGGTGACCGTTCTGAAGATGTCCCTGCCTGTTATTTTAATGGATGAAGCTCTGAAGTTCTTGGCCAGAAACTACATTGAGCCTGGCAGTGACCTGCAGCTGGATGAGGAACAAGACCATGGAATGGCAGCCGGAGGTGTGGTCGGCATGCTGCGCCGGGTCTTTAGGGGTGTGTCATGGTCGTTCGTGCTAATCTCCGCTCCATTGCTGATCTGGATCTTCAGCCTGGACTCAGACATTACTAATATCTTCTGGGATTAGAAAGTGTGTGTGCGAAAGTGTGTGAGTGTGTGGATATATGAGTCAGAGAGAGAGAGAAAGGCAGAGAGAAAGGCAGTGAATTTGGTGCTCAAATGGAATACAGATGAAAGCTAGAGCAGAACTAAGGACAATCACACACAAATGGATGCTGGGAAAAGGGATTAGAGAGGAAATTTAGTCATCAGATGGCACGGGATTGTTTCATGACATCTACTTCAGCCCTCTCTATGTTCTGCTGTCTTGCTGTTATGCTTTTATTCAGTTTTTTATTATTGTTATTATTTATTTTTATGTTTAAAAACTGAAACTTTTATGTTTAAAAGATACACTCCATCTGTGTTCATTATAGCCTGAACATTGAATTTGTTCACATTAGTTAAACATATTTTTATTAATTATTAGTTTATTAGTCCTTTATCAGTTTGGCTGTAACATTCGATAACCTGCAGTTGTTGGTCCAGACTACAAATAACATGTTTTTTTATGATAAATAACATGTTTAAACCACATTCTGTCATTTTACCCTTTTATTTAAGTCTTATAAGAATCGCTCATTTGTTTTTTATACATGTTTTATAGTTTATAGGTACTGATGATGTTTGACCAGGAAAGATTTTAATAAAATGTTTGTGGCATTCTTAAGTGAAGGAGCCAGCATAAACACCTCATAGTCTCCATGCTTGTTGTTTTCCTCTGTGAAGACATAATACTATGTTACAAAAAGTTTGCTTTAATCGCTTTAATTTATTTAGCAGCAACACTCCTGATTCAAATTTTGTTTTGTTTTTTTTATATTGCTTCTTGTCAATTATGTGTTTGTTTCTATTACTGTTGTGTGAATGTTTCAGTTATTTTTGGTTAAGTCACGGTGACATAAAATGACTATTAGTTAATCTGACTAAAATGCCAGTAACTTCTATTGCCTTTGTGGCCTCTTATTTTCATTTTTCATATTCATTATGTGATAATCTAAAACACACTTCCTGTTCTTATTAAAGCACTTGAAAGCATTACGTTTCAATCGTGAAGGCTATTTCCTGTTGTCTTTCAGTCTCATATGTCCCACAGATGTGTCACACTTTATTAAATTTCAGATTGCAAAATACTGTTCTAGCGTGGAACATGAAGTGCATGAACTTTTATTTGCTTTAATATGCTTTCTTAAACCTTTCTACGTGCTGCCATGTGTCATTCCTTCTTTCGGGAAACGTGCAGGAAAAACTGTTCTTGAATAATTACATAATGTTCAAAAATCTTCTCATCTTACCAACGTGATTGCTTAAGTTTTCCCGGTGTGCCTGTGAGGAGTTTTGTTTTGTAATCTTCCCTTATTAGGAGTGGCGAATAAGTCCAATTGATAACAATTTTGAAATCCATTTGCTTGTCGGTGGTGCTGTGGCAGGGCTCAGACTGTTTCTCTTTAAAACCTTTTTATTTTTAAAAATACTCTTAGACCCATACGGGACGTAACAGTTGCTTCAGCGCGTTTTAACAATGTCATTTGAACAAGCAGCAAAAGTTATTTTGAGTGTACATTTATTGATATATAAAACTTATAAATATCAAAGTATGTATATACATAAACAGATAATAATATCAAAATATGTTCATTTTTTGCAGTTAAGAAGAACATATGTCTTGCCATGTTTGTAAACACACCATGATGTCCTGAAGTGTCGCTTTCTTACTCCACAGAGGCAGTTGTTTTATTTCTTGGGGACACGAGGCAGCTGATAAATTGCACGGTTCATCTTTTGAATATCTCAGCACCTGCAAATGCACAGATAAGGTTTAATTACCGGGATTTTGAGTAAACTTACATCTTACTGAAACTATTTATTTATATGATTTTAAAGGCAATACCTGAAAGTTATGAATTAGGCCTTCCATTTCCTTATTGATTATGTCTAGTCCATCTGATGGAAATATTACATTGCAGCTGTGGAAATCAGCAAGCTTCTTTAAAACAGCACACTTGGACTGAAAAAAAAAGACTTTGTCAGATGCAATAGTAAATCACTTCCAAATAACCAAATTCTACAAGAATTTTATCAGGATCTACTAGAAATTCAACAACTTTATAAACACAGCTTACCTCTTTACATTCATTTTCCATGGTGATGGACTTGCTTGTACTTTGCATAGTCTTGAACTAAATACAGAGATAGAATTAGCATTAGACTGTAAAGACCATGTTTAAAATACACTGTAAAAAACTTTGCAGCCAAAGTGACTAAACTTTAGATTTAAAGCAGCAATGTTTTTAATATCACATAATATTTTTAATATCAGATAATATCACACACATTTACCTGTGGGCTCGCCATTTTTAGCATTTCCATGATCCTGTCAACCTGTGTCCTAATATTGCAAATTTCTTGACACTTTCTGTCGGAAGTGCGGTCGCACTTCCTGCTGTGTGGTGCGGAGCTACCTGACCTCACACACAACAGCAGCATTAAGACATAAATCCCAGAATGCACTGTAAGGGCAAAAAAAAGAGCAAAAAATTATTGTGAGAGAGCAGATACATGTATATGAAACACTTTATCTGAAAAAAAAAGAAATGCTTTGGTCTCTCAGTTACACTTTCTTACTTGTCGCTCTTTTCTGATGGTTCTGACGCGAGGCTCTGTGGTCTTTACGTCTTCTCTGAGGTCTCTCTCTGACACTCTTTCCACAACTGTCCTCTGTGCTCCATCTTATATACACGTGAGGTCTTAGGCCTCCAGCTGACTTTCAGAAAAGTGTAACTTGCCTAATTTCAGTCTAAAAGCCATGAAATGTCTCAACAAGCCAGCAAATGTAGGTGAATGTGTGGGAGAGCAAGAATTTGGGTTACACTCATGCTATTCCTTAATTCGTTAGAATTTTCTTCAGAGGGCAAATCCCTTCAACTCTCTCTTGCTCCACCAGGAAATAATCAGTGATGAGGTAATTCTGGAAGTTGTTTCTGTTCATCGCTACCATTGTTTATCTTTCATCTAATCAATAAATTAACTAAGTAGTAAAATGCTTCTGAAGAACAATGCATTGGCAAAAGTACTGAAAATCACCCTTATTGCTTCAAAACTATTTGCCGTTGTCAGCTTCCTCTGTTCTGGGAAGACTCACCACCATGTTTTGGAATTTGGTTAATGAGGTGATACGATTCACCCTCATTACTTCTGTCATCATTGGATAGTATACAAGCACAGACGCACCGGTGATAAAATAGAAATAATAACAATAATGACAGTAACAAAAATATTGTGTCTTCTGTAAGGTGAGTCTGAGGGCTTGTCTCATGACGTCACAGCAGGGGAAAGTCGCTGCAGTCACGCAAACATGAGACGTTGAACAATACAGACCCAGATTTATATCTATGTGCAGAGTACATCAACAGTATGCTTACCTCAGCTGGTGGCAAAATGCCTATGGGAATGGAAGCAGCTGCTTGTAAACTGTTAGATTAATAATACAAAATAAGACAAGAAATAAATGTGCTGATTTGGTCGGTGTACTAGTTTTGTGGAGCAAAAATACAAAAATTATAAACCTTTTCACAGATGTGTTAAAAGGAAACAGGAAATACATGCTCTGCAACGGTAGCTCCTAGCCAGAGGAAGGAGGTCTGTAGGCGGACATCAAATTACATGTATATACTGTTGAGTTAGATATCATCTTGACAGCCTTAGAATGGATTGAGCAAAATAAACCAAAACAAGTTTTAATCGGTAGTGATTCAGTCTGTCTCAAATTACTGTATGGCTAGAAATATTTTATGAAGCAATGATTACACACTCAAGGACTAAGAAGGTCAAGGTATCAAATTCAGAGAGGAAGAACATTGTATGGGGATCTGGAATTAAACAGAAGACATCTTGCCGGTAATAATGTTGTAAATATGTTTCCTGCACAGATCAATCAGGGATTTATTTTGTTTTCTTTGTTTTTTGGAGTTCTGTGGAAGAAAACATGACACCTTGTGAAGAAACATGGCCTGAGGGTGACAAATTTACAGCAAATTTTCAGTTTTGGATGAACTTTCCCTTTAGAATGGAACTGCAGCAACAACCGCTTAAACTCTTCTGTGAAGCCTTTCCGCAAGAATCTGGAGTGTTTCTGAGGGCACTGTTGTTAATTCATCTAGCAGAGAATTTGTGAGGTCAGTGATAGATGAGAAGACCTGGCTTGCAATGTCTTCTTCAGTTCATCCCAAAGGCATCCTCACAATGGGGTTTGATGGAGTGAAGTTCTTCACATCAGCTGTCTTTATGGACCTTGCTTCGTGCACT